>CM035430.1:58148187-58408187 GCA_020310875.1 Ceratopteris richardii | reverse complement strand
TTTGAAGGAATAGTTGATTTCTGTTGATGAAGTCCTTCTTGATAGTTCACTTGTATAGACTGTTTTGAATGGTCTTCCTGACTCATATAAGAGTTTTGCTTCTACGCTTCAGTTGATGATGAAAGGCAATCCACATGCCTTAACATTTGAAGAGTTAGTTTCTGTTTTTTTGCAAGAAGATCAATCTAGAGAGAACACGTCTATTATGCATGTTGCAGATCAAGCTTTCCTGGCTAGTCAGAAGGGCAAAAGAAAATGGAGCTCTTCAATTAGTAAGCAAAAATTTGCTCTCTACACAATCGAAGAAGGAAGACAAAGATGAGAAGAAATCAGAAAAGCAGAAATTATTTTGCAAATATTATAAAGCAAATGATCATGTCATTAAGAATTGTCCAAAACTAGTGGCTAAAGAGGCAAAGAAGAAAGAGTCCGGATGGTTGTTGCATAGGCCTCTACAACAAAAATAGAGTCTGCTAATCTTGTGCAGGATGAAGAATGGGTGTTTACTACTGTTTGCAATTTTGACCCATATTCTCATGAGTAGTGCATGTGTGCAATAGACTCAGATGTTTGGTACTTTGATAGTGGGATGACCAAACATATTACCTAGCAGCGTAGTTTTTTCTCTTGATTCAAGCCTGCCCCTATAGGGAATACTATCACAACTCCTCTTATCCTATCATGGGAGTTGGTAAGATCATTTTGACTACTGTTGATGGTAGTTCTTTCACTTTGTTAGATGCTTTATTTGTACCAGGGATCAAGAAAAATATGTTATCAGTTTCTACATTAGCCAAGATTGTCTTGGTTGTGAAATTTATTGACGATAGATGTACAGTTTATGATATGTCAAATCGTGATATGATTATTGCTTCTCGCATTTTATGACATGGGTTGTATAAGCTCATGGACTATGGAAGATCTGTGAATGATTCGACATGTGCAGTGCATGATTCTCATGCTATATCAGATGCAAAGCTTTGGAATGCACACTTTGGTCATCTAAATTTTCCTAGTTTGCTACACCTCCAGAAATTTGAAATGGTGTCCTCTTTGCCCAAACTTGAGGCACCCGATAAACATGTATGTGAAAGTTGTATTTTGGGCAAAATGCAGCGTTCCTCATTTCCAAAAGATGGTTTAGTTTGAGCTGTGCAGAAATTGCAGCTTGTTCATAGTGATGTCCTTGGTCCTATGGAGACTCCCTCTTTCAGAAATTATCTTTACTGCGTGACTTTCATTGATGATTTTTCCAAGCATGCATGGGTATATCCATTGAAAGCAAAGTCCGAAGTGTTTACATGCTTCAAACAATTTTTGGTTTTGGCTGAAAATTTGTCAGATGTAAAATGGGCACCCTGCATTCTAATCGAGGGGGGAATATATGTCTTTTGACTTTAATGCATTTCTGGTTGAACGTAGGATAAAACATCAATGTACAATGCCGTATACACCTCAACAGAATGGAGTTGCTGAATGGAAGAACAACTCACTCATGGAGATGGAGAGGTGTATGGTCAAGAGCCAGGCTTTACCACATAGTTTCTGGCTTAAGGTTGTTATGTGTGCAGCATATGTACTTAACAAGTGTCCCACTAAAGCACTACAGTCTATCACTCCATATGAGGCTTGGCATGGTTGCAAGCCATCTGTTGCTCATTTTCATGTTTTTGGTTGTCTGGCATATGCATTAGTGCTTGAACAACATAAGAGAAAATTGGATGATAAAGTAGTAAAATGTATTTTTGTTGGGTACGTTCTGAAAGTAAAGGCTATCTTATGTATCATCCACAGTCTCAATGCATTCTGGTTAGCCATGATGTTGTTTTTGTGGAAGATGCTATTCAGCCATTGCTTTCATGTACTAAGGAGACATTTGTTAGCTCCAAAGACATGTATGATACTTTGTTGCCTCTTTTTACAGGTGGACAGTCTAGTGTTGGTCCTAATGAGGCAACTTCTCAACCTTTGCAGGTTTCATGTGATGATGCAGATCATTCCATTTCTAATGCAGATTTACATGATGTAGTTGGTTATGAGAGAGCTAATATTGAGTAGGCAAAAACTATGTCAAATGGCTGGTGCAGACTTTGTGTGACAACAAATTAGATGCACCTCTGTCATATCATAGTCGATCAGGCTCTCATAGTGCCTCTTTTGCATTAGATTTCTATGCCATGGCTGCCTCTAGTCTCTGTGATGACATTGAACGTGTTTCATTTGATGAAGCACAAAATTATGAACATTGGATGGCTAAAACACAATCTAAATATGATGCTATCATGAAAAATGGTACCTTGTCTTTATGTGACTTGCCTCCTCGAAAGAAGGCCATTGGCATGAAGTGGGTATACAAGCTGGAGTGCAAACCTAATGGAATAGTTGACAAGTATAAGGCTAGGCTTGTTGCAAAGGGTT
Organism: Ceratopteris richardii; assembly: GCA_020310875.1. Classification (NCBI taxonomy): domain Eukaryota; kingdom Viridiplantae; phylum Streptophyta; class Polypodiopsida; order Polypodiales; family Pteridaceae; genus Ceratopteris; species Ceratopteris richardii. The sequence goes on along the minus strand of CM035430.1, from coordinate 58,405,769 downwards.
ATGCACAGGAAAGAGGCATTGATTTTGATGAAACCTTTGCACCTACTTGCCAAATGACTATTTTTTGTAGCATCTACGCACTTGCAGCTCATCATGGTTGGAATGTACATCAATTGGACATTAAAACATCATTTTTGAATGGTGACTTGCATGAAAAAGTGTATGTTTTTCAACCCCGTGGCTTTGTGCAAAAGGGGCATGAAAACCATGTGTGCATGTTAAAGAAAGCATTATATGGTTTTAAGCAAGCACCACATGCTTGGTATGAAAAGATACATGGCTATCTGATTGCACATGGTTTTGAGAACAGTCCAACTGAAAGCATCTTATATATTAAGTGTGCTAATGATGTGCTTCTAATCATTGCGATGTATGTTGATGACATGTTGCTCATTGGTCCTCATGACATGCATATTGCTGATTTTAAGGCTGATTTGCATGCCTCATTTGAGATGTCTGATTTGGGGCATTTACATCACTATTTGGGCATTTAGTTTATGCAAGTTGATGGTGGGATGGATTTTCGTCAAATGAAATATATTGACACATTATTGAAACATTTTGGCCTTGAAGATTGTAAGCCTATTGCCACTCGTATGGAGACATGTTTACGATTGAGTCTTCATGATGTTGGAGATGCATTTGATGTTGTTCTCTATCAGCAGGCTCTTGTGTTGCTCTAGCACAATGGTGAGAACCACGTTAAGAAGCTCCACCTCCTTAATGTCAATCCGCAGAAGAGATAGGAGTGATATGAAGATCGTGAATGTGAGATGAAGTGAGAGTGAAGGTGAGAAGCATAGAAATGCACACACGCATGCACACACACTACGAAGAGACAAGCAAGACACAATGGAAGGTGGGAAATTAGCTCTATTACTCAAGAACACTATTACAAGCTCAAAATAGCTCTAAGCTCACACTAGCCAACACTAATCAACCTCAAAAATGAGCTCTCTAGCTCTTTTTATAGTTTCTAGACTAGTTTTGACCGGTTTCACATATAGTGACCGGCATAGTTAAAAATTAGGTCCTAGATGCTATTTGGAAGGGTAAACGATGTCTAAAAATAACGAAAATTGGTACGCGCATTCTACCTAAGCTCCTCAAGCTCGAGGACTCCTCGGCTTGCACAAAATGGAGCTATGGATTACAAAATGGGGTTTTCTATGTTACATATGTTACAATAGTGATAAAAATCACTGTTGGAGGTTTTTGGAAAGTATTTGAAAACATAATTATTTGAAAAACGATTTGACTGGCTCCCTGCTCTATCGTTACATGCTTCCGTGTTGTCTGTGCCTCTGGCTGCTTCCAACACCCCCCTCCCTCTCGCTCCTGTCGTCCCTGACAGAACCTTGCTGTGAGGTCTGCCGGATATAGTTCTGTAGGAGGTCTTGAGCGAGGGTGTGCTCAGAGATACGAATGCCTCGGGCCAGATCTGCCTCGAGTTTCTCCCAGTCGATTGGTTGCGGTTCTTCCGGTGGCGGGAGCTGATAGTGTGTGGAATAGACCATTCGTTCACAGGCAAATAATTGTAATAAATGTGTAGGCCTGCTTATGAATACCTCTGAATGGTATTCCCAGAAGCCGGTTGTGAACATCTCTTCGAACGTCTGCTTGTAGCACGCCGGTAGGTACTTTATTCTGCAGTGCCAGGCATAACACACTTGTAGCGATGGCGTTGTACTCATATCATATACCAGATCAAAATTGCCATGCTCAAAGCCCGGGGTGTTGACATGTGGTGCCTTGACGCGTCGAAAGACTTTAAAAATCATTTGCATCATGTCAAAGATTTTGACAGTCATATGCGCTGCTATATCATCCATATGCTTTAATCTAGGGAGCCAGTGGCGAATTGTAGCCATCATGTAGCCAACAGTTGGTAACTCAATGGGTGGCTTAAAATAGGGGTAATTCAACCAGTCTTGGCACTGCTTATTGTTTTGTACCTTAATAGCAAAGGCAGTCCAGGAGTGGCGTCGTGGCACTGGTCCCCAACACGGATTGTACTTCAAATGCAAAGGTGCCTTTACCCATGTACTCATCATTTCTGGATACTTCTGTAGTAAATCTTTGCGCCACTCTGGTTGATAGATCTCTCCTTGCTGCGCATCTAGTGGCAAATCGTCCTCCTCGAATTGAGTTGCATGCGATGGTTTCTTACCTGTCTCTTTCTCAATGGCTAACTGGTATTCGGCCATTAACATGAAATACGGTTTATACTGTAGCTCATGCCCAGATATGTATCGTCGAGGGGCCAAATGAGCAAAGAATGGAGACTGTAATATTCGTTCTTCTATCATCGCCATGGCGTGTAATTGTGCCTCTACTCTCGCTGAGTGCGTTGTTCCAATCTCCTCAATAGTCTTCATCCACACGGGGGTCGGAAGTTCGTACGTCATCTGACCTTCGGCCGTGACGCGTCCGCCTGGGATGGGTTGTGGCTCGTACGCTTCTTCAAATGTTTCCTCCACCGGGATGGTGACCGTTTCTTCCTAAGCTGGAAGCTCAGGTGGGGAATCTGGCCTTGGTGGTGCTTCGTATACTGCAATCCTTGATTCAAGGGTCAATACCTGGGCCCGTAATGAGTTGAGTTCCTCTAGGAGGTCAGGAGAGGGGTCCACAGGTGCTGGTATGTCGTGGTGTGCTGGTTCTCGTAACTGGAGTAATTTGTGGTCTTCTTTGAGTTTCTGTAACTCCTCGTTCATGCGGTCATATTCATCTAGCAATCTCACATGATCGTCTAGCAGCATCCTCATCGAGTCTGAAGGAATGGCTTTGAACCTGCTAGGACTGAGTGGTTGTTCTGGGTGGTCGAGCGCTGCTTCTAAGTTTTCTCGGTTCTGATCCTGTAAGCGCTGGTTTTCTTCCTTGGCGGCTGCTAGGTGTCTTCGTAGTAAGCCCATGTTTCGTGTTAGCGTTGCATTGCGGACTGTCTGGGCTCTTAATAAATTATCCAGGTCAGCAGTGGCTTCCTTGGTCTTTTCTTCACTTTCTTGTTCCAATTTGTGATAAGCCTCGCGTAATTCTTGGTAGCGGGTGTTCAGAGAGGCATTCTCAATGGACAATAAATTAAGCTGCGACTGTAAGTCATTGGTTGTCCTCTGCAGCTGCTGATAATTATCACCAAGAGATGTGAACTCATCTCTGACTTGCGTCATACACATGAACATCTGTCGGAATGCATTATCTATAGTGGGTGATAGTATTAACGGGGTGCTAAATGAAGATGCAGTTGGTGTAGATGCAACGGGAACGGGGAATGGGGATGGGAAGGTGGATGATGTAGTGATTGTTGAAAATTGGGATGTGCCTAAAAATGTTTGTGCCGTGAGTGAAGGTAGTGATGGTGCAGTGGGTGGTGAGATGTCCATGTCAGTGGACGTATCTAGTGCGGTGACCGTGAATATGGGTGTGATCGTGGGTGCGCATGCTGGTGTAAATACGGGATTTACAAATGTTGAGGGGTAATTTACAGGGGAGCTGGCTGGAGCAGCTTGGTGGAAAGGGGAAAGAGGGGTTACAGTGGGTCGGGGAGGTGAGACGGGGGAGAAGGTTAATGGCGGGGGGAATGGGAAAAGGGGTCCTTGAGTTGTGGGGAAAGATGGAAAAGATTGATGAAGGAATGGGTTGGATAGAAAGGTGGGTGTGGGAAGGGGTAGATTAGGGCTAATGGGCGCGGGAATTGTGGGGTGAGTGGTCGTAAAGACGGTTTCTGCAACACCACCGGCGAATGAAGATGTGGGTATGGGGGAAGGAGGGTGAAGAGGGGAGGCTGGATGGACGGGTGGTGAGAGAGGAGCGGTTGGGGTGGTCGGTACTTCAGTGACTACTGAGGTAGGTACAGTTGTAGCGCGGGGTGGGGAATCTACAATGATGGTTTCTACGGCCAATGAACGTTCGGGGACGAGGCGTGCCTCCCTGGCTTGTTCTGAAGATTGTGCTCCGGTTGGTACACGAATGTATTCGCCGGGCTTTGAAAGTAGTCGTACTCTGCGGGGGTCAAACTGTGGCAGTGGCTTTCGTTGCAAGTACCTGAGTGCCTTGTTGGAGCCTACTGATTGGACTAATTCTTTGAATCCTTTGATATAGGCGTCTTCGAATCCGCCTGTGACAAGTTCTTGTTCTATTATTTTTTGACTCTCTTCCTCTGTCAGCTTCTTGCGTGCCCAAACTTTTTCCATAGTTCTATACAGCTTCTTGATAGCTAGAGTGTAAGCTGCTGCCTCGTAAGTTTCATCTTCATGGGTACTTGTATCGCCATGTGTGTCGGTTTGTTGGCCTTGGCCATCTGTCTGTTCCTGCTCTTGGGATTCATGTGTTCCCTGGCTAGCTTCGTCGTCTCCTTCGTCGTCATCGGTTGCTGTCCTTTCGTCATCAGAGCTGGACACGACCTGTCCTTGTGGCTGATCCCTAGGTGTGGTAGGGTAGCTAGGCCTTTCAAATTCTTGAGAAAACATTTGTCCTTCTGAAAACTGGAACTCATTGGAGAATGCATCGGGCATCTCAAAATCAAACGTTTGGTCCAGTGGCTCTGCTTGTCCTGGTTCTAAATGCGGTATTGGAAAAGAGAAAGCTTCCGCACCGATAGTGGTGGGAAGTTCAGCTGCTGTGGTGATAGGTTCTGTGGTTGTGGCTGCTTGGGGTGCGACAGTACTGGTGGTGCCCTCCATTACCACTGGTCTAGATAACCTTATGCGAATAGGTTGTACTGTGGGAGTGGCTGCTGTTGGTGACTGCTCTGGAGATGGTTGTGGAGAGGGTGATGCTGGGACTTGTAGGCACGGGATAGTACCTCTCATCCGCTTTCCGGCTCTGCCTTTGCTAGACTTTCTAGCCTTCCTAGTGGTGCCTTTGAATGCTTTCAGTTCCTCACTGGTCATGGCACGCTCTACGGGTAAATCATATGCCACGCACATATATATGATCCTGGTGAGGGCGCAGCACCCATTGATTACCTTCTTTCGCTCCCACCGATGTTGTGCCAAATAGAGCTGATCAATGATCCAGCTCGCTAGATCAACCGTTTGCGGTCCAGTACATGCTAAGTACAATCCAAACCAGATTCTCTTGTGGGGCATGGTAAAACGATCCTGAGCTGGGAAAGCAAAATGCTGCATACATATCCGTAATGGCTTAGAGAGCTCAGGTGTTATAGCAGAAATATCCTCCCACTTAGTTACGTCACCACGCTTCATCTGCTCTGGGACTAGCCGTTCTTTCTCCGTTGGAGTGTGTGTTCCATGAATCTTGATGGCCGCTCTGATTAAATCCTTCGAAAGATAAAATCTTTTGTAAGGTGGATCATCCACTAAAGAAGGCAAAATAAAGGTTCCTGGGATGTCCTTATTCCCTGAGGCCAGCAAAGTGGTGATTAAGTAATAACACCTATAAAAGTCAGGTTTGGGCAGAGGATCACTGAAATACTCCGTGAAGCTGGCTCTACCCCAAACATGAGTTAAGTCCTGGGTGTTCTATAGGGCTTCGAATTCTCTTGAGAAGAATTGATACTTGCCCTATGTGCGGTCATCAAATGTCATATTTGCTTCAAAAATGAAGTCAGCATCAGCTAATGGTCCTGCTAGGCCTTGGAACCAGTGAGAGTTACGGTGTATCTTCTCTGTGTATCCCATAGGTGGGTTATCGATTGGCATGGGTCCCGGAAATCCTTGGAACTCTGGTGGTGGAGCGGTCGGGTGGGATTCTGCGCGTAAAACATTGAGGGGCACCGCAGCCACGCTGGGGCCTGCTTCCGATGGTCCTGCTTCGGTTTGCATGATGACTGATGAGCTAATGGAAAAGATCTGCTACAAAAGATTAACACATTAGTATGGAAATTAATTATGATCCCATTAAGGTGAGACCGCAATCCCTTTCCATAACCAATGTGTAACCCGTGTAGCCAAGTGTCGTGAAGTGATTAATGCAATGATTATTTGCAAAACTAATGCAGGTCTCTAGACATCTACATGGTCAGATTATGCATACATTTCTTGATGAGCCGTTATTATGCATGATGTGGGGTTTGGGTGTATGAATTTATACAAGGTTTGGTTGAGGGTGAATTAGTACAAGGGTGGAGTTTAAACGGGGTGGGAAAATTGTTAGATAATGGGTTACAAGAAGACGTCTGGATACGTTTCGGTATCCATTTCCTAAGAGTCTTTGAGTGGGTGGTATGTTTCTGCTGAGGTACAAAAAGTGGTATCGGGTTTGGTGGTATTGAAGGATGAAAAGGTTTCTGAGGGGTATATATTACATGGCTTGAGGGTTGGGCTATAATACATTGTTTGGGTACCCAAATCTGCATGGGTGTGGGTCGATTGCTAAGATACTTCTTGGCGATCCAAATCTGTCGAGTATTTGTACTTGGGGAAGAAGATCGAGAGGACTTCGGATGCTGACTCTGCTTCTGTTGCAACTTTGTCCTGTTCTCGTCTGCAGTGTTGCCAATAGCCTGTGGTTGCTGTCCTTTTGGCACCCATATTTGTCTCGTGCCACTTGTTCTGTGATGTTGATACTGCTGCTTTCCTTGCCTTATCTGGTGGTGTCGTCGGTCTGGGTTCCTCTGTTGTGGTTGACTCATTCGTGGTTGGGTTTGAGAGGTCCATTGGATGCTCTGCTTTGGAAAAGAAGGGAGATCCAACACTTGCGTGACCTGCCCATTAGGAAGTGATTCGTTATTTATCTTTAATCTAGGCCAGTCCGCAGCAAGTTTGGAAGGATGAGCACCGCAGGGTGTTGTGCTCATTTGGCCGCTGATGCAACCCACCTGACCGCTGATTGTATCCATCTGCTCTAGCGGTTGGGTAGCTGCCCCTTCTAGTTTGCAGAAAAGCCCCAGGGAAGATCTCCTGTCGTCCTTCTGATTGACGGCTGTCCCTAGCCAAGCCCGAGTGGGTTGGTGTAGACGTAACGTGACTGGTCTGACCCAAGATCTTCCGGTCTTCCATCGCATGCGTTTCATAGGGTCTAGGGTTACAAACCTCAATCGGAATGCCGTTAGGGAAGTCCAGCGGTATCACTCGCTTCTGTTCTAAGGTTCCAATCTGTAAGGAGCCTTGTCTAAGATTTAGGTCCACTGAGTGATCGTATAGCCAATCTTGGCCAAGGATTAGGGGTTCTATCAGGTCGTCATCATGGCACACTAGTAGCTTCGCTGTCGTGGTCACATTCTTAATGAGGATAGGAAGGTCCACCTCACCCATGCAAGGGGTTTCCATGCCTCCTAGGCCTATGAGGTATGCCTCAATTGGCCGCATTTCTATTCCTGAATCTTTATAGTGGGACCATCTAATCGCACTAGTCGCAGCACCTGAGTCAATTAGAGCCCTGAGCTCTTGGCAAGGGTTGCCGTGCTCTAGCCTAACCGTAATGAATGGTCTCCTGTCCACTATGCTAGGATGAGTGGTTGACTTTACTTGACACATGGCCATGGGATATCTGGGTGTAGTTTCCAGATGGTTATGATGTTCTCTCCCTAGTCCTTGTCTTCTTAACTTCATGCGTTTAATGCGTTCTATTGCTTCTGCCTGAGCTTCAGCTCGTATTCTATTTTCTTCCTCCTTGCGCTTCTTTGCCAACGTGAGTCGTCTAAGCATATCCTCAGTAAGAGGTTCCTGATATAGCTTGACTCTACAGCCACTAATATAGTTAGGCATTATATCTCCTTCTAAAGTGGCTAATTGTACTGCTCCACTTGTTGAGAGTCTGTTAATGATCATAGGTCCATAACCTCGCTTTTCTAACTTACGTATGTGTTGTTTTAGCGTATATACTAGAACTAAATCTCCTTCTTTTAAGCCTTTATCTTTCACATGTGCATCAAAATATGCTTTCTGTCGCTTCTTCGCTGCATATATTCCTACTACTGCCTTTAACCTGGTTTCACCTAATCGTTCCAAGTCCATTATTCTCGCTGATAATTCATGGCCGGTCCACTGATGTTCTTGTGCAACCTTAAGGGTCGGTATCAAGAAGTCCAAAGGGAGCACAGCATTCTGACCAAAAACCATCTAAAAGGGAGTTGCATTGAGTACGGTCTTGTAGGCCACTCGATATGCCCAAACAGCGTGGTGTAACTGTTTGTCCCAATCTGAACGTTTGTTGTTCACGAGTTTCGTCAGTACGTTACAAAGGATCTTATTAGTGCTTTCAGCCTGACCATTGGCCTGAGGATGATATGGTGCGGATTTCTTGTGAATCACCATAAAATCCTGTAACAGATATTCAATGACTTGGTTTAGAAAGTGAGTGCCTCGATCGCTCACTAACTCTACAGGCAATCCATATCTTGTAAAGACATTCTCAAATAAGAATTTTGCAGTTGTGTGTGCATCATTCTTTTTCGTGGCTTTTGCCTCTACCCATTTCGTAAGATAATCTGTGGCAACAATAATGTATTCAACATGTGTACCTTTTGCAGGGGGGTTAATGGGTCCTACAAAGTCTATACCCCACTTTGAAAATGCATGTCCGCCCATCATGGGTTTCAATGGCATTTCATCTCTGCGAGTAGGAAACTGAGTTCTTTGGCACACATCACATCTCTTTACATAGGTATGAGCATCCATGTGAAGAGTGGGCCACCATAATCCTGCAAAGAGGATGGCTTTGATTATCCTATCGGATCCAAAATGACCTCCTGCAACACCTTGGTGTGCAGTCTCTAGTATGCTCAGATAATCACTCTCATGAACACATTGTCTTAGATATCCATCTCGTCCTCTTTTGTATAGATTATCGCCAATAAGTGAATAATCTTGAGCTTCCTGCTCTAGACTGCGTTGTCGTGCTAAAGTCATTCCTTGAGGGAATGTCTTCGTCCTCAAGTATGTCACTAATTGTTCACTCCAGTCTGGTGTGAGAGACACGTGATATAATGTAGCATGCTCTACTGGTGGTCTTTCACAACAATCATGGCATTCTTTACACAACTTGTAGACATCTGCTTCCATCGTAGGCCAATATACTCCTAATCTATGCAGAGTCTGTAATGTTTGATGTTTTGAATGATGTTGCTTTAATGCACCTACATGTGCTAATTGCAACCAATTCGCATGTTCTGATTCATCTACACAACAAGCAAGAATCTTTTGATTATCCTGTTTATATATACTTCCTGCCATTATTTGGTATCTCTGAGACTTGGTAATCTCTCCCTCTTTGATCTTTATCCTAGGATTCTTGGGTCCATATGTGAGAATAGGGACTAAACGCTTAGCCCATTCTGGTGCTATCTCAAGGTTAAACAAGTATGCATCTGGTAGATCATCCGCTACTCCTTGAGGAGCTTCTCCCGAGGTTAATCTTGAAAGGTGGTCAGCTCTAAGATGTGTCTTTCCTTTCCTGACTACGACTTCAAAATCATACTCCATGAGTAATAGAAACCAACGTATCAGTCGTCCTGTGTTACATGGCTAGTTGACTAAGTACAATAGGGCTTGATGATCTGTAAAGAACTTGAATTTGTTGGCCAACAAGTAGTGCCTAAACTTCTTTACTGCGTAGATCATCCCTGATCCTTCTCGTTCCGTCGTGGTGTAATTTCTTTCTGCTGCGTTCAATTGTCTGCTTGCGTAAGCTATGGGGAGATCTATGTTACCTTCATTCGTGGGTTGTGCTAACACGCATCCTATGGCGTAATTGGATGCATCCACATGTACATGGAATGGCTTACTCCAATCTGGGGTAGTCAATATAGGTGCTGAGCACAAACGTCTTTTAAGTTCGTTGAATGAATTCTCACATTCATCTGTCCATTCAAAATTGGTTAAAAGAGAGTACAAAGGCTTGGCTATGATTGCATACATGTGTATGAATCTCCTATAATAACCGTAATGGCCCATAAATGCCTGTACCTCTTTCACATTAGTTGGTCTAGGTAATTCTGCAATTACCTTCACCTTTTCTTCATCCGTAGAGATTCCATTTTTAGACACAATGTGTCCTAGAATTTTGCCTTGTCTGACCATGAAAACACATTTTTCTGGGTTCAAACAAACCTGATATTCTCGACATTTGTCAAATATTTGTCTTAACTCTGGGATATGTGTCTGTCTTACATTTGAATGTGCACATAATTCATCGACATAAACTTCCAAACTCTTGCGTAGGAATTCCTTAAAAACATGACACATGAGTCGCTGGAAAGTGGCGGGTGCATTTGTTAAGCCAAATGGCATCACACGAAATGCAAATATGCCCCATTCAGTGGCAAATGCCGTCTTGTGTTGATCTTCTGGAGCAATGGCTACTTGATTATAACCTGAAAAACCATCAAGAAAGCTGTAAACTTCCTTGCCCGCAACTCTTTCCAATAGATGTTCCGTGATAGGAAGAGGATAACTGTCTCTAATTGTGGCGGCATTAACTTTTTTAAGGTTAATACACACACGCAATTTTCCATTCTTCTTGGGCACAACCACAATGGGTGATACCCATTCGGTATGCTCAATTTCGTAAATGAATCCTGCTTCTATCAAGCGATCTATCTCCTCTTTAATCTTCGCAGCGTAGTTATCATTGTACGTGTACAGTTTCTGTTTTGTCGGTTTTGCATCTGGAGTCATAGGGATTCTATGAGAACATTTATCTGGATCTACTCCTTTCAAATCTTTGTAACTCCACGCAAAAACATCTCTATATTCGCGCAATAGGGCAACTAGCTCTTCTTCTTCTTCCTTCGTCAAATCATGCCCTATGTATGTACATTTTTCTTCTTCTCCTTCGATAGCAACTATTATTTTCTTAGTTTTCTCTCGGTTATCATATACTTGTCCGTCATTCGCTCTTCTATTAGGCATTCGTACCATGATTCTTCTATCTTCGATTTCATATTTCTTGAAGTTCTCGGGTACTTCAAACAAAGATTCTTCTTTTTCTGACATGTTTTCTTTCTTCTTTCTTTTCTTGCCTTTACTCTTGTTAGTCACTTGAGTGGCTATTCTCACATCATTCATTATTTCTTCGTGTCTTTGAGGATGAGTTTCTACTTCGAAAAAATATTCTTCCTCTGATGCAAAGGGTGAATCCATGATAATTGATTCTAAATCAAAATCACTCGCATCCTCGAATGCATCAGTGTTAGGTTCACACTCTTCTAAAATTGCATCGCACATGATTGGCTCTATCGTGAAAACTGATATGTCATAGCCATCCTCGTCACAGTGGGGTGTCCATTGTTCTTCATTGATGGCTACATCCATGGTTGCTAGGATTTCTGCCCAACCATGGGGTTCAAACTCTTCGTCTGGGAATACTACAGGTGCATAAGCTGGGTCTTGAAGGGTTCGTGGATGTTGTTCTGCACCTAAGGCCCTGGCTTCTAACCTTTCTTCCTCTTGTTTTGCTACCTTACACATCCATAAATGAGTATCCTCATGCAACCAAGAAGGATCTGATTCTAATGAGTGCACGGATTCTGTTTCTACTGGTGTCTTATGGATGGTATTCCATTGTATTGGGGGTACATCTCGATGTGAATAGTCTTTAAGATTGACTTTGGTAGTCACCCCTAAATGTTGCAAGTACAACGAATTGGTTCCCCAATCTTGTACAATTTGCAACTGACGCATGAATGGTCGTCCCAATATCATCTCATAAGCATGGTTTTTTGCAAAGTCACAAATGGCAAACGTATGCTCAAATTCCACACCACAAGTGGTGAGAGATATGCCTTCTAGTAAGCCTAATGGTTTTTCTATGTGTCCATCAGCCATTTGTAGCTTCATCCTGGTGGGTCTCAATGCTGGCTTACCCCATCGTTTCCATAAAGCGATGGTAGCTATGGCTACTCCGGCTCCTGAATCCAAGATGGCTTTCGTGGTGTAGCCCTGATGGGTTATCGGAAGATAAGTGTTACCTTCCTCTCCCTCGCTTACATCTCCGATCTTTTCTACGGGTATTTCTGGTACCTTGTTTTGTGATGCTATTTGTGAGGGAGTAGTAGCAAGCTCAGGGAATTGATTTGCTACATGTTTCCACAATTCTGGTTTTACCTTTAATAACTCCTCCAGAGTAAGGTTACATTGTACTTTGGTATTCTTGATCACTTCCGTGTTTCTAGGGATTACTGATTCTTCATTCCTCACTATTATCATGGGTGCTCTCATACTAATAGACTTTGCTTCCCAAGGTCCTGTGAACTGAGGTAATTCTTGTAAAGAATTAGATTCAAATCTTGGGTGTTCACTCAGTTGTTCGTCCTCTACATCATCGTAAATAGAGGGGATGTCTTGGGGAAATTGTTCCTGCAAGTCATCTATTTCTTGAATAGGAGGATGGGTTCCTTGTTCCTTTCTCCATTTCTCTTCTTGGATTTCTCTCAAAAATTCATGTGAGTACCTATGTATGGAAGACACATTGTCTTGACTTTCTGAGTTGGGTACTTGAGACAGGGATGGCGCATTCCTTTCCTGTGTCTCTGGGACAATAGGGTTCCTAGGCTGATCCTTTTTCTCTTTGCTTTCAATCAAATCTTCTAGCCTCTCCATTAGTCCTTGAAAGTGTAATTCCGGTTTTGCCATGTTATTCCAATTAAGGTATCTAGAGGCTTCGAACAAAGCTTGTGCTAGTTCTACCATCTTCATGCAAAGTTTAGTTCTCTCAATTTCTAGATCAGCTCGAGGGTAGTTTTTGCTCATTTCAGATACCTGAGGTCCCTCTTTTAATCTAGCCTGATATGCACGAAACATCATGTCTAGATTCTCTGGTATGGGTTCCGCTAAAACTGATCCTGATTTCTGAGCTGGATTCTCTTGATTCAATTCCTGTGAAGTTAATTCTTGGATTTTGGCTCTAGATTCCTTCAAACTTCCTTCCAACTCCGTTATCTTTTTACTCCACTTTCTCTTTATCCTTTCTCTAGAATCTTTCCAAGATTTCGTCTTTTTACTACTAGATTCTGCAACTTCACTAGTTCCGGCTACTTTCTCTTAATTAAGCTTTTGATTCTGTAAGAGCGCCTGGGCTCTTGTGATAGCTTGGATAGGCACGTATGTAGGGTTGGATCCCTCTGCGTTATTTACAATACCTATCATGTTGATCGGTGTCACATTTGTAGCATTAACAGGGTTCTTAGGACAATCTTTGATTATGTGCTCTTTGCCACAATCGGCACAAAAGCCTTGGATGTTATAGTACTGTGATTGTCCTGCTATCGGGGGATGTGGACAATCCTTTATGAAATGATCTCCTTGGCACCTAAAGCATGGTCCTCTAGGGCCCTGTGGTCTTTGTTGTCTCAATTGGGGCCGTGGATTTGGGTTTGTGTACATCACATTAGCATAGTCGGGCTCCCAACTAGGTTCCACTGGTGGACTATCATAATGATATGTCTCCACATGTTCTGGTGACTCTGTGTAATGTGCGGGTGGACTATCTACATGTGTAGAGTCAAAACTGTTTGAGTGTGGATCACTCTCTGTGATCAAAGGTGAAGAAGGCACTAAGGCCCTACTTAGGTTCTCTTCTGCAGCAGCGTATTTGACTGAGATGACATTCGCTGGTGGGGGTGGCTGCTGAGCTAAGACAGGTTGAGGTCTCTGTTGAGCCTGGTATGGGTAGTTCTGAGGAGGCCTATAGTAATAAGGTTGAGCATTGTATTGGCCTTGATACCTACCTGGCTGCGGGTATGCTTGCGGGTAGTTCTGTCTCACGATTTGTTTGTTGTATGGGCAGTCCTGAGCCGTATGATTCGTGTATCTTCTCTCAATTGTACAATATTGGCCACTAGGGTTGGCTTGTGGTTGTGGTGCATTGGGACACACATTTGCCATATGATCACCACCACAGGTGTAACAACGCTTGTTAGTTAGCACCCTAGGTTTACTAGAAACTCCTAGTTTCTGAGCCACTTTTTCTGCTAAGTCCTCTATCGAGCTAGACAATTTTGTGGATGCTAGAGATGAACAGTCTGAGTCCTTATAGACCTTTGAGAGTTCCAACTTGTCTCCTAAGTTGTCCTCAATGTCTATACAAATTCTTACACATTGCTCTAGCGTTCTGGGTTCTTTTAGGTACACATAGGAGCGTAGTTTAGAGCTCAACAAGCCATCTAGAAACAATGACACTTGCTTAGCTTGTGAGGGTAGCTCTTGCATTGGACATCGTTCAACATATTGTCTAAACCTACGTCCTGCCAGTCTAACTGTTTCTTGAGGGGTCTGTTTAAAGCTATGAATCAACGAAGACGTGTCATGTCTAATCCCACTTTTAGAGAATTCGGTTATGAATGACTCTAAAAAGTGATGGATGTCTCTAAATTGCCTTTGTTGCAGAGGTTGGAACCAAGTTAAAGCTGTATTCTTTAACATTAGTCCAAATGCGTTGTATTGCGTGAACATGTCTTCAACTTGTTCTGCTCTTAGTACTTGCTTGAATTCTGCGACATGGTCATAGGGATCTCCTGTCCCATCAAAATAATTCTTCATTGATTTTACTAACTATGTGGGTCTCAATATTCTTGCGTGTTCGCGTGGCCTAGGTAGAGGAAAATCATCTCTACCACCTGGTATTCCATGATCTCTTTGTCTATCTGCTCTATTAGTGTCTGTGGTTGTTCTATCTCTCCCTACGGGATGAGTGAAGCTTACTTCCGGTCTCTCTTTATTTCCCTCTCTTTGATTTCCATGGGCTGAGGATGTTCCTGCCCCTTGTTGACTTGTATTCATGTTCGTTCTAGATGGAGGGAATACCAATTCACCTCTCCATGTGTATGTGTTTTTAGCGCGGTCAGGCACCACAAAGACTCTTTCTGAAGTCTCATCCAGGTATACAACCTTTCCAGGTGTATCCGGGTCCTTGAACTCGTATATAGTGATGATACCTACCTCACTAAGTATTTCGGTCTTGTATCTCCAAAAGGCTTCATCAGTTTCTTTATTTACAAACAACTCTATGCTTCTGTTGTCCTGAGGGATCCATTCTGGGATTAGTACTCGTGTCAGTACAAATTTCCCTCTAGGTGTTCTAGGCTCTTCTAATGGTTCCTTTCCTTGAGATTTTGCTTCCATCTCTGGTTGAATCACGCCAAACTCGTTGGTATTGTTTGGCTGCGTACTTAAGATGTACATCGTTCCTTCCTTGTCTATGTACGCGTCTCTCTCGAATTTCACCACTGGATGTTCCAATCCAATGGGTTGATCGGGGTTGTGCATTTGCACCACTTGCCTTCGCAAACCATCCTCATAGATGCGAGCACCTAATCGGTTGGTTCGGAGAAACTCTAGTTGTGTCCTATAGGGTCCTTCTGGCTTTTCTAAATAGGCTACTTTCGACCCTCCTTCTGGTCTTTCTGTGCTAAATGCCATTTCTGAATCACTAGTATCTGAGCTCTCGTAGGGATAATTACTATTCAATTGCTGAGCCCACGATCGTGCAGTAGTTCTTACACTTGCCTCTGATGATCTAAGGCTTCGTCGGTCTGACTTACCTATATGTTTGCCCGATCTAAGGTTCATTAATTTTCTTCCTTGCACACTCAGTACACGCTCAGATCATCAATAATTCTTTGTTATTACTGTCTTGATTCTTTTTAAATTTCTTTAGATTCTTGTCTTAATGTATGCGTCAAGAATTCGACTTTTCGTTATAATTTTGAGTTCTCGTTCCGTCAGACTTATGTTCTTTCCTTTAGGTTTTCGTGTCACACACCTTTACTTTAGTCTTGAACTTGATAAATTTAACTCTCTTGAACTTGAGGCGTTCCTATCGTCGTTAATCCACAACACTACCGTTTAGCCTAAGCTAAGAATTGACTGAGGGGGTTGAGTAATCTTCCAACCTCGAGTCAGCTTTTCTGGTTGCTCTGATGCCCAAGAAGCCGCGCTTCCCAAGCTTTATGCCCTTCACTACCTTGCCTTGGTTGCCCTTGATTGCCCTTGCTAGACCTGGAAAAATCCAATATTAGACCAATTCACAGTTGGATGATCAAGCACTTAAGTATGTACACCTGGGGGGTAAAAACTGACAAACAGGTTTTTCTCCAAATATGAGCTAAGGGGTCTCCTATGAGTCTAATCACCCAAAAATTTCCCAAAAATAGCCCCAAAATCGGCCAAAAAATGAAACCCTTAAATTTGCGATGGGGGTGCACAATCGCGATGGTCTGAGACAATCGCGATGGTCTGGGACCGTCGCGATGGCGTGAGGGTGCACCATCGCGATGGCGTGAAATTGCACAATCGCGATGGCGTGAACTTGGACAATCGCGATGGCGTGAAAGTGCACCGTCGCGATGGCGTCAGTCAACGGTCAACGTGCACAATCGAGATGGTCCAAAGTGAACCGTCGCGATGGTCTGAGCGCGATGGCGTGAGCCAATCGCGATGGTCTGGGGGCGATGGCGTGAGCCAATCACGATGGTCTGAATTTTGAAGTGTCGCGATGGTCTGAAGTGCACCGTCGCGATGGTCTAGATTGCCACGTGGCATCGTCGGCGCGATGGCGTGGGCCAATCGCGATGGCGTGACACAATCGCGATGGTCAGAGACCGTCGCGATGGTCCGGCCAAGCCGTCGCGATGGCGTGAGCCAATCGCGATGGTGTGACACAATCGCAATGGTCAGAGACCGTCGCGATGGTCCACCAAACTATGAATTTTTGCAATGCAGCTGTGGATTCGTAGAGGCGCTGGTGTCGCCTACACGCTGGTGTGGTCGCTTACCAAAAATGCCGAAGGTTGCAGACCATCGCGATGGTCTGACACACTCGGAAATTTCTGACAGAAGATGATTTTCTTACCTTTTTGCAGTCTTCCTGATGCACTGGAGCTTTGTACCTGCAAGAAAACTCAAGAAAACAAAAGTACACACAAGCACAAAAGTTCTCTCTCACTCTCTCACATCCACAAATGAGGGGAAATGAGGAGAATGGGTGGATATGGTGAATTTTCTGATTTTTTTGGAGATGAAGATGATGATGCGGTGATGAAGATGGAGTGTGGGGGAGGTGAAAAACACTAAAAACTAAGTAAAAACAACAACAAAAACTGAAATTTTTACCTTCCAACGCTACTTCTTGCTATACTCTTACCATCACACATTCGTCCTAGACTCGATCCCCGGCAACGGCGCCAAATTTGGTGTTGCTCTAGCACAATGGTGAGAACCACGTTAAGAAGCTCCACCTCCTTAATGTCAATCCGCGGAAGAGATAGGAGTGATATGAAGATCGTGAATGTGAGATGAAGTGAGAGTGAAGGTGAGAAGCATAGAAATGCACACACGCATGCACACACACTACGAAGAGACAAGCAAGACACAATGGAAGGTGGGAAATTAGCTCTATTACTCAAGAACACTATTACAAGCTCAAAATAGCTCTAAGCTCACACTAGCCAACACTAATCAACCTCAAAAATGAGCTCTCTAGCTCTTTTTATAGTTTCTAGACTAGTTTTGACCGGTTTCACATATAGTGACTGGCATAGTTAAAAATTAGGTCCTAGATTCTATTTGGAAGGGTAAACGATGTCTAAAAATAACGAAAATTGGTACGCGCATTCTACCTAAGCTCCTCAAGCTCGAGGACTCCTCGGCTTGCACAAAATGGAGCTATGGATTACAAAATGGGGTTTTCTATGTTACATATGTTACAATAGTGATAAAAATCACTGTTGGAGGTTTTTGGAAAGTATTTGAAAACATAATTATTTGAAAAACGATTCGACTGGCTCCCTGCTCTATCGTTACATGCTTCCGTGTCGTCTGTGCTTCTGGCTGCTTCCAACATCTTGGATGCTTGATTTAATTATGCATTACTCGGATAGATATTCAGTTTGTTGTCTCATAGATGATAAGGTTTATGCATTGCCCAAGTGTCAAGCACTAGGATTCGGTTAAGTGCATCTTTCGCTACTTGAGTGGTACCCGACTACTTGGATTATTTTATCCCAAGGGGGATCACTACTGCCAGATTTGCATGCTTTTTTGATAGTGATTGGGTTGGTTGCTATGACACTCATGTTTCCACTTGTGGATATATGCTTCAAGCTTGGTAGCTCATGTATATCTTGGTTGAGCAAGAAGCAGCCTACTATGGCCACTTCTAGTTGTGAGGATGAGTATAGGGTAGCTTTCACAGTGAGTGTTGAGTGTGTGTGGCTCAGATGCCTTATGGGTGATTTGGGTGTTGGTCAGTCTTCTGCCACCACCATCTTCATTGACAGTCATAGCACATTGACAGTTGCAAGGAACCATGTGTTCCATGCTCGCCCTAAGCACATTGAGGTGCATTATCATTATGTCAGAGAGAGGTTCTCTGCTGGGGAGATCAGCTTGGCATATGTGCCCACGCAGGAGAACATTGTAGACCTTTTTACGAACGCTCTACCTAGGGAGAAGTTTGAATCTTTGCGCAAAGTTTTGGGCTTAGTTCCTTTTATGGATTGATTTACACATAGCTTGGCACTTCCTTATACATGAGTGCCAAATCCTTGTTCACCGCATCACTCCCAAGGGGGATTTGTTGATATATTTAGGCAGTGATGTGTGTGAACACTCTAGGACCACCAGGGCACTTTTTTCCCTCTTTAGGAGGTTTTTTTCCCTCGGCTTGTATATATGCCTATTGCCCTGGCAGGCTATGTATCTTTGTCCATTCTAGTGGTAATACATTCAGTATTGTGTGTTGTGCTCCAAGCTTCTTCTTCTTCTTCCTTGTGTTGTTCGCGTGCTTCCGTCGACGTCTAACTTCAACAAGTTTAATGCATTTTTGGTTGGGTGTGGGATACAACGTCAATGTATTGTCATATACACTGCAAAGAAATGGAGTTCCTAAAAGGATGAAGATGTCTCTCATGGAAATGGAGAGGTGCATGGACAAAAGACAAGCTTCACCACATAGCTTCTAGCTTGAGGTTGTTATCTTTGCAACATACATACTTAACAGGCATCAGAGCAAAGCATTGCAGTATATCACTCCATTTGAGGCTTGGCATGGTGATGAGCCATTTGTTGCTCATCTATGTGTTTTTGGTTGTTTGACATATGCATTAGTGCTTGAACAACAATGCAAAAAAATTGATGGTAAGGTTATGAAATGTATTTTTGTTGGGTACAATTCTACATAAAACGGCTATCATCTATATCATCCATAGTCTAAACACAATTTTCTTAGCTATGATGTTGTCTTTGTGGAAGATGCAATTTAATCCTTACTTTCATGTACCAAGGAGACATTGGTTAGATCAAAGGATATGTATGACACTTGGCTACCTCTTTTTATAGGTGGATAGTCAAGTGTTGATCCAATGAGGCAATTTCTCAAACTTTATAGGTTTTAAATGATGATGTAAATCATTCTATTTTTATGCAGATTTACACAACACACTTGGTGAGAAGGCTAAGATAAGAGAGGCAAAAACTATGCCTAGGTTGATGCAGACTTTGAGAGATAGCAATTAGATGCACCTTTGTCATATCATACTCATTCAAGCTCTCATAGTCCTTCCATTGCATAAGATTGTTATGCAATGGTTGTCTCTAGTCTTTATGATGAAAATGAGCCCATTTCTTTTGATGAAGCACAAAGTTTAGAAAATTGGATGGCTTCTACATAATAAAAATATGATGCTATTATGAAGAATGGTACTTGGTCTTTATGTGATTTGCCTCTAGGCAAAAAGGCCATTGTAACTAAATGGGTATACAAGCTGAAACATAAGCTTGATTGAATAGCTGATAGATATAAGGCTAGGATTGTTGCCAAAGGTTATGCTCAAGAAAGAGGCATTGATTTTGATGAGATCTTTGCTCCCACATGCCAAATGACCACCATTCATAGCATTTGTGGAGTTTCATTTTATCATGGTATACTTGGAAACTAAAATTGCATTTCTGAATGGTGATTTACATGAAGAAGTGGATGTATTTTAGCCCCATGATTTTGTGAAGAAAAAGGCATGATAGCAAAATATGTATGTTGAAAAATGCATTGTATGGTTTGAAACAAGCACCATGTGCTTGGTATGAGAGGATACATGCCTACTTTCTAGCACATTGTTTTTATATGTTAAGCATGCAAATGATGTACTTTTGATCATTGTTGTGTACATTGATGATATGTTGCTCACTAGTTCTAATGAGAAACATATTGTTGAATCTAAGGCTGATTTTCATGCCTCTCATGATACATCAAATTTGTGGAATTTTTTGAGATGTCAACCTCAACATATGATGATCCAAGATGACACGTACCTGTTTTTTGTTTCTCTGACATGTATAGTGGTCACGTCGGTATATGTCAATGATACTTCATTGAGCTTTATTAGATTTATCTATCGAGAGTGATGGCACATGTGTTCCTTGCCAGCTCACTCATTCGCAGACATTAGGTTTTTCCTTATGTACTATTCTTTATATATTGCACTTGTATTTTTGTTTTAGGTCATTCTTGTACATTCCTTTTTATGTAATAGAAGAAGAAGAAGATCATTCTTCCTTGCCTCAATCTGTGTGTGTGCTTCTCCTTGAGAGTGAGAGTGTGTGCATGAGCTCTCTTCCTTATCTCCTTCCTTGTGACATGGTATCAAAGCCAGCGTGGCTATAGAGAGCTCGTGGAGAAGGCGACGGTGAAGAGTACGCAACAAGGCATGGAGAAAACGCGATTCAGAAATGACCTTTGTTTGCTACAAAAATTGGTGTGAAGGTATAAGACCTCAAAATATTTTCAATAGTTACCCCTTTAGGGTCACTCTTTTTGTTAGATTGAAGTTTCGGAGTTATCTCAACCTCTGTTTTGAGCCCGCAAGGTGGGGCCCACAAAAAAATTAGGTCAGTTTCAAAAATTGTAACTTGCATTGTGTTTGGCAACACTCATATATTCTAGATCCAGAATTTCAAGCAATTTTGTGTACTGTTAATACACAAAAACTGTGTTTTTCTGAGATCGAACTGTCATGTCATAGTGCGACAGTGTTCAAGCAGAAGTGCTGCTTGTAGTGTTTTGCAGTGTTGTGAATTGTTGTAGAAATGGCAAAGGCAGAAGGAATGAGTTAGCTTATGAGCGATAAGCTGGACAAGAACAACTTCCATTCTTGGAGATTTAGAATGACAAATTTCCTGATGGGAAAAGGCTATTGCAAGTACATGATGTACATCGAAGGAGAGAATGAAAATGCTCCGCAGTTACCAGAAAGGAATCGGACTGCAGATCAAGTAAGAGCATATGAGGAATGGAATCAAGGAGCATGAAAGGTAATGTAATGGCTATCTATTAGCATACAAGATAGCATGATTGGACACATATAGGATGCCAAGTCTTTGAAAGAGGATTGGAACAGTTTGTTCATATTGTATGAGACCAATACAAAGGCATGGAAATCGCAACTCAAGAACGAGTTGCATACCTTGGAGAAAAAGAGCATGTCGATAAGTGACTATACCCTGAAAATCAAAAGCATATGTGAGTCACTTGCATTTATTGGAGTGAATGAAGATGATGATGATAAGGTGGAAGTATGCCTTCGTGGTTTAGGAGCTGCATATAAGCAGTTCAGAACTTCTATACAAACCAGGGAAAATATTCCAAATTTTGCTGATCTGGTATCTATGCTGATTATTGAAGAAAAGAATCTTGACCAAGGTCAACAACAGAATCATGCAGGAGGAATAGGATAATTTCGAGGCAGGGGGAGCCAAAGAGGTCGCAAAAATTTCCAAAGAAATGATTCAGGTAATGATAGTAAAGGATGCTAGAATTGTGGTAAACTTGGACACTTTGAACGTGATTGCAGGTTGAAGAATCAAAATAACAAAAGATAGCAAAACAACTATGCATCCAAAAGTGAAGATGATTTTGAGAAGCTCTTCATGGTTCAACATCACATGATGAATACGATGTCTGCTGGTGTTTCAAAATCAAATGAGAATGTCTGGTATGTTGATTGAGGTGCTTCAAATCACATGACCAGTCATGCAAAATGGTTTAGTACTTTGCAAAAATTGGCAGTTCTTGGATATGTTGAAACAGGTGATGACACATCACATCCTATTGAGCATACAAGAAACATAGCACTATCGATGGAGGATGGAAAGGTAAAACATCTTGCTGATGTGCTGCATGTTCCCAATATAACAAAGAATCTGGTTTCTATTGGACAAAAGATTGACCAGGGATTACATGTCAGGTTCAATGTTGATGGATTATATGTAGAAGAGTACAAGCAGGACGGACGATTGGTTGCCAAAGGAAACAAGTGGGTAGGATGTTCACCTTAAATGTGAAGATTCCTGAAACGAATGCAGCCATGTTTACAAAAGGTGCAAGAGTTATTGTTGATATAGAGATGTGGCACAAACGGATTGGACATGCAAACTTGCAAAGGCTGAAATTGATGCACTCAAAGGAGATTGTCCATGGACTACCAAATTTCAAAGTTGCAGAAATGCAAAAGGTATGTGCAGCATGTCAATTTGGTAAACAAATAAGAGCATCATTTCCACATGACAAGCATGTTAGTGAGAATGTACTAGAAGTAGTACATACAGATGTTTGGGATCCAACAAAGACCACATCTATGGGTGATTGCAGGTTTTATGTTACTTTCATTGATGACCATACACACAAAGTATGGGTATATTTCATGAAAGAGAAGAGTGAGGTGTTCACTCACTTCCAAAATTTTAAAGCTATGGTGGAAAAGCAGATAGGGAAGTACATTCAGACATTAAGATCTGATGGAGGAGGTGAATACATGTCGAATGAGTTCAGTAGTTTTCTAAAAAATCATGAAATTTGGCACTAGTTTTCATGCATGTACACACCACAATAAAATGGATTTGCTAAATGCAAAAATAGACATATTGCAGAAATAGCAAGAGCCTTGATGGCTGAGAAGAATATGCCTCATTGTTATTGGGCAGAAGCTGTGCATACTGTTTTATACATCATGAACAGAACTCCGACTACCACTGTACATCAAGTTACACCTAGAGAGAAGTTTACAGGTAAAAAGCCAAACTTATCACATCTAAAAGTTTTTTGTTGTATTGCATATGTACATGTCCCAGATGAATTGAGGACAAAGCTTGATCCAAAAGCAGAAAAGTGTGTCTTCATTGGATACTCCCTTGAGAAAAAGGGATATAAATGTTATAACCCACTCACACAATAGGTAAGGTGAGCAGAGATGTGGTATTTGATGAAATGTCAAGCTTCTATGCAGATGCCAAAGAAGGACTGAATCTTGAACCAAATGACAAAGAAAATGTTGAAAAATCAAGTGCAGAATCTCAAGTTTTGAGTGGATCGGATGCATCACCAAGCAATAGTTCCAACTCAAATCCATGGAGTGGAAGATTGAGTGGAAATTTTAGTCCAAAAAATTCATCAAATACATCCAAGAAAGGTAAAGAAAAGATTTCTGTAGGTAATAAAACATGTGCAGGCTTTGAAGACGTTGATGGAAACTCAAGCGGTTCAGAAAGAGTTTTGATGAGGAACTTGGACTGCCCTCTGTGAAGTCTCTAGGAGTAAGAAGGGCACATGCAGATGATATAAGCAGAAGTGACCCAAGACCAAGAAGATCTGTGAGGATGCGGAATTCAGTGCAACGATTGACATATGATAGTTATATGGCTCGTCATTGTGCATACATGACAAAGGTAATACAAGATGTTGAACCTTGTTGCTTTGAAGATGCAATTGGAATTGTAGATTGGGCAAAAGTTATGGATGAGGAGATGGCTCCACTTTATGGAAATGATACATGGAAGCTGGTTCCATTGCCACAAGTAAAGAAACCCATAGGCTGCAAATGGGTTTACAAGGTGAAGCATAATGTTGATGGTAGCATAAGCAGGTATAAAGCACGATTGGTAGCTAAAGGATATGCACATACATATGGCATTGATTATGAGGAAACATTCAGCCCTGTAGCTAAAATGTCTATTGTCATAACACTTGTTGCATTAGCTACAGCAAAAGGATGGACTTTGCATCAAATGGATGTGAAGAATGCTTTCCTACATGGTGAGTTACAGGAAGAAGTATATATGGACCAACCACAAGGATATGAAGATTCAAAGCATCCAGAATATGTTTGCAGGTTGCAAAAGGCTTTGTATGGGCTGAAGCAAGCCCCTCGTGCATGGCATGCAAGGATTGTTGATTACTTAACCAGCATTGGGTTTTCTGTGTGTGATGTAGATCACTCACTATCTGCAAGGAAGGCTGATGATGGCATCACTATTGTGGCTATTCATGTTGATGACCTGATTGTAGGTGGTGATAATGAAGGAAGCATCAAAGAGGTAATGCAACTTCTTATGCAGGAATTTGACATGAAAGATCTTGGTGTATTGCGCTATTTCTTGGGCATTGAGTTTATACATACAAAAACAAGTATATGGATGTTGCAAAGGCAATATGCCTTGAATATGCTGTAAAAGTATGGTATGGCAGATTGTAAGCCAATTTCTATGCCATTAGATCAGAATTTGAAGTTGGATACTACATCAGGTGAAGCATTGGAAAATGCTACTATATACAAGAAAATTATGGGAAGTCTTATATATCTCACAATTACAAGGCCTGATCTAAGTTATATAGTTGGACTTGAAAGTCAGTTTATGTAGGTTCCCACGAAGCCACATTTGGATGCTCTGAGGTGCACTCTAAGTTATGTGAGTGCTACTTTGGATTATGCATTGTTTTATGAGGCTGGTGTAGATTTGCAGGTTTATGGATATACCGATGCAGATTGGGCTGGTAGCATTCCAGATAGAAGATCTACTAGTGTTTTCTATTCTCACTTGGGAGTGCAGCTATTACATGGAGCAACAAGAAGCAACCCACTATTGCTTTGTCGAGGGTACAGAGGTGGAGTGTAGAGGTGTTGCAATGGCAGCATGTGAGGCATCATGGTTGGAGATGTTACTTGCAGATTTAGGTGTGGAAGTGCAAAAGCCTATCACGAAATCTTAGGAGCATACAATTAGCACGAAATCCTATTTTCCATGCTAGAACAAAGCATATCGAGGTACATTATCACTTCATCAGAGATAAGGTATTACTAGGTGATATTGATCTTGTTTATGTGAGAACAGATGAGCAGGTTGCTGATATTTTCACCAAAGCACTTGGAGCTGAGAATTTGAAGAAGTTTCAGGAGATGCTTGCATTATAGGATATGGCATTGAGCTTGAGGGGGAGTGTTGAGATATCAAGCTCAACATATGATGATCCAAGATGACACGTACCAGTTTTTCGTTTCTCTAACATGTATAGGGGTCACCCCGGTATATGTCAGGGATACTTCATTGAGCTTTATTAGATTTTTCTATCGAGAGTGATGGCACATTTGTTCCTTGCCAGCTCACTCATTTGCGGACATTAGGTTTTTCCTTATGTACTGATCTTTATATATTGCACTTGTTGTATTCTTGCTTTAGTTCATTCTTGTACATTCCTTTTTATGTAATAGAAGAAGAAGATCATTCTTCCTTGCCTCAATTTGTGTGTGTGCTTCTCCTTGAAAGTGAGACTGTGTGTGTGAGCTCTCTTCCTTATCTCCTTCCTTGGGACAACATTTGCATCATTATTTGGGAATTCAATTTGAGGGGCAATAGCTTTGTGTCAAGAAAAATATGTTGGCACATTATTGCAACATTTTGACCTTGATGATTACAAACTTATTGCCATTCCCATGGAAGCAAGTTTAAGGTTGAGACCTCATGATGTTGGAGATGCATTTGATGTTGTTCTCTATTAGCAGAGTGTTGGATGCTTGAATTAATTATGCATAACTCAGCCTGATATTCAATGTTTTGTCTCTCATATTCAATTTATGCAGTTTCGAGGTCTCAAACATTTGCAGGAAGTTATGTGCATCTTTTGCTACTTGAGTGGTACCCAGCTACTTGGATTGTTTCATCCCAAGGGGGGATCATTAGCACCAAATTTACATGGTTTTTGGACTTAGAATCAGTTGGTTGATATGACAACTTGTGTGTCCACTAGTGATTTTTAATCATGTTTGGTAGCTCATGCATATCCTAGTTGAGAAACAAGCACCCTACTATGGCCAATTCTAGTCATGAGGCTGAATATGGGATAGCTTTCATAGTGACTATTGAGTGTGCATGGCTCAAATGCATTTTGGATAATTTGAGTGTTGGTTAGTCTTTCTACCATCACCATTTTTATTGATAGTCAAAGTGCATTGGTAGTTGCGAGCAACCTTGTGTTCATGCTCCCACAAAGCACATTGAGGTGCACTATCATTATGTCAGGGAAAGACTCTCTTATGGAGAGATCAGTTTGGCTTATGTTCCCACAAAGGGTAATTGTTGCAAACCTTTTCACAAAGGCTCTCCCTAGAGAGAAGTTTGAAGCTTTCTACAAAGCTTCAAGATTACTTCCTTTTGTGGATTGATTTCTTTCCACATATCTTGCAACTTCCTTATAGATGAGTGCCCACTCTTTTTTCCCCACATCACTCCCACGGGGCATTGTTGATATATTTTGGTAGTGATGTGTGTGAACTGACTTAGGAACATCGGGGCACATCTTTTCCTCTTTAGGAGGCTTTTTTCCCTCTAGATTGTATATATGATTATAACCCTACCAAATCACTTATCTTTGTACATTCACTTGGTAACACATTCAATATTTTTTTGTTCTCCAAGCTTCTTCTTTTTCTGTATGTTGTGTGCATGCTATTGTAGACCTTGAACTCCAACAAATTTTGTAGTTTTAAATTAAAATAATCAATTTGTAGTTATCCAATGATTTTCAAACAATTGTAATTAAGGAAAACCAAGGTTAATCAACTTTGGGGAACAAACACTATTGTTTTAAACCAAGTTAAGAAGAAGATTAAGGTGGAAATGGAAGAGAAAAGATCAATTATTTAGGTTATAAGCCGATGTATGTAGAAGGTATTAATATGAATGAAGCTCTAAGTGATGATGAAGAGGAAGAGTTTCTACAAAGAAATTCTACTATCATACCTATCATGGAGGTGTATGTACTAAAATAGTAGAGTCAATCGTTAAGGGTACTCAGGTACCTACTAATATTAAAACTTTTGGAAGCACCACATTGTGAAATTCCAACAAATATTGGCAATAAAAAAATTTGACAATTGATTTTAAATTCAAAGTAAGATAGTTTTTGCCTCAACAATTTATGTTCTTGAATTGAAATACACTGATGTTGAAGGTGTAGATCAAATATTTGCCAATGCACAATCAACTTGAAAATAAATGTCCTTCTAGTAATTAAGGTACAAAATGAATCCAAACTATGCTAAAAAGGTGAAGGAAGAATAAGATAAATTATTGGAATTTTTTTTATTTATCTAATGGAAACAGTGGCTTGCCTATTACCTATTCTTGTGGTTCTAAAGAAAAATTTTAAGATTAGAGTAGCATGGATTACAACAAAATTGAATCCACACTATGGTTATCGATCCTTTTTTATTACCATATTGTGATACACTATTGGATTTAGTAGAGAAAGGGGATATGTAAAATCTATTAGATGCCTTTAGTGACTATAAGTAGATTAAGATAGTTCCATTTGATCGGGACACAATTGCCTTTATTATAGAATGGGGTGTGTATGCATTTTGTCATTATGAATTTTGGTATGAAGAATGCTCCATCGACTTTCCAAGATGGTTAATCCAAACTTTTGATCCTTAACTAACTTCCTTGGGTGATTTAAATTCATTAGAGAGAAAATAGATAATTTGAATCAATTGAAGTTTTTTTAGCAATGCAAGGAGTTCATTTTGTTTGTGAATCCATCAAATGTGCATTGTGTCTTAGATATGCATCTTCTTGGGCCACTTCATGAGTAAAGGTGAAATAGCTATTGATCCTAAAAAAAGTGGTTGAAATTGTTCAACCACAACTTTCTAGAACCATTAAAAAACTTATGCAATTTATTGGTCAAGTTAAGTGGCACAACCAGTTTCTTAAACATTTATCTCGTGTTTTGTGCCTTTGGTACACTTGACCAAGAAAAATATAGATTTTTCATGGGGACTTGAGAAAAATAAGGAGCATTTTATTTACTAAAGAAAATGTTATTCACTACATCAATCTTTATTCCACCTAACTAGGATTTGCTTTTCCATTTATTTGTAGATGCTTCTTGCTTAGCGATGGGGGTTGCATGAATACAAAAAGTAGAGAAAGGTTGGTATAAACCGTGTATCATAGAAACAATATACTTTGTGATGTTAAAAAGAACTATCCAATAATTGAAACGAAATTCTTTGGCCATTGTTTGTGGGCTTCACAAGTTTAGAAATTATGTATTAGCTTATAAGGTCTTGATCCATGTAAACCATCAATCATTGATCTAGTTGGTAAAGCATTTGCACCTTTCAAGAAGATTGGCATGATATGTTGTCTTGATTCAAGAATCTGATTACATAGTGATCCACAAAATTGGACAAGAATATGCAATAGCACATTATTTGAGAAATATTGAGATGGGAGAAGCTCTAGTTCAAAGCATGGATGGTTTGCTTGATTCTCCTCTTTTTATTTTGGAGATTAGTATTTTTAACTATCAAAACAATACTTAAACATATGCAAGAAGAGAAGAGAAGAAGGCTTGCTTGGAAGAGTAGATAGTTTGTAGCTATTATAGGCATGCTATGAAAAAGAGGCATATATTAGGTTATCAAGATTTATTTCCCTAAGTTTGCAAAATATAGCTCTGATGGAAGCTCATACATGTGTGATAGGAGGATATTTCTCTACTGAAATTACAACCAAGAAGATACTTTAAGCTAGCACATGGTGGCCTTCAATTTATAGGGATGCATATAATTTTGCTAAAAATTGTTTGATGTGTTAGAGGGACATCTGATCATTGAATAAGAACAAAGTGCTACTTCAACCCATGCTCTCATAAGAGCCTCTTATGAAGTGAGACTATATTTTATAGGCCCCATTCACTTGGTTTCCAAATGAAAGAGAAATAGGTACATTTTACTACCAATAAATTGATGCAGAGACTAGTTTGAAGCATAAACTTTAATGGATAATAGTGCTAAATGTGCTGCTAGACTTTGTATAAAAATTATAATGACCAAATGCATTCATCCAACTAAAATAGTGCTTAATCAAGTGTTAATTTTATTAATTAGTCCATTGAAAAATTAAAATATTCTCATACGGTCATACATAAAAGGTCTACAATTTATTATCCTCAAGCAAAAGGACAAGAAAAACCCATTCACAAAGTTTGATACATATTCTGAGAAGATTGATGGAAGATAATAGAAAAGATTGGAGTACTAAAATGAACTCAAGACCTTTGATGTTTAGGATAACTTTCAAGATCAGTATGGGCATGATTGCTTTTTGGATCGTAAAGAGACAAGCTAGAAGTGTTTAAGATTTTGCAAGACAATCTCGTTAGGGATGTAAGGGTCATGTAACGTTACCCCTATATTCATATACATATATCTTTTATAGAGCATTGCCTCAAGAGGATCCCATGCATGTGTCCATGTCTCTCCTTTCATCTCTCTTCCTCCATCTTGTTTTTTATCCTTTTGTTCAGCCCACAAAAGGCCTTCATTGGTATCATAGCTTGTTGAAGGATGTGTGAAAGGAGCTTTAGTGGAATACAAGAGGTCAATGTGTAGGTCGACATCTTCTTGAAAACACTTTGGTATTTCAGCCATAACTTGAGGTAAAAAGCTTGGATTGGTTTGATTTAGATTTTTTTGTGTAGCTTACACAAAGAGCTACAATTCTCAACAGGGCACAAAATCTGGTTTTGAGTTTTACTCCACCAGAAATTCAAAAAACACAGAGCAATGTAGAAGTCAAATCTACAATCACTTGGATAGCATATCAAAATTTTGATTGTATCTTGAGTTCTAGAGGTCGAATTGAAGTGATTCAAATTGTTCTGCATAGCTTGAGAAAGCATCTACAATTCTATAACAGAGATTGTCCAGATTCAAAAGTATAGCTCTCTAAAAAGACAAAATGGTCTCTCAAAACACAAAATATAGAGAAATAGTGCTAAATGTGAAGATGAAAATGATAGTAAATGCTTGTTTTTCTTGTATCTTAAGGTACACACCTGCAATTAAGGTGTTATAAGTATCTTATTTAGGCAAGACAAAGTTCTCCAAATTTCATCAAGAGAAAACTTTGAGATTCAGAGGTTATCATCTTGAAACAACAAAATACAAAGCACTTGATTTTCATCATAGAAACCCTAATTGCTTTTGGAGGTTCATGTTATTTTGGAACTTCTGTTAGAGATATTTTTTGGTGTGCGAGATCTTAGTTTTAGAACTTGAATGCATTGAATATATATCCATGGGACTACCAAGATGTGGGTATGAATGTACTTATTGATCACTCCCCTTTTCATCCTATAGCAGTGAAGCCAGCAAATGACTATTATGAAGATAAGCTTCGACATTTCTATCAAGCACTCCATGTGCCTAGAACCATCACTCCAATAGTTAATGACCAAAACCAAGCACACAACTCTAGGAGTCCAATGAATAAGTCATACATGTTAATGAACCTACAAATCTTGAGCAAAAAATCCCTAAGCTCAATCTAGGGTTACCACCACTCTGACCTTCAAAAGTTATGAGCAGTATACATAGTGTTTATGATGGATAGGGTGATCCTAGATCTCATGAAGCTAAGTTTTGCCAGATATTAGAACTATCAAGTGGAGTATTTTTCCACTCAATGTTCTAAATTTGTTCTAACATTTAAAGGCTCTACAAGGGCATGGTTCTGACTTCTAAACATAAATGCATTTCAAAGCCAATATTAATGACCTTTGATGAGCATTCATAAATGATTTTATACCAATTGGAATCAGACATGACACTCTAAGTGAGCTTCTAAACTGTAAGAAAACCTAGTGAATCTAAGCAAAGAAGCAATGAGATGATTTAAAAATACATGGTTCTCTAGAAGCATCTTCATTGTGATGAAAACTTGATGGTATTAATACTAGATTGCATTGGAAAATGCATTGATGTTGAAGATGATTTAGTTCTCATATTGACCCCACAAGAACCCAAGAAAAAGCCACACAAACACTCAACATTGAGACCTCTTACCAAAGCAAAGTTGGGTAATGTAATTGTCAATACATATGCATGAAGTAAAATGTTCCAAAAATTTGAAGATTCCATGGATTTGATCCATTGGAAATACTAGCAACCATCATATCATGCACCTCACGTTGTTGAGAAATTTTTTGAGGATTGCACTTTCGAATTCCCCAAGGCTATGCTTAAGTGCTCCACCTAGAATTCGTGCAAATCCTACCTTAGAACCCAAGAATCTCATTCACAACAAGCTCTAGGCAATTACATTGAAAACACATATGAACCACCTTCTCTTATAGCCACTCAAGTTTACAATTCTCAAGGAGCACCGCATCTAGTATCATCTTGTCCACCTATGTACACTCAAGGAGTTCTAGAGATGAATAGAAGGCAAGCCCATCAGCACTATCAACTTCACAAAAAACCATGAGTTAGGCTCACCCATGTGAGATTTAAGGTACATATCCAAACACCATGTCTCTAGAACCTACAAACACAGACCTAGTTGTCACACAACAATTGCCAATAAAACTTTTAGAGACCAACACAAAATAAATAGCATCATTTCCCATTTCATGTAAACACTCTCATCGCTCACAATGTGGGTTGAATCATATAATGTGGGTTGAATCTTATAATTAAAGATTTTCCTAGTAACCCCAAAGGAGTTCAAGAAAACGCATCCAATGTGTGATATCTTTCCCTAAACAAAGTAATTCTACGAAAGAAGAATCACCAAAAACTATTATGAAAGCTCAAGTGAGAGAGCAAGCAATACAAATAAACAAAGATGAAGTCTCATCAAGTCAACACTCTCACAAAGAGCCACAACCTTTTGATAGTACAAAGAAATGGATGAAAAAGCCTAGAATAAGGAAGACCAAATGAATATAGAAATGAAAGATAGTAGAGTTTGAGGGTCGACTCCAATGGTTAGAACAAGCCAAGAGAATGTAATCCGTTGAAGAGGAAGGACTACCTTCACAAATAGCATGCACCAATTGATCAAAGCCAAAGCCTATTGTGATTGAGAATTTACAATCATAAAAACTAAAGATTGGGACACACTCTTATAGGTGTATCTAGCCCATAGTGAAGAATGAAAAACAATAGTAAAACATGAAAAATGATTCCATAAAGGGGACCCTAATGTGGAACAAATGGAGATATGTAGACAAATACTTGAAGTAGCCAACAACTACCAGAGAAGATCTCGATGATGGTTCCTCAAATAGATCCCCTGCAAAGATAATTAATAAATGCATAGAATAGAACACAAAACATGGATGAAAACCTTCAAGACCCACAACCACTATACACTCAAGAAAAGGAAAGCTTGGGATTGTAGATGTCTTGATTCTTGCTGTAGACTTCAAACTAGAACATCAACAACTTTGGAATCAAGGGCAAGTGTCAGACATTGATCCACAAGGATCATGGCATTGGTCCATAGGGATCATTCTATGTGTGTGAGGGACAAGGGCCAGCTAGCCAACATCCCAAGCTTGGGGGATACCCTAAGGTATTCAGTAGTAATGGGAATAAGTGTTGCATGATGTACACATGGTGTCACTAGACTATTCCATATCATTGCTATTTTTAGAATACAAGAGGGTATATATGGATGGGAGGAGAGTCACACACACGTCATTCAAGTCTTTTGTTTACAATTGGTATCAGAGCAATAGAGTTCTTCTTGGTGTGAGTTTTTTGTGTGAGTTTTTGAACTTTTTGAATTTGTTTTTTCCGAATGGTCTTCTTCTTCTTTGCGTGTGTTTGGAGCTTTTGGCCATCAGGAGCAGAGATTAAAAGAAGAGCAGGGGAGCCTATAAGACCCCCCTCTATGGGTGATTACCCAAGCGCTCAACGATGCTAAGCATATCTACCCAGTGTTTTAGGAATCCGCCTGCATGCATAGCACCTGAAATAACAACAAAGAATTGTCCCCACCGATGCATGAGCATTGCTTAGAGGGAAGAAGAGTGGTTTGAAGTACTATTGCTTCTTGTTGTTGAAGAAAATATGAACTCTTCTTGCATATATACTCGAGCTTTGATCGCGTTTTTCTTCTATATGGGATTTTGGCTTGTTGCATGCGTGCCCATGGTCTCTTTCCTCTCACACAGAAGACGAATTTTGCCTTTTTCTCTTGTTTCCATAGCCAAGGGAGAGCCAAATCTAGTCTTTTTGTCTTACATAGCTTCACTTAATTGGCCATAACTTGAGCATCTAAGATCCAAATCCAAAGATTTTTGTTGCTATGGAAAGCTCTCTAAGAGCTCTATCTAGAGAGTGGCCTACCTTTTGTCTTCAGTTCCCATCATCTTCAAAGTTTGGAATTTGATCCTTCTTCATCATCAACCCTCTTTAAAGCATCTTTTTGAAGTACGACCGATCAGGAGAGTCTTGGAAAGTTATTTGGACGGAGTGTGGACCATCTCCAACACCTACACACACTTGAAAATTATCTCTTGGGCCTCCATAAGTTTCTTTGTCAATTACTATGTATTTCTGCTTTCTTTTTGCTTCATACCGCATATAGAATATGCAATTTTGCATAGCATCTATAGTATACACATAGTTAGGATGTGGCCTAGTATTGTATGGTGCATGTATTCTTCTTTGCAGGGATAGATAAGTATTTTCTTGTAGGTTCCATGAGGAAAGAAAGAGAAATTTTTCAGTGTGTGTAATCCCCTTCAGTCTATTTGTAGTTAGATTGTGTCTATCGGCATCGTTATTATGGAAATTGCTTGTCGATTACTTGGTATTATGCTGCCAAAATTTTTAGAAATTTAGTATGCATATGCATTCAAGGAAACAAAATGTACTAAAAGATTCTTGTTTCTTCATCTTTGATTGAGCAAAGGCTTGTGATTTGTTTCTTTTCTACTACCACTTACTTACTTTAGCGGTACATAGAGTGTAATATTTGAAAACCACAAAAAAGTATAAAACCAAAAAATAGCAAGAACATAAATTGACCTAGCCTAGTATGGACTCAAGAACATCATCCCCTTCTAGGAGAGATACACTCATGGAAGAGCAACTCGCAGATCCCATGCAGACCATGAGTAATAGGATTACCAATCTAGAAAGCACCCTTTGTGATATCTTGGTACTTGTGAGTGGGTCCAAGAAAGAGGAAGATGTGCTAGAGTCTGACTTGCCAGGGATGGACGTAGATGCTCCAGATGAGCCTCCAGCTCCAGAAATCCCATCCTAGTCAGAGAGGCCAGATGGCAACTTAAGGATCTTAAGCTGCCTAGATACCATGGCTTGACTAGTGCTAGGATTTTTTATGATGTTGAACAGTGGCTCAACATGTGGGAGCAGTGCTTTCGCTTGTGT
Source organism: Ceratopteris richardii (assembly GCA_020310875.1). Taxonomy (NCBI): domain Eukaryota; kingdom Viridiplantae; phylum Streptophyta; class Polypodiopsida; order Polypodiales; family Pteridaceae; genus Ceratopteris; species Ceratopteris richardii. The sequence goes on along the minus strand of CM035430.1, from coordinate 58,371,352 downwards.
CATATCGTGGATGATAGACACAAGATTCAGCAGGAAATGTATAACCTTATGGACATCGCCCATAGGTGGTGGTGCAAGATCGAACAAGATGAGAAAGAGCACAAGGCTTGGGACTAGTTCAAGATCTTATTATATAACAATTTTGTACCGCCTGATGAGAGGTTTAGAGTGCTAGACACCTAATTTTTCATCAGTTAGAAGAATCAGAAAATTCAAGAGTATGCAGATAAGTACAGAGAGATGCTTCTTAAAGTGCCTGATACTATCCCAGAGTTTCTCTGGGTCCACAAGTTCATCTTCGGACTAAGTGAAATTATTAGACCATTGGTGAGGAAGGAGAGATGTCAGTCCTTAGCATAGGCCATGGAGATGTCTTTAGTCTATGAGGATGGCCATAGGGGCACAGGCTTCCAGGGTTAGAGGTCCTCATGGCCTAGTGTAAGTCAATCCTTCCACACACCTACTCCTAGTTTGATTAGTGCACAGCCTTCTAGAGAGGCTAAGCAGGTGCATATGATCAAGACAGTTGTAGGACATAAGAGAAAAGTGTCTGCTCTGGCTGAGAGGGCTTATAATAAGTCAATACTTACCCCTTAGCAGAAAGAGAAGGCAATGAAAGAAGGGTTATGCTATGGGTGTCTAGCACTTGTTCAAGGACTATCCTAAGAAAAAGAAGATAGCAGCCACCATAGTCATAAACCCTACTCAGATCAGGAGTGATGATGATGAGGACTTTGGAGATTCCCCATCACCGTTATCATTTCCCATAGTGGCCATGATAGTCACAAAAAGGTCTCAATTGTGCCAGACTTTGTGCTTTCACCAATGGCACAGAAAGGATATCAGTTTCCTACCACAGAATTCATTGTCATGAGGGGAGTCATGGCAGGACAGCCTGTCAAGGTACTCTTTGACATTGGGTCAACACATAATGTCATTAGCTCCTGAGTAATCAAGTGGTTACATCTAGAGATTGTACTATCAAAATACACCTACATAGTAGAGTTAGCCAATGGGAAGGGAACAGAGACATGGTATCGACATGTTGTTGACCTACATATTCAGATCCAGTCCTATGAGGATAGATTGGATTTCGAGATAGCGAAACTAGCACATTTCGATGTTGTCCTTAGTAAGAAGTGGCATGCGAGGAAGAGTCTAGCCATTGAGTTTGCTTCACATGTTTATCAGTTTGAGCATGAGGGGAGGCGACTACTGATCCATGGAGAGCTATATCTCCAAGAATCACAATTGGTAAATGTTACCAAGTTTCTTAAGTTTTATTGTAAGTACATTTATTTTCTTTATTTTATGCATTCATCATGTATTATGATGGATTCATGCAATCATGGAGACTCTAGTTGGAATGCTTTAGTACTTTCAGTGAAAGTGAGAGTAGAATTCCAAGAGTTGTTCTTGAAAGAATTACCTTTAGGTTTGCCTCTTTGCAAGAACATAGAGGATAGAATCGAATTGGTATCAGGAGCAAGCCTGACTACTCGGCAACCATTTTGAATGAGTTTGCAGGAGGAGAATGAAGTCTGCAAGGTCATGGACGAGTACCTACAGAAAGGGCCGATCAGACCCAGCTATTCACCCTTTGCAGCACAAGTTCTTCTTGTGAAAAAGAAAGATGGATCTTATAGGATGTGTGTCAATTATCGAGCACTCAATAAGATTACTATCATACATAGATATCTCATGCCCAAGTTGATGATCTTTTAGATGATCTAGGTGGATCCATTGTATTTAGTAAGATAGATTTAAAAAGTGGCTACCATCAGATTAGAGTAAGAGATCATGATGTACATAAGACAGCTTTCACGACCGATTTTGGGCATTATGAGTATTTGATCATGCCATTTGGTTTGATTAATGCACCAACTACATTTATGATGTTAATGAATGACATTTTACGATCGTTCATTGGAAAATGTGTTGTTGATGTTGTTGATGATTTGTTAGTGTATAGTAGGACTGTGCATGAGCGTGAGAATCATCTAAGATTAGTATTAAATGTTTTAAGAGAGAATCAGCTCTATGTTAATCTAGAGAAGACTCAATTGTTTCTTTCAAGGATAGAGTATCTAGGGCATGTGGTATAAGTCAATGGGGTTCAGATGGATCCCAAGAAGGTCTCCATTATTTTTCTTGACCTACTCCTCAGGATGAGGGGCAGTTACGGTCATTTCTAGGACTTTCCAGTTTCTATCGAAAATTCATCTCTTCTTATTTGTCGATAGCAACGCCTATGACAAACTTGCTTCAAGGCGAAGTTCCATTTGCATGGAAGCAAGAGCAGCAAGAGAGTTTTGACTCTCTGAAAAAAGATGTTTTAGAGGATCCTATACTCAAAGTGGTAGATCTACATAAACCCTTTGAGTTAGAGATAGATACTAATGGCATAGCCATAGGGCCAGTTTTGAGCCAAGATTGCATACCAATAGCTTTTGAAAGCAAGAAATTGATTAATGCACAATGCAATTGGCCAGTGCATGAATAGGAGTTGTATGTAGTGATGCATGCACTTCAAGTCTGGAGACACTATCTTTATGGTGCAAACTTAAAGGTATACACAGATCATCATACACTCAAATATTTTTGTAGTCAGCCAGATCTTTAAGACAGACAAGCTCGTTGGGCTAAACTCATGTAGGAGTTTCACATGGAAATCTTGTATAGAAGAGGCAAAGAGAATATAGTTGCTAATGCATTATCACGGATAATGTATTAAATAAGCTTTACATTTCTAGAAAGCTCATTGCTTCAAGAGATAAAGGAAGCACAGGTGGAAGATCCACATTTTTTATAGATTATTAAAGCCATTAGTGATGACTCTATCATAGGAGATAGGGTAGTTCCAGTTGTTTCTTCACTTAGTAGAGCGAACAAGTCCATTTCGTATTCCAATTTCTCCTAGGAGAATGGAATAGTAAAACAAAAAGGAAAGGTTTGTGTACTAGATTCTCGAGAGTTCAGAAGAAAATTCATGCATGATAACCATGATGTGCCTTGCCCAGGACATCCTGGTGTTGACAAGACAATACCGCTTGTTAGAAGAACATTTCGGTGGCCTAGATTATCCAGAGATGTCCACACTTATGTTCAACAATGCTTTATGTGTCAAGTCAACAAAGCAAAAAGGGTAAAGATGCCTTTTCTTTTGCATCCTTTACAGATTCTAGATCATAAATGGGACAGTGTATCCATGGACTTCATAGTTGGATTACCATGGAGCCAAATGAAGCAGGATACCATCCTAGTTGTGGTCGACAGATTGAACAAGATGGCTCATTTCATACCCACATAGGAGATGATAAAAACTCCACAGGTAGCAGAGTTGTTTATCCAGCATGTCTTCATATTGCATGGGTTACCGACATCCATAGTTTCAGATAGGGATGTCAGATTCACATGATACTACTGGAAGTTTGTATTTGACAAACTGAAAGTGTCATTAAAGATGAGTAGTTGTGATCATCCTCAGACAGATGGTCAGACCAAGAGGGTCAACCGAATCCTAGAGGACATATTGAGGGCATATGTTTCTGAGAGGCAGACAAATTGGGACACTTATTTGCCAGTAGTTGAGTTTGCTTATAACAATAGGCCTCACAAGGTGATAGGAATGTCTCCTTTTGAGATGAACTATGGCATGAATCTCAATGCTGCCAGTACCATAGGCATGCCAAAGAAATGTCCTAGTGCTTTGGAGTTCTTAGCAAACCTCCAAGCAAATTTAGAAATAGCTAAAGCCAAGATGCAACAAGTCGTTGATAGGGAAAAAAGGTATGCTGACAAGAAAAGATCTCCTAGATCCTTTGAGGAGGGAGATAGAGTCTTTCTTCAGGTACCAACTAGATCTACTTCTTCTCCACAGTGAAGTGTAGTAAGCTTTCACCAAGGTTTTGTGAACCTTGGAAGATAGCTAAAAAGCTAAGTGAAGTTGCATACAGTTTAGAGCTTCCTCCAGATTGTAGAGACCATCCAACGTTTCATGCTAATAAACTTCGGAAGTATATTTCTAGGGAGGATAATCAAATAGAGGGTATTGTTTCTTTGCACGAAAGTGATAGTGCAGATCATTCTCTAGACAGGATACTAGATAAGAGACAAAAGTGATTGAGGAATCATGTCATCTAGGAGTATCTAGTATCCTTTAGAGGATTGTCGCTTACTGACTCTACTTGGGAATCAGAAGCTCTGGTTCGCAGGTACTTTCCCTCATTGATCATTGAGGACAATGATCTTTAGAAGGGGGAGAGAGTGTCAGACATTGATCCATAGGTATCATGGCATTGGTCCATGGGGATCATTCTATGTGTGAGGGACAATGGCCAGCTAGCCATGGTCCCAAGCTCGGGGCATACCCTAAGGTATTCAGTAGTAATGGGAATAAGTGTATGTACATGTGGTGGCACTAGACTATTCCAGATCATTGCTATTTTTAGAATACAAGAGGGTATATATGGATGGGAGGAGAGTCATACACACATCATTCAAAGTCTTTTGCTTACAGCAAGAAGCTCGATGAAGAAAAGAAAAAGGTCAAAAGCCATTATTTACCAAGCTAGAATTTGAAAACACACTGACCCTAGAGGATGTGAGCTGTCAACAAATAGTAACGTGGCCCCAAGTCTTCAAACATTGCTAAGATATTTAGGATACTATGAAGATAGTTCAATTTGTGACTAAGAAGGAGAAAGGCACCAACGAGTTAAGTGAGAATACGCTGAATGATGATTCAAAATCAAGTGTCTCGCGAACTCCTATACCACCATATTTTCTCTTTGAAACCAACATATGGATGTGTAGAGAGGTGGTTCAAAGGGAGCAACGATTCGTAGAAAATTCTACCAACATACCTCAATTGTTCAATGATAAGGAGTGCAAAGCACATATATGGAAAGAGATCCTAGACCAAGTGGACAAGTGTATCGGAAAGCAGACCTTTCCAAAGTTTTAAGACAAAGAAGGCTGTGATCTAGTTATGGTTAGGGTACTCATGGAAGAAGGAATCTTGAGAAGAGATCATCCAAATCTTCGTAACATTCTTCCTACAATCATAAGTATATCTAGTAGAGTCAAGGCCGACCACAATATATCCAAGTGAGTGGGACAATCAAAGGCAAAAGATCAACTTCCAAAGAGTCAAGGCCGACCAATATCCAAGTGAGAGTGGGACAATCAAAGGCAGAAGGTTACAAGGTGCTCATTGACATGGGCATCATGGTCAATATCATATGCATGTTAGCCATACATAATGTGCAAGGAGTTCTCAAACTTGTAGATGCCGACATCACGAGCATAGGTGGATATATAATACCATTCTTGGTAACGAGGAACTCCCACTTCACATTGATAACACAAGAAAGCAAGTAAAGTTCTTGCTTTGTGATGAAGTGATATATTCCAAGATGTTATCCTAGGTTAAGAATGGCTTTATTGCTCACCTCGGTAGAATTGGATTTTGCTCAAGGCATGTTGTTAGCTAGAGTGAATGAAAAGGATATATGCACTTTGTTAGAAGAAATGCCTCATGCATCTCAAGATGCTAACTTCTAGTCCAAAGCTATTTATTTGGTGATAATGCAAAATATGATCAAGATTTTTGGTCGCATCCCCTCATAGAGCATTTGACTTCGATAATCTAGAATTTGAGGACCAATTGGAGGAATATATGCACAAGATGTGGATAGCAAGTCAATTACCCTACCCAGTGCCCACAGCCCAAAAACATTATGTGAAGGATTTACCCAATGATGGGAAAAATGTAGATCCTACATATCTCATTGACTCCATGATGCCCTATGATGAAGTCAAGGAGGAAGGGTGTCTAAGTCCCTCTCATGAAATTTTTTTTTTTTTTTTTTTAATGGAGGTTCAGTCGAGGCCTACTCCTCTAGGCTTTAACTTTGAAATTGCAACTGTACAAGGAAGGGCATAGTACCCATGGGACCCCCCTTATCCCATAAGAACAGGGGTTTGCATAGCTAGGTTAGACTACGGTCACAACTACTGCGAAGCAGGACAAACAGTGGCACATCAGCCACAAGATACAAGGTTTCCATGATAACATGTCCCTTACATGTTGTCGGTGGGGGTTGAACCCTCACCCCAGCCTCAAGAGGCAAAAGGCCCAACGACCCAACCAAGCGGCTTGGGACAAATAAAAATGTCAACCACCCAACCAAGCCCTCTCATTAATTTTTTTTTTTTTTTAATGGAGGTTCGGCCGAGGCCTACTCCCCCATACTTTAACTTTGAAATTGCAACTGTACAAGGAAGGGCATAGTACCCATGGGACCCCCCTTATCCCACAAGAACAGGGGTTTACAAGACAAGGTTAAACAGCAGTCAACACTACTGCAAGGAGAGACAAACGGTGGCACTCAGCCACAATGCAACATCTTTCCAGATTACATGTCCCTTACATGTTGCTGCCAGGGATTGAACCCTCGCCCCTGCCTCAAGAGGCGAGAGGCCCAACCACTAGGCCAACGAACTGGGACGTTCTCTCATGAAATATTTTTTTATTAATAAAAGGAAGTTTGGTCTTAGCCTATTCTCCCATACTTTAATTAAAATAAAGAAGAAAAGTTACAAGTGAATGGGACTAGTGCCCATGGGACCCCCCAAATCCCACACTACAGGGGAGGAGTATGTCAAGCTAGAGGGCATTACAAATGAGGCAGATAAATCTATCATCACCCTCATGTGGGACCCATTTGGGTTTCAACTTGTTGTTTTCGAGGAGATAAATACAGTGATGTCTAAATGGTGGATATCTCATCTCTTATCTCGGGAGATTCTTTTACCTAGAAGAAACAAGGATTTCTCGATCGACCATTCCTTAGGAGTTTGGCCAAAATTGATAGCACATCGCTCCCTCCAAATCTTCCACAGAGTTTCGCCCCTGATGGCATTCCACAGCCTCGATGAGCAGCCGACCACCTCACCCAACAGCACTTGTTGCCAATTGATTTGGTTCGTGAGTCTCAATACCCGGGTCACGTGACGCCAGATAACACGCGACTTGGGGCAATCGAAGAACAGGTGAGCTAAGTCTTCGATGCATCGATGGCAACGCTTGCACCATGGTGGCACACCACAGATTTTGTTAGCCCTTGCATTGGACCAGATACCTTTATGCAAGATCTGCCAATGGAAACCAATGATAAATCCAATTTTCAGTAGCCAAACGTGCATGGTTTCCAAACCTAAAGCACCGACCCATTGTTAAATAAGATCCATTAGCCTGTTGTGCCGTTTTGCAACATGCTTACAACATTGAAACAACCTTTCGTGAAGCTAAATTCTAATCCACGCTCATCGGAAAAAGCTTGAGTCCAGTTAAACTTGAACCTGAGAGAGAGAACTCAAAAACATTTCCCAGATTGTGTGTCAAATAGAAGCCCGCATATATATAAACAAATTTCAATTAACTGCAGGACCATGTGTCAGATAGAAGCCCGCATACATATAAACAAATTTCAATTATCTGCAGGACCATGTGTCAGTTAGAAGCCCGCATGCACGATCCGAACACTGAATATGAAAGCCTGTTTTCAGGTTCATTTGGCTCATTCATCAAAGGTATGACTCAAACTTCGAGGACCGTAACTTCGAGGACCCATCAAATGGACAATAAGCAACAGATGCGCGAAATATCGCCATCAAAAAGATGTGTGAGATATAAACTTCATAGGTTTTATAAAGCAGTGTTCTCTTTAAGATATAAAATAAATTAAAAACATATGATTGATCAAACTTATTTAAAAATCCCTTTACAAGTGCTTTAATTGATCAAACCATGTATCAACTTGGGCATTTTTCCCAAAGTATCCATCTATAAATAAACTAAAAAGCACAGTACACCACATCATTGAAAAGGGATTGCAGTGGCACATCTGAAAAACCAACCTCCGAAAAAATGTGTAACGCGAAAACATCACCAGCAACATTGAAATCGAAATTGCGTACACAGAAACATGAACATTCTGGTTAGCTGGTTAAACACTTTCACCACAATAATACTAACGGAAACCTGCACCAGCACATGCATCTCTGCACACACAGAAACGGTCACAAGAACCGGAGATAAGATTTGAAATAGAATTGACTGAGCTTCGTATTACAGACATTTGTAAAGCATACAAACTGATACAATATGAAGTATCCTGATTCCTACCAAATCCTATGTCCTACCAAAATGGTACAGAAGTGGAGTACCGGAAGTACAATCAATGAAACAACTAAACAAGTTCTGCCAGCAGAACCAAAACAGACTGATCTACAGACTTTATTATAACGATTCGTGCTCCTCCTAGTATTCGTCCCCATCTTCACCTTCATCGCCCTCATCTCCTTCAGCCCCAACTTCTTCATAGTCCTTCTCCAAAGCTGCAAGATCCTCCCGAGCTTCAGAGAACTCTCCTTCTTCCATGCCCTCTCCAACATACCAATGTACGAATGCTCGCTTAGCGTACATGAGATCGAACTTATAATCGATCCTCGAAAACACTTCCGCAACACTGGTGGAGTTCGATATCATACACACAGCCCTCTGTACCTTTGCCAAGTCACCCCCAGGTACCACAGTAGGAGGCTGATAGTTAATGCCACATTTAAAGCCAGTCGGGCACCAATCTACAAATTGAATCGTCCTCTTCGTTTTGATTGTTGCGACCGCAGCATTTACATCCTTCGGAACTACGTCGCCTCGGTACATTAGGCAACATGCCATGTACTTCCCGTGCCTTGGATCGCATTTGGCCATCATCGATGATGGCTCGAAGGCACTATTCGTAATTTCAGCAACGGAAAGCTGCTCATGATAAGCCTTCTCAGCAGATATCACTGGAGCGTACGATGAAAGCATAAAATGAATTCTCGGATATGGAACCAGATTGGTCTGGAACTCAGTCACGTCGACGTTTAATGCCCCATCGAAGCGCAGGGATGCCGTCAAAGAGGAGATAACCTGCTCACAAAGAAAAATAACAGGTTATCAAAGGACTTCACGTAGATTATCAAGCGAACACTTGGTATGCTTACTGTTTCATAGTTACCTGAGAAACAAGCCTGTTCAAATTCGTGTACGTCGGGCGCTCAATATCCAAAGATCTGCGGCAAATGTCATAGATCGCTTCGTTGTCCAGAAGAACCGAAACATCAGTGTGCTCAAGCAGAGAATGCGTGGATAACACACTGTTGTAAGGCTCTACAACAGACGTAGAGACCTGCGGCGATGGATAAACAGTGAAGCCCAGCTTGGACTTCTTTCCATAATCGACTGACAGACGCTCCAAAAGCAGTGATCCAAGCCCTGAACCCGTTCCTCCACCCACGGCATGGAAAACAAGGAAACCTTGAAGTCCTGTACAATTGTCCGCAAGCTTTCGTATGCGGTCGAGGCATAGATCCACGATCTCTTTGCCAACTGCACAGATTTTAATAAAGCATCGCCAGATTCCACCTTAAAATCCCATGCATGCATAATATCAAAGCAAATGAGGAAGAAAAGGAGAAGAAATAGGCGTACTGGTGTAATGTCCTCTTGCAAAGTTATTCGCGGCATCTTCCTTGCCACTGATCAGCTGTTCTGGGTGGAATAGTTGGCGATAAGTTCCTGTCCTCACTTCGTCTATCACCGTAGGCTCAAGATCAAGAAAGACAGCCCGCGGAACGTGTTTACCAGCTCCTGTCTCGCTGAAAAAAGTATTGAAGGCATCGTCTCCGCCTCCTACTGTCTTATCACTGGGCATTTGCCCATCAGCCTAAAAGATACATAGACGTACTCAGGTCACATTACAAGACTCGCAATATCGAACGACATCAGAAGACAGTGCAAACCCTAAAAACGACAGTGGGAGAACCAACCTGTATCCCATGCTCCAAGCAGTACAGCTCCCAACATGCGTTGCCGACCTGGATACCGGCTTGGCCAATGTGAATGGAAATGCACTCCCTCATGGCTGCTGCGTTGCGCTGTGGTGACAGAAATGGAAGAGAACGAAAGAGCCTAGAAGCAAAGCGTATACGAAGACGCTCCTGCAAAGATGCTCGGTTAATCGAGAGCAGTGCGCGGGCGCTTGCTTATGTAGGGCATTGAGCGGGGGATAAATGTGTGGACGTGACTGTAGCGTTAGTATGTAGGGCACATTGACGGCAGAAAGGCGTTAGATTTAAATCTAACCGTCAGTCTGCCGTTGTACAACGGCTACCGTGGGAATGTCGCAAGAGAGGCTTTTGCAGGGGGCCCGGGGGATATCGCAGTAGTGGATCACGTGGCCCGCAGTGAAAAAAGTGAAGGTTTTTCGTGGAAGGGAAGCCTTTGAAAGTTATTTTTAGGTCACATAAGGGTGATGGAACCAAAGGTCAAAAACTTGAAGTTCCACCTTCTTTCATCCTCTTCAGATTCACACATAAGGTATGTCCGTTTCACATAAAGGTGGTATAACCAAAAGCCAAAAACCCAAAGTTCCACTTAGAGTGCAATTTGAAATGCGTACAAATATCATTGGATGTCTATGGCCCAATTCAGATTGAGCGGCAGCACATTTATTTCACAACCGACTTTGCAGTACAGAAGTGAAGCCAGAGTTTCGACCCCCCCTCCGCCCCAGCATTCCAATGATGCTGACATGGACTAACTACAATAAAAATAATATTTTTTATAACATCTGCACTATACAGCAGACGTTTCAATTGAACTTTTTAATCACAAAAATATACAATCACAAAACTGATATAAGAATGTCCCACCTTAAGTGTGAATACATGAGCGACGGAAGAGTGTATGTCTTCTAGTTCCCGATGCAAATTGAATATATTTTGACATTGTTCCACCACCCCAATTTGAAGCAAGCCTACTTTACATCCTCTATGCCTCCACAATATGTGAAACTAGCCTTAGGAATAGCCTTGAACGAAGAAGGATACATTAGACTCTGTTTACACATGGTATATCATAGGGTGGAAATGTCACTCACTTGTCTCTTTTGTTCCATTCTCCCTAATTCACACAAAGCAATGATTGTATGCAAAAAGTAAAATACATTTGTACAATTATCGCTTGAGCTATTCAAGTAACCCACTAGGATTTATTATTAGAAAAGAACAAAGCATAGCAGTAAATTTTTGTTTGGCACACATTGTTCTAATCCCTACTACACATCTTGCCTTTACCCCACCATTTACCATGTTGTTGTGTACTTTGCCTTGGAGTCCATGCGAACACATCCTTACTTAGAACTCCATAGAAAGAATGTGAACTTGCCCTAGCCATGTGTAGCTCAGTGATGAGTAGCACCTCCTTTAATGTCAATCCGGGAAGACGTGAGGATGGTATGAAGACCACGAGCAAGTGGAAGCACAAGTGCGTGAGTGAGAAGCACACTAACATGCACACACATACACACACACACGCACACACGGCAAGAACAAAGAGAGTAAGACAATGGAATCACTTCTATTGCAACAAAGTTCTCATACAAGCTCAAACCTACAAGAAGCTCCCAAAAATGAGCTCTCTAGCTCTATTTATAGTTTTTGACTAGCTTTGGCCCTGTCCAGACCTAGTGTCCGGCCTAGTTAAAAATTAGGTTCCAGGGCTTATTTGAGGGCTCAAACGAGATCTAAAATTTATGAAAATTGGCAGGCAACTACTTCTAAGGCTCCTCAAGCTCGAGGACTCCTCGGCTTGTACAAAATGGAGCTACAAAAAGGTGAAAATGGTATTTACAGGGGTTTTTAGTGATGAGAATCACTTTTAAATGGTGTAATGGTTTTGAAAAAAATAAAGGGTTGCCTTAGTGCTAGATCTACTTGTATGCTCGTACTTGCTTCTTCTCGTATACGGCCAACACTCTCCCCCCCCTAGCGTCTGTCGCCTCTGACAGACCTCTGCTCCACTGTTTGATCAATGTACTCTTGCAGGAGGTCGGTTGCCACTTCTTGTTCCTTGATGCGTAGTCCCCGAACCAAGTCTCTCTGAAGGGTCTCCCAATTGACTGCACCCGGTATGTCCGGTTGTGGCGTTGTGTAGAGTTCTGAGTGCATCGTTTGTTCGCATGCAAAGAGGTGTAACAAATGGGTGGGCCTTGGCGCAAACACCTCTGAGTGTGCTTCCCAAAACCCTGTGGTGAACATATCATCCAAAGTTTGCTTATAGCAGGCAGGGAGATATTTGATGCGTGCGTGCCATGCATAAGCAACGCGTATGCTCGGGGTGGTGCTCATATCATATAGCAGGTCATAATTACCATTGACAAACCCGGGAATCGGAGGCTGAATATGGCATACATTGCGAAAAGTTTTGAGCACCACCTGCATCATATCGCATATCTTGAGCATCATCTGGGCAGCAACATCTGGCATGGGGTGGAGGCGTGGCATCCAATGTCTGATGGTTGCAATCATGTAAGATACTGTGGGGGTGCCGGTTGGGGGTGCAATGGCGGGGTAATTAAGCCATTCTCTACAGTTTACATTGTTCTGAACCTTGATGGCGAAGGCTTTCCATGATCTTCTCCTTTGTACTGGCCCATAACAAGGGTTATACTTCAAATGCATGGGAGCGTGATCCCATGTTCTCAGCATTTCCGGGTATGTTTCCAGTAATCTTTGCCTCCAAGTAGGTTGGAAAATCGCCCCTTTTCTGGCTGCCTCTGGTATATCTTCTGGTTCGAACTGGGTGGCGAAGGTAGGGCACTTGTTGGTGACTCTTTTGATCTCTGCGTTGTAGTCGGCCAACAATACAAAATATGGTTTATATTGTAATTCTGAGCTCGTGATGAGTCGTCTAGGAGCAAGGTGCCTGAAATATTCAGACTTGAGTATAGACTCCTCAATGGTTTTCATGGCCAGCATCTGATGTGTTACGCGCTCTTCGTGAGTGTGGCCCATCTCCTCTACCTGCTTCATCCATGCTAACGGGGGTTCCTCATATGTATCCTGGCCTTCCTCCGTAATTCTGCCTCCTGGAAGGGGTTGAGGCTCATAATTGTCTTCAAATGTCTCCTCCACTGGAATGACTACTGTTTCTTCTTCTATGGTTTGATCAGGTGGAGAGGGAGGTCGTTCGTACTGTAACAACTTAATTTTTAGTTCTGCAACCTGTTGCCGTAGCTCAAGTACTTCATTGGTTACTGATAATTCTGGCTCTGGTGAGGTTGCAGCGTTGGCCATCTCTTTAGGTTCTCGTTGGTGTGGTGTAGGCACTTGGGCTTTCTGTAGGTCTTTGACTTGGTCAGCAAGCTGATCATGTGCTTCTAAGAGATTGGCATAGGTTTCTAATATTTGTTGTATGTTTTCTGAGGGGATGGCTTGGAATTTAGCAGGGTCGATGGGTGCCCCTGGAGTATTTTCCATGGCTGCTTCGAGGTTGTCTTGATTTTGTTGCTGTAGTCTTTTGTTTTCTTCTTGAGCAGCCGCTAAATGGCGTCGGAGTAGAGCCATGTTTCGTTGTAGTCTAGCGTTACGGGCTAGCTGATCTCTAAGTTGTTCTTCCGTTGCCCTACTCTTCTCTGTATGTGTGGACTCGAGCTCCACCTGATATTGTTGGAGGGTGGTCACCTCCTGCTGTAATTCCGTATTAGACAACTCCAAGGCAGTGACACGTGCCTGGAGGTGGGATGACAAAGTACAGAGCTCTTTATTGTTTTCTTCTAGTAACCTGTATTCCTGTTTAAGTTGGGCAGCAGCTTCGAGCATGGTGCTGAGTGCATGACTAAATGAGGTGGGTGCAGGGGTATAGGTGGAAGATGCAAGGGGTCGGGAGATGGGAACGGGAAAAGTGGATGTTGTGCCTACAGTGTTTGGAAATGGTGACGTGAGTGAAATGACACGTGGTGATGTTGGAATAACAGTGGTGGTGGGTGATCCTATGGGTGGTGAGATGTCCATGGGATCGGACGTGAGAGTGTGTGATTCGTGAACTGTGAATACAGGGATGGTGGGTGGTGTGATAGTGGTGGCAGTGAATGTGGGGGAGTGGGGTTGGGAAAGGGAGTTTTTATTATAATTATCCACCTGTTGGAGTATATTTACAAGGTTTGTCCAGAATGACGGTTGTGTGACTTGGGTTGAGTATGAGGCGGTTACTAGGGAAGTGGTGGATAGGGTTTGGGTGTGGGTGAATGGAAAAGGATGGGATAAGGTCTGGCTAGTGGCAAGTGGTTGTCCAAGGGCGGGGAGATAGGAAGGGTGACCTATTATGGTTTGATCAGTGGCAGGATGACCGGTGTGAGGTTCAAAAATTTGGGTGGAAGTGATGGATGTGGTTAAAGGGAAGGGTGTAAAAACAGAGGTGTGTACAATGGTTTCATGATGGGTGGATATCGGTTGTTCTGAAAGACTAGTGGAGAAGGGTTCTGAGGGTTGAATGGAAGGTGACGGTGGAGATGGTACCTGTGTAATTACATCTTGTTCGTCAGTGGGACTTGGGCTCGTCATGTGAACATCCTCTGAAATTGTGGTAGGCAAGGCAGTAGAGACTTCCATTTGAATCATTTTTCCTCGTCGTGGCCGTGTATCAATCCTTCGTTGATCATAGGTAGGGTTCTCCTGATAGACCATCGTCCTCAATGCTTCCCCGATCCCACATGTCTCTGCCAATAGATTCAATGATTCAACAAAATGGGAATCTACATTCTCGGCTTGAAGCATTTGGTTCACTAGAGCTCGATTCGCCCCTTCTGTCATCTTATGTCTTCTCTGTACCTGCTTGATTGTCTTGTATAGCCGTTTGAGTTGTGCCGTGTAGGCAGGGGCCTCCTCTTCACTCTCTTCTGGCTCATTTCTTTGTACTTCTTCCTGAACTTGTGTGCTTGGGCCATGAGGATGTTGTGCCTCATCTTCTCCAGGTACTCTGCTTGTTTCGCCCTGTGGCAGTTCTCTTTGGAATGATGCTCCTGGATCGTCATTTTTAGGGACACCTTCACTGTCCGACAAGTGGGCCGTCTGCAGGAATCTTTCAAAATCAAAGTTTGGATCCTCTGTGAAGGTGGCCATAGATGCAAACTCTGCATCGGTAGGTAGTGGAGGGGCGGATGGAGCGGGTTGTACCACATCCCCAGCTTGAACTTCTTGAAGATGGATCGTGACCGGTGTGACCTGGGCTTCTTCTCTGGGGGAAGCTTCGGTCGTGGCCTCGTGAGGGATCATTACCTGGGAGAGAGATCCACGCATTCGTTTCGCAGGTTGGCTCCCTGACTTCCGCCCTTTGAAAAACTCCAGTTGTGCATATTTTAGGGCTCTGGCAACTGGCACATCATATGCAAGACATCTATAGATAATTCTTGTAAGCGCACAACAGCCATGTAAAGTAGGTTTCCTCACTCCCTGCTTGCCTGCTTCATACGCTTGGTCCAAGATCCATATAGGCATCTTAATGGGCAAGCTTCCAGTCTCTGCTAGATATAGCCCATACCATATTTTCTTGTGAGGTTGGGTGAAACGGTCCTGAGCTGGGAATGCGAAGTGTTGGAGGCACATCCGCAATGGTATGGCGATGTTGGGGGTGAGGGCGCACATTGCTTTTAGCTTCTTGATTCTGTTGCTTTTCATCGACTCAGGTATCAATGGGTCGCGGTCAGAAGGTACATGCGTGCCATACATCTGAAGTGCTTCCCTGATTAAAGTACCATTCAATTCGAACTTCCTCATTTCCTCCAGATTCGACAAGGAGGGCACCCAGAATGTGCCTGAATGATCTTTATCCCCTGTCGGCTTCAGCGTGGCAATTAGGTAGTAGCACCTGAGGAAATCAGGTTTAGGCAGAGCTGCACTAAAATAAGTTTGTAATCCTGCTTTTTGCTAGATATCTTGAAGTGGAGCTGCATTTTGCAATGCTTCAAATTCTCGTGAGAAGAACTGGAAGGTCCACCACACTCCTCCACATTCCATCTTGGATTCCCAGATGTGATCCGCGTCTCCCAAATCTCCTCGCATCTCATTGAACCAGTGAGAATGCCCCTTTACTCTTTCGGTTAGGCCATTTGGTGGATCTGGAATAGGAATTCTCCGCACATTTACGAACTCCTCAGGCCGAGCTGTTGGTGGGGCCTCCACCGGCATGGCATCCCAATTGATTGGAGCACTAGAGCCTGCCGGAGAGCTTGTGTCTGCCGCTGTTGCCATGAGAGTAGGTTGCTTATCTGCTGGAAGAAGAAAGGCACATTAGTGTTGCATAGGAAACAAGACGTAATGGTGTTCCCTTCACAATACTAACATGACAATCCCGGAGGTCAGTGGTTAGTGGTGAAGTGTTTGTGATAGATGTGAGTGGTGATTAGAGGTCAGTGTCATCCTAGATGCATACTTTGGTTATGCAATGGGCTCAGAATGCTCCTGTGTTAGAGTAGACGGATTTACAGAATTGGGTCAGGGGGTTTAGTACATAGTTTAATTCTCCAAACTTTGATAGAGGATTCGTAGCTCTTAGAACTAAAGACAGGTGAAGATTTCTGGATGAGAGCGTGATGTATTTGGGACCTTTTGGGTACCCATTTACAGACATTCCTAGGGTTGATGGGAGTGGAGACAGTGAGAGGTGTAGGTATCTTTTCATTTTCTGAGTTGTTGGCCACGAGTGCTTGTGAAAGTTGCTTCATCCTAGTGCCTGGAGGTGAAGTAATTTGGGCTTGTAAGCAGGCCTTGGGCACCCATATCTGTCTAGTATTAGGGATGGCCTTCATTGACCGCTTAGAACCCAAATAGAAATGGTATGCCTAGGGGTTATCCTAGGGGGCTTCTTCACTTTGTTCCTTGATGGTGAGGCTAGTTTCTTGTCTCCTTGAGAGTCTGCTATTAGAGTTGTGGGTTTTCCATCCTTGCGTATCCAGATCTGCTTCACGCCACGAGGTGCTCCGTGTTGCACGGGCTGGCGCTCCTGCCTCTTGATCAGCAGCCTCCTTCGTGTTGAGTGATGTTCGGTCTGCTCGTTTAGAATCTTCTTTGGATCAGTTAGGAACTCCTTATTGACTCCTGTACCTTTAGTAAGATTGACAATCCTCTGCACCATAGAAGTTTGTACAAGAACAACATTGTTATCTTCATGTGGGTTCCTGGAGGGACCAGGAGTTGGTGTCTGTTCTATTGGTTTGAGTGCTTGATTTTCTAATTCAATCGTGAGACGGCTTTGGCCTACCCAAGCCTGAAGAAGTCCACTTCTTAGGTTGAGGTTGACTGCGTGATCATAGATCCAGTCTTGGCCTAAGACAAGAGGTTCAGTCAGATCCTCGTCTTCACACACTAGCACTTTTGCTGGCATGAGGGCCTCTTGTATGTAGAGGGGAAGATCCACCTCTCCCATGCAAGGGGTTTCAACACCTCCTAATCCTATCAGATATGCTTCTAGGGGTTTTACCTCCAATTGCAGCTGCTGGCAATAAGAAAGTCGAACTGCACTTGTGGCTGCTCCTGAATCAATTAATGCTCTCACGCTTGTTGTGCTGTCTCTCTGTCCTATTTCTAGGGTCACAAAAGGTCGTCGGTCCACTATCTTATAGGTACGTTCACCTGAAGCCTCACACATGGCCATGTGATAGCCTGGAGACTCTTGAGTGTCAGTCATAGGCTGATCCCTCCCTTGTCTCCTCAACTTCATTCGTCTGATACGCTCTAAGGCCTCTGCCTGTGCTTCTTCTCGAATTCGTTTTTCCTCCTCTTTACGTTGCTTAGCAGTATTGAGTCGACTTAGCATTCCTCCGTGAGGGGTTCCTGATACAGCTTGACTCTGCATCCGCTAATATAGTTTGGGAGAACATCCCCCTCTAAAGTGGCTAGTTGTACTGCTCCACTCGTGGAGATCCTATTGATGATCATAGGTCCGTAGCCTCTCTTTTCTAGCTTCCTTGCGTGTTGTTTCAATGTGTAGACTAAAATTAGATCTCCTGCTTTCAAGCCCTTATCCTTCACATGGGCATCAAAGTATGCCTTCTGTCTCTTCTTAGCTGCATATATCCCTGCAGCTGCTCTCAGTCTTGTTTCTCCTAATCGTTCAAGGTCAAAAAGTCTAGAGGAGAGTTCATGACCCGTCCATTCTTGCTCTTGTGCTACTTTCAATGTATGTATTAAGAAGTCCAAAGGTAGCACGGCGTTTTGGCCAAATACCATCTGAAAGGGGGTGGCTTGGAGTACCGTTTTGTAGGCGACTCGGTATGCCCAAACAGCATGGTGTAGCTGTTTGTCCCAATCAGAGCGTTTATTGTTCACTAATTTTGTCAATACATTGCATAGGATCTTATTGGTGCTTTCGGCTTGCCCGTTGGCTTGAGGGTGATAGGGGGCAGACTTCTTATGCACTACCAAGAATTCTTGGAGCAGATTTTCAATAACTTCATTCAAGAAGTGAGTGCCTCTATCACTAACTAGCTCTATGGGTAGCCCGTATCTTGTGAATACATTCTCAAACAAGAATTTAGCAGTTGTCTGAGCGTCGTTCTTCGTTGTGGCTTTTACCTCTACCCACTTGGTTAGATAATCCGTGGCAACGATGATATACTCAGCATGGGAACCCTTAGCTGGGGGATTGATAGGACCTACAAAGTCTATTCCCCACTTAGAGAATGCACGTCCGCCCATCATAGGCTTCAGTGGCATCTCATCTCTGCGTATAGGATACTGGGTTCGCTGACAAATCTCACACCTCTTCACATAGGTATGTGCGTCCATGTGAAGGTTGGGCCACCAAAATCCTGCAAATAGAATTGCTTTGATCACCCTATCTGGACCAAAATGTCCTCCTGCTACACCCTGGTGAGCTGTTTCCAAGATCTTTAGGTATTCACCTTCATGGACACATAGTCTCAGGTAACCATCCTTACCCCTTTTGTATAAATTATCACCAATGATGGTGTAATCCAAAGCTTCTTGTTCCAAACTTCTTTGCCTGGCCAAAGTCATATCTTGAGGGAATGTTTTCGTCCTCAAGAAGGATACTACGGGTTCACTCCAATCCGGCACTATGGACACTTGATAAAGAGTGGCATGTTCCACAGGTGGTTTAGTGCAGCAGATTGGGCATTCCTTGCACAACTTCTGGACATCAACCTCCATAGTCGGCCAATGCACTCCTAGTCTCCTCAGGGTCTGTAGGGTTCGTTGTTTTGAGTAGTGTTGCTCTAATGCACCTACATGTGCTAATTGCAACCACTTAGCGTACTCGTCCTCTTCTACACAACAAGCCAAGATTCCTTGATCCGTGTGCTTGTACATACTTCCAGCCATGATGTGGTACTTTTGAGCTTTGACTACCTCTTTATCCTGTGTGTTTACTATTGGATGATTAGGTCCATATGTAAGTATCGGCACTAAGGGCTTGGCCCATTGGGGCACCACTTCCAAATTGAACAAGTATGCATCAGGTAAGTCATCTGACACTCCTTGTGGGGCCTCTCCGGATGTGAGCCTAGAGAGATGGTCTGCTCTCAAATGAGTCCTACCTTTCCTCACCACAACCTCAAAGTCATACTCCATTAGTAAGAGAAACCATCTTACTAACCTTCCGGTGTTGCATGGTTTGTTTACCAGGTATAGTAATGCTTGATGATCAGTAAAAAACTTAAACTTATTTGCAAGCAAATAATGTCTAAACTTTTTAACTGCATACACAATGCCTAGTCCTTCTCTCTCAGTGGTGGTATAATTCCGTTCAGCTGCATTTAGTTGTCTACTAGCATAGGCAATAGGGAGATCCATGTTCCCTTCACCCGTAGGTTGTGCAAGTACGCATCCAATAACATAATTGGAGGCATCCACATGAACATGGAATGGCTTGCTCCAATCTGGTGTGGTCAAGATTGGTGCTGAACACAATCGCTTCTTCAGCTCATTGAAGGAGTTCTCACACTCATTAGTCCACTCAAAATTTGTCAAAAGTCCGTACATGGGCTTTGCAATGACAACATACATGTGAATGAATCGGCGGTAGTAACCACAATGCCCCATGAAAGCTTGAACTTCTTTGACATTCCTTGGCCTAGGTAGTTCTGCGATGGCTCTCACTTTCTCTTCGTCAGTGGATATGCCGTTCTTAAACACTATGTGTCCTAGAATCTTGCCTTGCCTGACCATGAAAACACACTTTTCTGGGTTCAAGCAGACTTGATATTCTCTGCATTTATCAAAGATCTGTCTGAGTTCGGGTATATGGGTCTGCCTAATGTTGGAATGAGCACAAAGATCATCAACATAGACTTCTAAGTTCTTCCTCAGGAACTCCTTAAATACATGGCACATCAGCCTTTGGAAGGTTGTGGGAGCATTGGTCAGCCCGAATGGCATTACCCTAAAAGCGAATATACCCCACTCTGTGGCAAAAGCCGTTTTATGCTGATCTTTTGGTGCAATGGCTACTTGATTGTAGCCCGAAAACCCATCTAGGAAGCTGTACACTTCCTTGCCTGCTACCCTTTCTAATAGATGCTCAGTGATAGGAAGCGGATAGCTATCTCTAATAGTGGCTGCATTAACCTTCTTCAGGTTTATGCATACTCGTAATTTGCCGTTCTTCTTGGGCACCACTACAATGGGGGATACCCATTCAGTGTGCTCAATTTCATAGATAAATCCGGCTTCCACCAAGCGGTCTATCTCTTCTTTGATCTTAGCAGCATAGTTATCATTATATGTGTATGGCTTCTGCTTAGAGGGTTTAGCATCTGAGGTCATGGGAATTGTGTGTGAGCATATGTTTGGGTCAACACCCTTCAAATCCTTGTAGCTCCAAGCGAATACATCTCGGTATTCTCTTAGCAAGGCTATCAGCTCTTGTTCTTCCTCTTCTGTTAGGTCATGACCTATGTATGTGCATCTTTCTTCTCCTTCCTCGATGGCGACAACTATTTTCTTGGTAGTTTCCTTGCTATCATAGGCTTCTCCTGCTTGTGCCTCACGTTTAGGCATTCTTATCATGACCCTCCTATCGTCTGTCTCATATTTTTTAAAGTTTTCAGGGACCTCAAACAAGGATTCTTCTGCCTCCAGGGTGACTTCCTTCTTCCTTCTTTTCTTTCCTCCGCTTTTAGAAGCTACTTGTGTGGCTAACCTCACCTCATTTGTAAGCTCTCCGTGCCTCTGGGGTTGAAATTCTACTTCATAGAAGTATTCTTCATCTGATGCAAAGGGTGGGTCCATAATGATTGACTCTAGATCGGAGTCACTTGCATCCTCAAATGCATCAGGGCTAGGTTCACATTCTTCTAGAACTGCCTCTCCCATGATTGGCTCTATGGAGAAGACTGAAATATCATAGCCATCCTCATCACAGTGGGGTGTCCATTGTTCCTCATTGATGGCTACATCCATGGTTGCTAGAATTTCTGCCCAGCCGTGAGGTTCAAATTCTTCGTCCGGAAAGACTACAGGTGCATAGGCTGGGTCTTGGATTGATCTATGGGTTTCTTTTGCACCTACCTCTCTGGCTTTCTCTCTCTTCTCTTCTTCTACTGCTACCTTACACATCCATAAGTGGGTGTCTTCATGCATCCACGAGGATCCGGATTCTATGGAATGCACAGACTCAGTCTCATCTTTGGCTCTATGGATGGGATTCCATTGAATAGGTGGTACGTCTCTATGAGAGTAATCCTTAAGATTGACTTTGGTTGTAAGACCTAGATGTTGCAAATACAAGGAATTGGTTCCCCAATCCTGTACCACTTGCAACTGCCGCAGAAATGGTCTTCCCAAAATCATTTCATAGGCATGATTTTTGCTGAAGTCACATATAGCAAATGTATGTTCAAACTCGACACCACAGGTGGTGAGAGTTATTCCTTCTAGCAATCCTAAGGGTCTCTCAATATGACCATCGGCCATCTGCAATTTCATTCTCGTTGATCGAAGTGCTGGCTTGCCCCATCGCTTCCATAGGGAAGTGGTGGCAATTGCAACTCCTGCACCTGAGTCCAAAATTGCCTTGGTGGTGTACTCCTGGTAGGTAATGGGAAGATAGGTGTTCCCTTCTTCACCTTCACACACATCTCCTATCTTATCCAAGGGTATCTCTGGCACTGTCCTATGTGATCCTACCTGGGAACGAGGTTTTGCTATCTCGGGCACTTGATTGGCTACATGTTTCCATACTTCTGGTCTAACCTTAAGCAGCTCTTCCAAAGTGAGATTGCACTGCACTTTGGTGTTCTTCACTACCTCTGTGTTCCTAGGTATAACTGAATCTTCATTTCTTACCATGACTGTAGGTGCCCTCATACAGGTGGACTTGGCTTCCCATGGGCCTGTGAAATGGGGTAGTTCTTGTAAAGAATTAGACTCGAAGTCTAATCTTTCTTGAGATTGGGCACTCTCCTGTTCTCCATAAATGGAAGGAAGGTCTTGTGGGAATTGATCGTGTGTGTCATCCACCAGCTCAAAGGGAGGAGGGGCTTCACTTTCTTTAGCCCATTTGTCTTCTTGAATCTCGCGTAGGAATTCTGGTGTGAACCGATTCATAGAAGATGATGTGTCTGGCTCCGTAGAGTTAGGCACATAGGCTTCAGGCACATAGGCTTTCTGGGTAGGAAAACCTGCTCTTACACTAGCCTTGTCATGGTGTTGAGGGGTGAGTTCCTTTTGTGATTGTGCCATTAGATTCTCTATTCTTTCTAGGGAGGGGGGGATGTCTGGTTCAGTGGAATTGGGCACATAAGCTTTCGGTGGGGAATGGGTCATGTTTTTGCTTGCTTTATCTCTTTCTTGATTTTTTTCTTCCTTGGCAGATCTTGCAATTATGCCCTCTAACTTCTCTAGAAGTCCATCCAAGTGTAATTGTGTCTTGGCTGAGCCCGAGTAATTGAAAAGGCGACTGGCTTCAAACATAGTCTGAGCCAATGCGACCATTTTCGCGCAAAGCTTGGTTCTTTCTATCTCTAGGTCAGCTCTAGGGTAGCACTTGTCATGATCCGTTACATTTGGCCCTTCTTGGATTCTGGCCTGATATGCTTTAAGCATCATGTCTATGTCTTCAGGAGTGGGATCAGCTAATACTGATCCTACTCGGGGTGGTGGGTGGGTTACGTGGGGTGTATTAGAGGGTCGAGGGATGGAGGGTGATGGGGATGGTAGCGGTGGGAATGTGTGAGAGTGCGGTTGAGATGTGATCTCTATGATTTTTGCTTTGGTTTCTCTCAAGCTTTCTTCAAGTTCGTTCATCTTTTTTGCCCATTGCCTTTTCATTCTTTCACGACTATCCTTCCAGGCTCTAGTCCTCTTTTTGGTTATGCTCTCTGTTTCACTCACCTCGGGGCTCTTTTCCTGACCAACACCTTGGTTTTGTTGTAGTGCTTGGGCTCTTGTGATCACTTGCACAGGTGCAGTGGAAGTCACACTCCCTGTGGAGTCTACAACTAACCCAACAACATTGATAGGAGTGATTTTAGGCATGTTATTAGGGTTCTTTGGGCAATCTCGTAGGAGATGCTCTTTCCCGCAGTCTTGACAGAAACCCTGAATGGTTACTGGTTGAGGTTGTGTAGGGGCAGGCAGTGGACAATCACGTATAAGGTGATCTCCCTGACATCTGAAGCATGGTCCTCTAGGAAATGGGGGTCGTACCTACCTAGGTTGAGGTCTAGAGTTGGGGTTTGTATACATGACATTAGCATACTCAGGTTCCCCACTATTTTCACTTGGGTCCTCATAATAGTATGACTCGTTATGCTCGGGTGATTGCATGTAATAAGCCTGTGGGCTATCAATATGTGTGGAGTCAAAACTATGGTCGCTTGGATCACTGTCTGATAGCAATGGGGTAATTGGGACTATGGCTCTGTTCGGATTTTCTTCAGCAGATGCATATTTCACTGGGATCACATTGGTTGGAGCAGGGGGTTGCTTCACTAGGACTGGTTGAGGTCTCTGCTGCCCTTGATAAGGTGGCTGATAAGTTTGCTGTGGTCTGTTGTATTGTTGTGGTGGGTACTGATTCTGGTATCTACCATGTTGTGGATATGGCTGAGGGTAATTTTGCCTAACAGTTTGTTTGTTATATGGGCAGTCTTGTGCAGTGTGGTTGGTGTACCTGCGCTCTATGGTGCAGTACTGGCTACTAGGATTCGCCTGGGGTTGGGCCATAATGGGACATACACTTGCCATATGGTCACTGCCACAAGTGTAACACCGCTTAGCTGGGGCAAATCTCGGAATTTGTTTGCTAGAGACACCTAGTTTTTGAGCTACCTTCTCTGCAAGTTCCTCAATGGATGTGGATTGACCACATGTGAGGCTACTAGAGCTATCAGAATCCTTATAGATTTTTGATAGTTCTAATTCCTCACCTAGATTGTCCTCAATGTCTATGCACATGCGCACGCACTCTTCTATCGTTCTGGGGTCCTTCAGATACACATATGACCTGAGCTTGGTGCTCAACAATCCATCTAAGAACAAGGCCACTTGTTTGGCTGGTGTGGGTAACTCCGGCATCGGGCATCTCTCCAGGTACTGCCTAAATCTTCTTCCAGCTAGTCTGACCGTCTCTTGAGGTGTTTGTTTGAAGCTATGAATTAGTGAGGAGGTGTTATGCCTGATTCCACTCTTAGAAAACTCAACGATAAATGCCTCTAAGAGCTGGTCTATGTTTCTGAAATGCCTCTCGTTTAGTGGTTGAAACCACGTAAGGGCAGTGTTCCTAAGGGTTAGACCGAAGGCATTATATTGTGTGAATAGGTCCTCTACCTGTTCAGCTTTCGATACTTGCCGAAATTCTGCCACATGGTCATAAGGGTCTCCCGTGCCATCGAAATAATTCTTCATGGACTTCACCAGTTGAGTTGGTCGCAGGGTCCTAGTATGTTCTCTCGGCCTTGGCAAAGGAAAATCGTCAGCATTCCTTTGGTTCCATGGGGTTCTATGTCTCTCAGGTTCCACCTTATTCCTTTCCGTTCCCGTTCTTTCTCTTCCCAGGGAGTTGGCAAAACTTACCTCAGGTTTGTCTCTACTTCTATCTCTTTGAGCTCCATGAGCTTGGGAGGTCCCAGCTCCTTGGTGACCAAAGAACGCATTAGACCTTGGTTGGGGAAAAACAAATTCACCCTTCCATGTGTAGGCATGTCTGCCATGCTCAGTGACCATGAAGATTCTCTCTGATGCATTGTCTAGGTAGGTTACTTGGCCTGGGCTATCAGGGTCTTTAAACTCATAGATTGTGAGGGCACTCACTTCCTGAGGTTGAGCAGATTTATATCTCCAAAAAGCCTCATCGGTTTCTCGATTTAAAAGCAGATCTATGCTTTTATTATCCTGTGGAATCCACTCTGGAGTCATGATTCTGGTCAAGACAGATTTACCACGGGGGGTTCTTGGCTCTCTCTCTAAGTTCCCTTGCTCTATATCACCCAAGTCGGTCTCCGCAATCACATTTCCAAACTCATCAGTTCTATCAGGAAGAGTGGTGACTACATATATAGTCCCCTCTTTATCTAGGTATGCTCCATTCTCAAACTTGACTACTGGGTGGTCTAATCCATGGGGTTGATCGGGGTTCTTAATCTGGACCACCGATCTTCTCAGGCCATCTTCATAGATGCGAGCACCTAGACGATTAGTCCTGATGTATTCCAGTTGAGTCTTGTATGGTCCTTCTGGCTTTTCTAGATAAGCCAACCCTGAACTACCTACTGGTCTCTCCATGTGATAGGACCTCTCAGAATCACTTGTTTCTGATCTGGGAGTGTATGGGTAATCACTCAACTGTTGGGCCCAAGACCTGGCAGTGTGATTGACACTAGCTTCAGAAGATCTGAGGCTTTGTCTGTCTCGGCCTAAGTGTCTGCCTGATCTAAGGTTCATATGCCTGATTTATCTACCCCCTTGGACCGAAGCACACTCTCGTTGTAGGTTAATTTGCACCAATCACTTTGTTCTTTTGAGTTGAATGTTATGTTTACGGTCTTGTCTGAAATCGCGTCGTCAAGAGTACTTAAGTGAATTTCCGCACTTGATAAGTGATCGTCTCCAGTTTACCTTTTGTCCCTTAGAGTTTTCGCACTTAAGACCTACTTAATTCTTGCACTTGGTTGATTAATACTCTTGGACTTGATTCGTGCCTAACGTTGCCCTAATTAATTACCACACCTAAGTCGTACTTAGCCTAGGCTAGGAATTGACAAAGGAGGGTTGAGAGATCTTCCAACCTCAATTAGCTGGTTGACCAGACTGCTACACAAGCCCAGGAAGCCTTCTCCCAAGCTTGGTACTCACCCTTGCTAGCTTGCTTTGGATTGCCTTGAGTGCACACAATGTTCCTGCAAAAACTCACCAATCAGTATTGCTCTATTACCACAAGTAATTGAAAGACACACATCAATATTTGCAATCCCCCTGGAGTAACTCACTGTACCCCTTCAATCTTAAGACCACCTAGTTTCACCTAAAGATCAACTTAAAAATACATGTTCTAAAACTCCGCATATATGATTCTTACAAAAACGAGTCGAGGTCCACGTAGGATTATCAACGAGCTTTCCAACGAGACCAAAATCTCATCAATCGGAGTTCGTACGGTCAAGTTATGACCATTCAGGCACTAAAGGGTCAAAACAGGCTCTCAGGGTTCAGGAGATCCCTCTCTGATTTCTAGGTCTTTTGCTCACTTCCAAGGTTCTAAAGTTATACCAAGGTGCCTAAAATTAAGCTCTACTACCCTTCAATTCACTCAAAAATAACCCTAAATTTTTCATGTGTTAAAGGCCGTGTATCGCGATAGGTCGGGTCGAGGTGTCGCGATAGCTCGAAGTGTCGCGATAGCTCGAAGTGTCGCGATAGCTCGTGAGGTGTCGCGATAGGTCGTGAGGTGTCGCGATAGAGGCCGTGTATCGCGATAGGTCGGGTCGAGGTTTCACGATAGGTCGAAGTGTCGCGATAGGTTGAAGTGTCGCGATAGCTCGAAGTGTCGCGATAGCTCGTGAGGTGTCGCGATAGGTCGTGAGGTGTCGCGATAGGTCGAAGTGTCGCGATAGCTCGTGAGGTGTCGCGATAGGTCGTGAGTGTCGCGATAGGTCGTGAGTGTCGCGATAGCTCGTGAGGTGTCGCGATAGGTCGTGAGGTGTCGCGATAGCTCGTGAGTGTCGCGATAGCTCGTGAGGTGTCGCGATAGGTCGTGAGTGTCGCGATAGGTCGAAGTGTCGTGATAGCTCGTGAGTGTCGCGATAGCTCGTGAGTGTCGCAATAGGTCGTGAGTGTCGCGATAGCTCGTGAGGTGTCGTGATAGGTCGTGAGGTGTCGCGATAGTTCGTGAGTGTCGCGATAGCTCGTGAGGTGTCGCGATAGGTCGTGAGTGTCGCGATAGGTCGAAGTGTCGCGATAGCTCGTGAGTGTCGCGATAGCTCGTGAGGTGTCGCGATAGGTCGTGAGGTGTCGCGATAGGTCGTGAGGTGTCGCGATAGGTCGTGAGGTGTCACGATACCTTGAGGTGTCGCGATAGCTCGGGATATGGTGAATTTTTTTGTTCTGTCTAGTGATCCTGGGAGCTCTAGGCCTGCGCAGTGTCGTGGTGCACTCAGAATCGTGATTGGGTGAAGTTTTCGGAGTGTCGCGATAGCTCGAGCTCAACGCCTCGGGGACTGTGCAGACAGATTCCGTACCTGCTGAGCTTGCTGGAGATGATGATGGAGCTGCCACCTGTAAGAAACATGCAAAAAACACACAAAACAAGAACACACACGCTCGCTCTCTCTCAAACTCGCACACAACAAATGAGGGGAATGACAAGGAAGAGGGAATATGTAGTGGAGAAGGAGGTGGAGGTGGAGATGGAGAAGGACGTGAAGATGGAGATGGAGATGGAGAAAAATCAGAAATTTACCGACTACTTACCATTGCAACGCGTCCTCTCTACGTCTTGCCATCACACGCTCGTCCTCAAAGCTCGAATCCCCGACAACGGTGCCAAAATTTGGTGTAGCTCAGTGATGAGTAGCACCTCCTTTAATGTCAATCCGGGAAGACGTGAGGATGGTATGAAGACCACGAGCAAGTGGAAGCACGTGCGTGAGTGAGAAGCACGCTAACATGCACACACATACACACACACGCGCACACACGGCAAGAACAAAGAGAGTAAGACAATGGAATCACTTCTATTGCAACAAAGTTCTCATACAAGCTCAAACCTACAAGAAGCTCCCAAAAATGAGCTCTCTAGCTCTATTTATGTTTTTGACTAGCTTTGGCCCTGTCCAGACCTAGTGTCCGGCCTAGTTAAAAATTAGGTTCCAGGGCTTATTTGAGGGCTCAAACGAGATCTAAAAATTATGAAAATTGGCAGGCAACTACTTCTAAGGCTCCTCAAGCTCGAGGACTCCTCGGCTTGTACAAAATGGAGCTACAAAAAGGTGAAAATGGTATTTACAGGGGTTTTTAGTGATGAGAATCACTTTTAAATGGTGTAATGGTTTTGAAAAAAATAAAGGGTTGCCTTAGTGCTAGATCTGCTTGTATGCTCGTACTTGCTTCTTCTCGTATACGGCCAACACTCTCCCCCCCCTAGCGTCTGTCGCCTCTGACAGACCTCTGCTCCACTGTTTGATCAATGTACTCTTGCAGGAGGTCGGTTGCCACTTCTTGTTCCTTGATGCGTAGTCCCCGAACCAAGTCTCTCTGGAGGGTCTCCCAATTGACTGCACCCGGTATGTCCGGTTGTGGCATTGTGTAGAGTTCTGAGTGCATCGTTTGTTCGCATGCAAAGAGGTGTAACAAATGGGTGGGCCTTGGCGCAAACACCTCTGAGTGTGCTTCCCAGAACCCTGTGGTGAACATATCATCGAAAGTTTGCTTATAGCAGGCAGGGAGATATCTGATGCGTGCGTGCCATGCATAAGCAACGCGTATGCTCGGGGTGGTGCT
The DNA here is from genome assembly GCA_020310875.1 of Ceratopteris richardii. Lineage (NCBI taxonomy): Eukaryota > Viridiplantae > Streptophyta > Polypodiopsida > Polypodiales > Pteridaceae > Ceratopteris > Ceratopteris richardii. The sequence goes on along the minus strand of CM035430.1, from coordinate 58,342,504 downwards.
CATATCATATAGCAGGTCACTATTACAAACCCGGGAATCGGAGGCTGAATATGGCATACATTGCGAAAAGTTTTGAGCACCACCTGCATCATATCACATATCTTGAGCATCATCTGGGCAGCAACATCTGGCATGGGGTGGAGGCGTGGCATCCAATGTCTGATGGTTGCAATCATGTAAGATACTGTGGGGGTGCCGGTTGGGGGTGCAATGGCGGGGTAATTAAGCCATTCTCTACAGTTTACATTGTTCTGAACCTTGATGGCGAAGGCTTTCCATGATCTTCTCCTTTGTATTGGCCCATAACAAGGGTTATACTTCAAATGCATGGGAGCGTGATCCCATGTTCTCACCATTTCCGGGTATGTTTCCAGTAATCTTTGCCTCCAAGTAGGTTGGAAAATCGCCCCTTTTCTGGCTGCCTCTGGTATATCTTCTGGTTCGAACTCGGTGGCGAAGGTAGGGCACTTGTTGGTGACTCTTTTGATCTCTGCGTTGTAGTCGGCCAACAATACAAAATATGGTTTATATTGTAATTCTGAGCTCGTGATGAGTCGTCTAGGAGCAAGGTGCTTGAAATATTCAGACTTGAGTATAGACTCCTCAATGGTTTTCATGGCCAGCATCTGATGTGTTACGCGCTCTTCGTGAGTGTGGCCCATCTCCTCTACCTGCTTCATCCATGCTGACGGGGGTTCCTCATATGTATCCTGGCCTTCCTCCGTAATTCTGCCTCCTGGAAGGGGTTGAGGCTCATAATTGTCTTCAAATGTCTCCTCCACTGGAATGACTACTGTTTCTTCTTCTATGGTTTGATCAGGTGGAGAGGGAGGTCGTTCGTACTGTAACAACTTAATTTTTAGTTCTGCAACCTGTTGCCGTAGCTCAAGTACTTCATTGGTTACTGATAATTCTGGCTCTGGTGAGGTTGCAGCGTTGGCCATCTCTTTAGGTTCTCGTTGGTGTGGTGTAGGCACTTGGGCTTTCTGTAGGTCTTTGACTTGGTCAGCAAGCTGATCATGTGCTTCTAAGAGATTGGCATAGGTTTCTAATATTTGTTGTATGTTTTCTGAGGGGATGGCTTGGAATTTAGCAGGGTCGATGGGTGCCCCTGGAGTATTTTCCATGGCTGCTTCGAGGTTGTCTTGATTTTGTTGCTGTAGTCTTTTGTTTTCTTCTTGAGCAGCCGCTAAATGGCGTCGGAGTAGAGCCATGTTTCGTTGTAGTCTAGCGTTACGCGCTAGCTGATCTCTAAGTTGTTCTTCCGTTGCCCTACTCTTCTCTGTATGTGTGGACTCGAGCTCCACCTGATATTGTTGGAGGGTGGTCACCTCCTGCTGTAATTCCGTATTAGACAACTCCAAGGCAGTGACACGTGCCTGGAGGTGGGATGACAAAGTACAGAGCTCTTTATTGTTTTCTTCTAGTAACCTGTATTCCTGTTTAAGTTGGGCAGCAGCTTCGAGCATGGTGTTGAGTGCATGACTAAATGAGGTGGGTGCAGGGGTATAGGTGGAAGATGCAAGGGGTCGGGAGATGGGAACGGGAAAAGTGGATGTTGTGCCTACAGTGTTTGGAAATGGTGATGTGAGTGAAATGACATGTGGTGATGTTGGAATAACAGTGGTGGTGGGTGATCCTATGGGTGGTGAGATGTCCATGGGATCGGACGTGAGAGTGTGTGATTCGTGAACTGTGAATACAGGGATGGTGGGTGGTGTGATAGTGGTGGCAGTGAATGTGGGGGAGTGGGGTTGGGAAAGGGAGTTTTTATTATAATTATCCACCTGTTGGAGTATATTTACAAGGTTTGTCCAGAATGACGGTTGTGTGACTTGGGTTGAGTATGAGGCGGTTACTAGGGAAGTGGTGGATAGGGTTTGGGTGTGGGTGAATGGAAAAGGATGGGATAAGGTCTGGCTAGTGGCAAGTGGTTGTCCAAGGGCGGGGAGATAGGAAGGGTGACCTATTATGGTTTGATCGGTAGCAGGATGACCGGTGTGAGGTTCAAAAATTTGGGTGGAAGTGATGGATGTGGTTAAAGGGAAGGGTGTAAAAACAGAGGTGTGTACAATGGTTTCATGATGGGTGGATATCGGTTGTTCAGAAAGACTAGTGGAGAAGGGTTCTGAGGGTTGAATGGAAGGTGATGGTGGAGATGGTACCTGTGTAATTACATCTTGTTCGTCAGTGGGACTTGGGCTCGTCATGTGAACATCCTCTAAAATTGTGGTAGGCAAGGTAGTAGAGACTTCCATTTGAATCACCATGCCATCATCAAAGCTTCTCAAACATATTTCAAATCATTGCTTACATCGTTGATGATGTCAGCATGGAGCATTCAAAAAGCCTCTTATCTTCCAACATTAAAAGTGGCTTAAGATAATGATCTTTAGACTTGCTACTGCCAATTCTAATTTTTATCTAGTCTAAAGTTAGTGTCCTAGTCCAAATGGGTGTGGTGTAGTAGTATGCCTTGAACGCCGTGGGGCAAAGTGCTTGGGTTCAACTTCCACTCAATGGACATTTCAAATTGCTTCCAATATTGTTGCCATGTTTGAAGGCCTTTGTTGGGTTGAACAAGAGGATCGAGGAGGAGATGGAGGGAGAGAGAGGGGAGAGATGCACACATATGTGTGGGAGCCTCAAAATGCACATAATGATCTTCTTGAGACAATGCTCGATAAAAGATATATGTATATGAATATATGGGCAAGGTTCCATGACCAGTACATCCCAACAATATCCCACCTAAGGGTCAATGTGACCATAAGTGGCAACACATACAAATAATGATGTAGACTATACAATAATGTGCAGGAAGAGTCCATATCTTAACCCATATAGATCAACATACTATACCAACTACCTCAAACACGGTGTATCCATGCACCTAAAACTACTCTAGACTCATATCAAGAGTCAAGCTCACATCTAGCTAATGCAAGAGCTGATGAAGTTTTTGCAAAGCTCCCACTTGCTCTATGCATGTGTCAATCATCGAACGATTGAAAAATCCAAGTGCAAATGCTCCAATAGCAGCTACAATGTTCGGTTTTGAGCATAACAAATCATACATTAGACTCTTGAATGTTGACAAAACATGTGCTATTCAGCTAACCTAACCATGTGAGCCATGCCCATATCCAAGGCATCCAAAGCACCATCATCAAGACTAGTGGGTCCTGACATATCTATGTCAACATTTGGCATGAGAAAATCCAAAAATGATTGCATAACTATTGAATACTCAGCATCCAAATCAGCCATACTCTCAATTAGGGATGTGTCTAACTATGCATGCCCAAAGCTAATATGCTCTACCACATTGTGTATCATAAGATCTATCTTGCTCTACCACACATTGTGTATCATAAGAGTTATCCTACTCTACCACACCAAGTTATCATCATGCTCCACATGAGATATTTGCACAACATGAACACCAAGGTCAAACTAGTTATCAAACTCTAACGTAGTGTCATCACAATGCTCTACATGAGCATCCACATCATGCTCTAAAGCATCCAAATGACCATCCAAAGTGTGCTCCACAAGTGCATCCATATGATCAACAAACTCATGCTCTACACAAGCATCATAAGCATCCAAAGCATGCTTTACATGTGCATCCATATGAGCATCTGAATCCCACCATACATGTTCATCCGTATGAGCATCTGAATCCCACCATACATGTGCATCACGAATGTCAATAGACCTATATGTAGGTAGACCAAATGAGACATGAAGAGTCTCACTCTACACATAAGGTTGAACTCCCACTCAGAGAAAAATGTCTCTCACATGAAGTACCTCTAGTGAATACTTGTGACCAATCGTGGCACTTATGACAAGCCTAAGCTATCCTAAGTGCACCTAAAAATGATTCTCACATCAAGGAATGCATAACATTTGCTCTCTTATAATTGGCTAACTGAAATCAAACTCATGGGGAATGATGACACATAATGTGCATGTCTAAGTATAAGTGATGCTCCACTAGATAGCATAAGGCATACATCTCCTGTGCCCTCAATATCATATGCCATACCATCATGCATGTGCACACATCCACGACTCTCACTTGAAAATGGACAAAACCACTCACAAAGTGGAGTAACATGGAAAGTGGCTAATGAATCAAGAAATCAAGACAAATGACTGCCATCCAATGAAAATGAGGAATCTTGAGATGAATCATAGGAGAAAATGACGTCACCATCACTGGCATAATCAATCACCATGGACTCTCCTAAAACCACTGCATTATCTGCATCACGTGCATATCTCTAACATCTTCGTCACATCTGCCCAAAGCAACATCATCAAGTATGGCCCTCACGAGCACAATGCCAACATTGAAGTCATCTATGTGATGTATGTATCACATGAGTCAATGGGCTCGTATACATGTCACGTAGTCTCTGCCATAATGCACTACACATCTCCTCATGCAACACTTACTCATATATAGAATCCACAAGTTATAATCAGATAGTGGAGCTATCCAATGCATCCATATCCCTCCATACATGGTCTGACATGTCACAAGGCCTCTGAGCATCTCTTTTCACATACATGTGCAACCCGACATGATCTGATGTATGCCACATATAGTCTTTCCACCTCAAAAAGTCAGTGCCATCGAAGTGAGAAGACACCATGCAAGCAATCTAAGAGACTAGCAATGTAACAAGAGACTAGAAACATTACTCCATCGCCAATAATATCACACATGCATATCCATATGCATAACTCACATCAGACATGTCTCATTGGAGAAGAAAATCATGTGAACCACCTCTCATATAACCATGCATCTAACATGCAAAACCTACTCACCAAGTTTCCAAACTAACCAAGTAGATGTGAAAGAATTATGGGAAAAAATCAATAGTGTATCCCATTTAAATTAAGCAATCAAAACAAGATAATCACTAGCAAAAGAAGAATGAGTAATCTATCACCACATGTCACTAATCCAACCAAAGATAATGGCAAATACACATGCCAAAAATTGATGGCAATACATGCCAATACAAAGCCAATACACCTCCCACTCAAGAATGAATCCTACAAGATGGTCCAACATGTCATGGATAACATGTGGCCAAGTCCAAGTGAATAAAGATAAGCAATTATTCAAAGCTATCACATAAGCATAAAGGATCTACTACACCATCTATTTAGCATAAGATGTGATATAATTTTGACATATCCCATAAAAAATGGACTCTAGAACCAAATAACCATTGAGAATCACCATCCATATATGTAATAAAGTAAGTCTAGATCTAAGGATCCAACTGATTTAGATGGATCTGAAATCGGACAACATTTGATCACCCATGTGTATGACCAAAGATCTCAAGTGTAGACTTACTAGGGGGTCATGTTCTCTTGTAAACAAGTGATCCACTTAGCTTAGTGGTTAAGTCTCAAGGGTGTGAAGGAGGGGGTCTTGGGTTCTCCCTCGTGAACAATCGTCTTCTTCATGCGATACGTTTTTTTCGCTCTCTCTCTTTCTTTGAGATCCGATCGCAAAGTATTTCAATATGAAAAATGTTGATTTGTGTTTCTCTCAAGCTTATCGTGTTGCTGAGCGGCATAGAACACAACCCATTTGAAGCGATCACTCATCCTATCCATGCCCGTGTGATGTTTAACACGCAAAGATAAGTTTATGTAACATGCCCATGTAATCTATAATATCTATGTGTGTTTTTTTTTCCTCCTTGGTGTGCCGAAGACGTAGAAGAATTAGATCACTTCATAATACACAAAGATGTGAACCCGCGTCTGCTCATTATGAATCTATGTAACATCACAAATTTGGTTTCCATTTTTGCAATGTACCAAGTCTTGCAATGTAGCAACGCTTGCAATAGAAGAGTTCAGATGCTTGAATTCAACACACAACGTGGTACAATGAAAGAGAATGTTATCCGTGAAATGATTGCTATCCAAGAAGACCTCAGAATAGCCATGCACTTATAGTTGATACATTAGGTAGAAACAAAGCTGTATTCAATCTTCTGCATCAATTGTTTTGTCCATTTCGATTGCGCCCAAAGAATCAAACCAGCAAAAAGAAAATATGGCTGAAACAGGTAGGATTTGAACCCACACTCTTTTAGAACAACACTTACTCTGGCTCATTAGACTAAGTCAACCATCGATCGTCAAGATTGGACTAAGGAGAGCAAATGGATAGGAACAAATTCAATCAGTTTCATCTGCTATAGACATCTCAGTAGAATTCGATTACCCAAATTCGATCACATGACCTTGGAGAAATCAGACACAACAGTTCATGGATATTGAACTCATATCTGTGGCTAATCTATTGATGGCTTAACCAAGTTGACCATTGCGCTGTAATTGTGATGTCTCTTATAATAATAGTAAGAGCTTTGGCTTCGATTGCTGACAGGACTCGATCTGGTGATGTCTTTGTGAGCAATAGTGATAGGCATTGAGAGTAGTGCCTGTTGACTCTTCCTTCTCTAGTAGATGTTGGACAAAAGTGATCACCTCATCGACCATCGGCTCTGGGTGAAATAAGCTTGATTCATGAAGGATGACATCAAGTGGAGGAAAGAGATCTATTTACTAAGCTAAGTAGGCTCGATGGGTTAAGATTTAAACATATACTCAAAAAATATTTCATATTTTGGGCCCTATTATGCATTTCTCTGCTAAGATCCTCAATTAAACTTAAATTAGAACCAATTATGCATCGTCTTTTCCATTGTACACCCATTGAGGAGTTGGGTGTGTCATACAAAGATCATGTAGCCGAAGGATATGCATTTGTGATGGATATTGCATGCACTAATTCTTCAAAGTATGGAGATTCAAGCTAACCAAGATGAATAATTGCTCTTCCTGAGGATCAATGGAAGGACGTAGCTTGAATTAGAGTTAATACTTTACAAGTTGATTTTTTCATTTCAACATTTTCTTTGCTCTATGCTTTCATATAGAATGCATTGCTATTATCATTGAAGTAAGGAAGGAATCTTCAATTTTGAAAGCATTGTATGCAATTTAATGAAAGCAAAATAGGAGACGATTGAAGTATGGAAACACTTATCAAGTTTATGCATGCATCTATGAAAGAATATTGGTGCATTTCTCCTTTTCAAAGAATGTTTTCATGCATAAAACATGTTTTCTTCTTGCTTAAAAAAGATAGCTAATGCTCAACTTTATGCACATGAATGGTTATATTTTTTTAAAAAAAGCTAGCAAGTAGAATGTTTGTGCATGGATGATTGGGAACATTTTGAAGCTCAAGAATTGCTTGATTTAAGTTTGCTACATAAAAGGAGAATGGTAACACATGCATGCACTCACATGCATTTGCATGCAAGAACAGGCATTCACATATGCATGATTGTTTGTTAAGTAGTTGAATACATATACTTTCATTACCTCCTTTTTCTAACTTTACTTAGATAGCTAGGGAAAATAGCAAACTAGGTAGTTGCTAGGCTCCTCACTGCCATGCAACTCAAGTAGCTAGTTTGTTTTTCCCAAACGTGATACTTAAGTATCACAAATTAGGAGTCTTGATTAGGAAAAGTAGGCACTTTGAAAGTTAAATATTCCTCTCTCTTGCTCATTGGAATGGCAAGAAAATAAGTTTGCTTGAAAAATTCCATGATGACTCTAAGTTTAGGAGAAAACTTAGAGCCTAGATGTAGTTGTTAGCTTGGATTTGAGAAATCATGCATCCAAGTAGGATGATAAAAGTTTCCTTACATACTTGAGCACTTTTCTAATGAATGCTCTTATTTGAATTTATCCCAAGATGTGATCAAAATCAAATAAAGCTAAATGTAACTTACACTAATTGAACTTTTAAAGTTCAAAGATAGTTGTTATATTCCACAAGTGGCATCCCTAGAAAGGATGCAAATTTCCAAGAAGAACTATGCGATTTTTGTGAGTTCTCACTTGCTTCCATCCCAGAGAGAGATGGAAATCAAAGATTGAACCTTAGCATCAATTCAAGTTTAACATTCAATAGATGAATGCTGGGTTTCATGATTGCATCTATGGTATGAATGAAGAACTCTTCCTTTTAGAGGATTAGAGAGTTATTCTTGGTTTCATAAGCTACTTGTAGCTTAATAACGAAACCTTAGTCAAAGTGATCTTTAGGAATTGGGATACTTCCTAAAGATAAGCCAATAAAGAAAATAGTATGGTTAACTATATCATTGATTAAAAAGGAATATCTTTTGGACAAGCAATAAAGCTTTAAGTCTTGGTCTTGTCCAAAAAGTAATTTCTTTTGAAGATCATTCCAGTAAAGCAAAAGATTCCATGATGTATCATTAGCTTAGCATTACTTGATTCCTTGGCAGAAATCTAAAAATTCTTGAAAGAAAAATATCTTCCTAAATGTGAGACTGGAATCTTTCAAGTAAGTTTAATAGGAAGTAGTTCTCAGCAATTCCCAAACCACTGGGTATTGGTACTTAAGTCCAAATATTGTTATAACCTAAAGGTGTATCAAAGATTCTTAGCTTTGGAATATGAGAGGGCTTGGACTTAAAGTTGAGGGAAAGATCTCTAAAAATCCCACAGGTAAGCAAAGAAGATTTTGATAGTTCTGTAGACCTTAAAGGTAAAGACTAAGTCTTTATTCTACTCACAAGGTCAACCAGACTTGGTCAAGTTTGTTCATATTATTCACTCATGTTCCATTTATCCAATGGAAAATTGTGAAAAGAGTAAATTGTTCCATGTATCAACAGAGTGAAGAAATTCCAAGAATGTAGTCTGCAATTGTGAAGATGGTACTTAAGTTTGTGGAAGGTAAAACATAATGTTTGCCTATCCTTAAATGGATTTTGGTACAAATCCAAAAAGCATGAGCGGATGCTTATACTTAAGCGTAGAGAGATTCCTATAAAATCTTGGCTAGGATAGCTACTAAAAGCTAAAATAAGAAAGGAATTTAAAGACAAGAAGTCAAAAGCTCTTGTCACTACAAATTGGTCAAGAATAAACCAATTGAGCTTGAATCTGTGAAAATTCAAGTACTTGGAATTTTGATTGGTTTTCATTTGAAAAACCTAGCAAAGAACAATGGATATTCTATCAAGAAGTTTTCAAGTTTCCAAGACAAAGCACGTGATTGTAAGGTGATCATATGAAGGAATCAAAATCTAGAAAATCAAGTTAGAGGTAATGCCTGAAACTTCAAAATCCTTTTAAAGAATTGAAGAGAGAAGGTACTCTTTGAAGACATGTTTAGACTTCAGGATAAGTATCACTCGCACATAAATGTGAATATATAATAGGGTGTTATGGAACATCAGATTTTATATTTAGATTGATGTAGGAAAGATGGTATGGGACATCGGACTGTGGATGATAATTATCTTTTAGTGCTACATTGGATCTTGAAGTTAGGTTTGATCCTCAAGAAAATTAAAACTTCAAAGAAAGAGTTTAAATTCAAGGAGGATAAAAGTAGTATCTCAAGATATTTCAAGATTCTTCAAGATCAAGGAAGTAGAAGATATGAAGTAAGAAACTTCCAAGATCTTCTTTTTCAAATAAAGACAATAAAGAAACACTTCAAGATAAAGTGTTGATTCAAAAATATTTAATAAATTTTTAAACAGGTAGGACTTTGACATTCAAATGGTCCTTTCAACTAAGGAATAGATTGACTAAGTCAAGCACCAAGTTCCTAGTCTAACTTGGTAAATTCAATCCTTTGACTCGAAGAAATGCACAAGAATTGCCTTCCCAATAAAGAGCCATAAAGATTGAATATAGGCATGAACTTAGTCTCAAGTGAAGCATTATTTGAGTAAAAAACTCATCAATAGAACATTGGTGGGTCAACACACTGACGTTGGATACCACACTAGTATCTTGTGGATGGATGATGTTTTAGATTTGCTTTGAATCTTTTTGAGAATCCATCTTATTTCTCTTAAAGATAGAAAAAATGCTTCAATACTCTATTGAAATAGATATTTGAGAAGTTAAAGTCTTGAGTCATCTAGAGTTTGACTTGTAGAAAGTATATGTATCTTTGAAGTTTGAATTGATTGTATAGAGTTTTAGTTCTTTCTTTTTGCTTTCCAAATCTTTTGGATTTGACTCGGATATGGTGTCTGATTCTTTTCACAAAAGCCGAGAGTTAGCCGGTTAGAACCAAGTAACTAAATTAAACATTCTTTTCAATCTTCAAAAAATGACAAGTCCAAGATTGACTTATTCATTTGGGTTTGCTTCCAGTTACTAGCATAACTCTCATGATTTCCTAGAGTCTAGTATAGTCTAGAATAGAGAAGTTAGGAATTGCTCATCTGATTGACAATTCCCAAGAAACTTTAGCACAAGTCTTTGAGAAAAGTATCCTAAGTTGGACAATTTTCATTTTGAATTTGAATTGGTTGAGTTATAGCACAGTTGATTCAAAGAAAATGGTAAACTTTCTCCTACAATTTACATAGGATTTTTAAACTGGTTAGAACAAAGTAGTCCTATAGTCGGGTGAAAAAATCAAGTAACTGTTGGATAGGAGTAAAACATTGAAGAAACATCCAATTTAGATGTTTGGGACAACCAAACTTCAAGTTTTCCAAACCAAACTCAAGTGAATCAAGAGTTCTCAAAGTCTTGTGAGGGATAAGAATCCCACCTTTGTTACTAAGTCCATGCACCACTCATGCCCAGAAATGGAATAGTAATTTGAATGCACCCAGTTCACATGTTTGTGCCCATATCACACTAGTAAAAATTGTGAACTCGCCAGGGATGTTTTTAGATCCACCCTTATTATACATTCACTACTTTGCACTTTGACCAGTTTATCAAAGTGCAAAGCGAGACATTGTTTTAAATCATTTGGGCAGGGATGCCACCACAGAGATGAGACATGTTCTTCCAGCTTTAGAACATGACCATGTTCTTCTGGTTTTAGAACATGAGGCTCGGGGTTGCCTACAGTATGTATATAGCTCTATCTTCGAGGAAAAAAATATTTTCCAAGAGTAATAAAGTAAGTTTATGATCTAAGGGTTCGACCGGTTCATATGGATCTGAAATCGGACACCATTCGGTCACCCATGTGATGACCAAAGATCTCGAGTCTAAACTTACTAGAAGGTCATCTGCTATTGTAAACAAGTGATCCACTTTGCTTAGTGGTTAAGTCTCAAGGGTGTGAAGGAGGGAGTCTTGGGTTCAATCCCCATGGGGTACATGGGGAGAGTATTTTGCCCAAAGAGATCTAGAGCCTTCTAGAAGCATCCACTTGAGTTAACTCGAGTTAACTGGGACACTTGGTGCACATGCAATTACATGGCTGACACATGGATGGTTAGTATGCACCTTCCCAATAAGTCAATCCCGTAAAGAGAGCTATATATAGAGGCATTTGGTTGGGAGGAGAGTCATCCCTCTAGCACGTGGTGGTGGTCGTAATTGTAGTTCTCTTACAATATATGCCAAGAAACACACTGTCAAATAAACTATCAAATCAATGACCATAGACTAACACAATATCCAATCCAAGTGACAAAAAAGTGTGCAACTAGGACCTCATCTTGGATCACATACCTACAAATAAAAAAAAGAACATGCAATTACCAATCAATGATCCAATCAATCGCTCATAAATTTGTGTGAAATAGGCAAACAAAGCCATATCCAGCTGGCATAAACAAAATATGATCACAATGCCACTATACATGCACTAACAAAACCACAATCTCAAATCAAAGATGAAATGGCATAAATGGAAAATAGTATCACAACATAATTGTACATGTCAAAACTTGACATAAGCTGCTCCACTCTCATATGGAGGATCATCCACATACATAGTAGTTTGTAAATCAAAGTAATCGAATACTCTCCTCTTAAATGATGACATAGTCAAGTTGATGTGCAAGATTGTGGAAGTTCTCTTTGAGTTCTTTAGAAGAATTTGAGCACTTTTTTTATTGTCTCTGATGGGGTAAGGCTAGGATTTATGAGTGGAGAATTGAAGAACATAACAATGGTTTGAATATACTAGATCTTTCCTAGGTATATTTGAGGCTTCAAATTTACCTCATGAGGTTTTGCTAGGGTCTTGGATGAAGAGGATGCACTAAGGAGTCCCATCAAATTTTCCATATGAACTGTCAACTAGATTGGATGTCAACTTACTTGGTAAAGAAGTTGAAATAAACTTTGAGATGAAGATTAAGGTAACCAAGGGGTAACTTATGTTGAATCTACTAGATTCCAACACTTAAAAATATCCATTTGTTGTATTTTGTAAAGTGAAAGGGTCCTTCTGTCTCAAGAGAATTTTCCCTTTGTAACCATTTTTCTTCATTTTTAGGACTTCATTTTTAGTAGAAGTCAACTCTTAGACTTTTTTATATTATGTTGAATTTTAAGTGTGGAAAGGCCATTTCTCTTTACATATAAGATAATGGAACCCTGGCGTACTTAGTTTTTTTGGTCATTTTGGAGGAAACTCATCACTCTTGCTTATAGCGTCTTTCTTCTTCATTTTTATTTTCATTGTGAGGTCCCATGGTATCCTTGAGGTTTCTAAGCTATTTTTTACCCAAGATGAGTGTATTAGCACCCATTTGGTGCATGTTTCTTCTTCTTCAGTGCATATTTTTCATGGTTTCTCTTCTCAACATCTTCTTTTGGTCTCAACATTTGTGTGAAGACATGTCTACATGCACTTAGTCAGGTCACTAATCATTTTGACAAGTCGATGGTTGATCACAACCACTTGATATCAGTGAATCCTTAATTGGCACTATGTTTGCAGGTCTACGACAACATCTTTGGTGATGGTGTTGGGGATTTCCATCCAAAAGCCATGGTCCTCCATTTATAATCTTTGGAGTTGATGGTAATCTTTGGAGTTGATGATAAGTAGAATTGGTAAGTGTGTTGTTTCTTTCATTATGAGGTGACTTGAATCTCTTTTCTTTGTCAATAAACACATTAGAAGTAGATGGAAAGGTAGGCTTAGTGAGCAAGAATGGTAGGAATACTAAGTACTAAGTTGGAGAGAGTGAACTTGTTTTCTTGAGAAGTATGCTTGCTATTGTAGATAAACCATTCATTCTTAGAATTGATGGAACTTTAGGTCTTGGCAAACCTTTATTTAAGCCTTCATTTTGATCTAAGTTAAAAATAATAAAAATATAATAGATTACAAATCCAAAAATAGAAAAAAGGGAACGAATCTCTTGCTTGAAAGTCTTGTAGTACCATTTTGAAGAGGACTAAGGATCTTGGTATATTCATGTGATTTATCCTTCACGTGAGATGAAATGATTATGGTTGTGATCTTAGGTGATATGAAGGGTATGCCACTTGAGAGGGGTATGAGATTGCATGCATAACTATCATCCTAAGGAAAGTCCACATGGATAAGAAGGTAGATGATGAGAGGAGGTGGTTCTAGAAATTGCATACTGCTATCAGGAGTTGTAGGGTTCCAGAGCTTCTTGCTATTGTGTGAGAGATTCATGTGACCTTATAGATCATTGTTAGGTCTTAAAAGAGTTTAGTGAAGCCTCATGCTACCTTGGAGATCTTTGAGAACTCTGCGAGATTGTTGTTAGAGAGCACTATTGTGCAAAGAGAGTGAGTTGGTAGAAGGAGCTAGTGGGCTTTGTGGTGAAGAACTTGGAGGAAGCTATAGAGGAAGCTCTTATTAAGATGAACAGAGCTGATGCACTCAAAGAGTTATTACAAAGGATAAAGCTTGTGGGAATCTTTGGGAGGAGGTGCATGCTTGAATCATCATGAAGGAAGTGCATGCGTGAAGGAGATGCATGCTTGAATCATCATGAATAAGGTCACAAAGGTGCTAATCGAGCTATTACATTCGGGTAGTGCATCAATTTTAGGTAATAAACTTATAATTTTCTTTATCCAAAGGGTTAGGAAACATAAAAAATACTAAATTTTTCATTAGGCACACTAAGGAGTTAGTCACATGTTAACCATTTGATAGTAGATTAACAACTGCTTATGAACTTGCTTAAGAAAGGTCAAGACTCAAGTGCATTAGGGCCAATGTGTGAGAGATGACACAAAAATGAGTTAAGCAAGGTATGCATGAGAATCCACTCTTAAGACTAAAACGATCTTCTTTAGACATGATTGGAACAAGATGGATGAACTCTTAATAGAAGGGACCAAGGTCATGAGAAGCTTGCAGACTTGCAAGGAGTGATTGATGAGAAGGACGGGGGGTTTCACTAATGCATGAAGTTAGCGAGTCAATATTTTACAGGTGGATGAAGTAAGACAACACGTTGCTGAAAATGGCAAGGAGCTATATAAATTTATCTTCCATGTGGCACTATTGAGATTAGAAGTGGATAAGGATCCAAAGGGTCTACTAGGACTCTTGGGAGCTTCTTTGGGACCCTTCAGAATTTCTCAAAACCTTACTCTTCAAGAGACCCTGAGATTGTGTGTCTGTATGAAGCATTGCCTTAGGGTAAACCATATAGTGATTGACAGAGTTGACCGATATGAAGCATTGCCTTAGGGTAAACCATATAGTGATTTACAGAGTTGACTAATATGAAGCATTGCCTTAGAGTAAACCATATAGTGATTGACAGAGTTGACAAATGGTATGCCTTGGAAACGTATGTTGTATTTAACTTATGGATGATCATCGTTACTATTGTTTGTCATGCAGTAAACATATTTGTTAATCTTGAAAGCAATCATGAGCAAGAGGGTTGAAGGTTATATGAGTGTATGACTTTGTGAAGAAACATCGACTTTATATTGTCTTTGTTCAAGGACTACATACCATAAATATTTGATTGAAGACTCAACTATTGGAAAGGGATTATGAAAACCATTGAGAAAAACGATTTTATTCACAATCGCCTTGATAAAACCGTTGTTGAATCCTTGGACCTTATGAGTTGAAATATTCAAAAAAAAAACTTGAGAATCAAACATGAGAAAGCATGGTTGGGAACACTTTACAATCTAATACTATGATTTTTTGCTAATAAAGTAATTAGTGTCACAAGATGTTGCCTAGGATCAAGAGCATTGGGGAGCCTTTCTTTGAGTGAAAGGATCATTTGATATTAGATATTAACTTTAAGAACAAAAATCTTAATTCTTTGAGGATATCTTTTGAGACTATGGGACCTTGCATGGGAAGTCCTTGGGAGACCATTATTTGAGCATTGTAGCATATTTATTTGTGAGATCTGTATCAATACTTGAGTACAATTGGATACAATATTCTTTGGGACTCTCTTGGTTGGGACTCTCAATTTATTGAGACCCAAGGATCAAGAGACTCTAAAGCCTCCAAAAGCTCACTTTGGCAAGATTCTTTCATTACGAGACTCAACATTGTGGGACTTTGGGGTGAAAACTGAATCTTTAATTGGGATATTAGGAAGGCAAAACATCAATCCATGACCTTTGGTGGAAAAAAGTGAAATAAATGGATTGAAAGATAAGCTATGCAAAGAAGTGTTGATTTCAGGATTTCCAAGGTCCCACACATTGGATAGTCACCCTTGGACATAATAGACACAAAGGAAAAATAGAGAAGGCTTGTGTCAAGGCCTTGGATAGCTTAGGAATCTCTAAGATTATGTGAAAACATCACCAAAGCTCATATAGGACCTTTGAAGAAAGGTATAAGGTCAGTCAAATTTAATCCCTTGATCTTAGGGTAAATGTAAAAGAGCTCCCAAGCTTGGAGATCCTTCTAGAAAGACACTTTCTAGGTTGATTGGAGGTGAGAAGACTCCTGCTTAGGGTGAGCTAAAGAGAAGGTGTGAAACTAAGATTGGTGTAGTTAGCCAATGATGTTTGCCAAGGAATATAAAGAAATTCAATTCTCAATATTTGGCAAATGTTGCTTTGAAGAAAGGGGATAGGGCACGACACTCAAAGAGTTTCATCAATGATCCATCAACATGCACACTCATCGACAATGAAAGACGAGCTGATGGTCCATCACAATGCTGGGTGTACAACATGAAGATCAAACTATCGATCGACCTTTCATGGTAAGAATCCTCTACTTGGGTATCACGACAACACTGCTAGATTAGGAAACCTCTTCATCAGCATACCCTTGAGCAATCCGCTCAAGACCTACTTTCTTGCACCATGTTTTCTAATGCATTTCCCCAGTATGCATGCATAGGGCTACATGACAAGGCCGTGCACAAGGCACATATTTTCTTCAACCCATGCACCAATACATTTACCCATCATTCAATATGGGTTACGAGTACTTGACACGAGTACAATGAACATCACCTTTGGAAGTTCTTTAGGATATCATAGGGACAACATCAATACCTAGGAAGCAAGTCGAAGCCCGCAATTGCTCCAACTCAACCTTGACAACCTCTTTTGAGCAACGAGCCGATTTTTGGGAGCTCACAAGGACACTGTCTTGCTAGAATCCAAGGAAGCCTACCAAAGAACTAAGCCTTACAATAACTCACAATGACAAAGGAAGAATCAGACAACCGAACCTGCTACAATAGATAGATAGAAGGATCTTGTTCACACAGGATGGACACTACCTCTCAAAGTGCTACATGGAACAACCACTACAACAAGGGTCTGTCAGGGACGATAGACTCGAGAGGGGGGGGGAGTGTTGAAGCTCAAGACCAATTACAGAGCATAGAAGCACATCAAAGAAGTGGACATGCAAGAAGAGGGAGCAAGTAGGGAGATCCAAGAAGTACATGTCCAATTATCAGAAGAATCCCCTACAAAAATAGTGATTTTGATCACTCAAACCATTGTAAATATCATTTCACCTTTTTGCAACTCCATGTTGTGCAAGCCGAGGAGTCCTTGAGCTTGAGGAGTATTAGAACTATCATCCTACCAATTTTCATAATTTTTAGGCTTTGTTTGAGCCCTCAAATAAGCCCTGGAAGCTAATTTTTAACTAGGCTGGACACTAGGTCTCGACATGGCCAAAACTAGTCCAAAAACTATAAAAAGAGATAGAGAGCTCATTTTTGAGGTTAGCTTCTTGTAGATTTCAGTTTTGTAATAGATTTCTTTTTTAATCAAAGCCCTTCCATTGTTCCTCTCTTTGATCTTACCTTGCACGCGTGTGTGTATGTGTGTGCATGCTTGTGTGCTTTCACTCACACACTTGTGCCTTCACTCGCTCAAGGTCTTCATACTGGTCCTCATGTCTCCGCGGATGGACAAGTAAAGGAGGTGGTGCTTACGCTTGAGCTACACCAAATTTTCCTCCCATCATGCCCACGTGGGTTCAATTCCCACAAGCCAGGAACAGCGGCAGCGCATCCGAAAATCTTTTTATGATGAAGTTTTATTTGAAAATAAAAAACGGTCATGGCAGATTTATTCGTGATGCATTTCAGAATTCATGCTATCGTGTAGCTTTGGTTTAAGCTTTTCGTTCGTGCTTTATTTCATGGAGGCTATACTATATAAGAATATGCAAGGTTCACTTCAAAATATCCTATACCTAGTTCAACACCAGCTTTGGAGCTTTGGTACCTCAGTAGAGGTGGTGCTCTAACACACATGGGGCAGCCATGGTGCACTCTAGGTGCATGTTGAGGAGCAACTATGAGTACTTCTTGGAGAAGATTGTGCTCACACTCTTGCTTATGGAGAGGACATACCCATCAATAGCTTGGTGGTGTGGATCAGCCATTCACATGATGTATTTGAAGATTGTCTTGTACATGAAGATTTCGGGTTACTTCAAAGGCATTTGATGGTGGTTAACATAAGATTTACATCTTATGTTAAGAATTCAAGTACATATTCTCTTTATGCACACAGGTACTACTTAGAGTTTATGGAGGCAGTGGCATCCATATCAAGAGGAGTCCTATTTGGCATAGGTACAAGAGAATCAGTACATGTATGCTTTATGCATATTTGGATGAGGTGTTTGAGAAGGTATGTTCAGATGAGTATGAGGATTTCTGGCAGCAAACTTGTTAGCATTCTTTGCTAATTTTGTAAGTATGTGATCTTTTCACACATGTATCTGACTTAGGTCTTCCATAGCCTAAAATTAGATGAGGGTTTGCTGATTATCAGTTTTAGACTGATTCGTCCTCTTTCTATCACTCATATTCACTCTTCTACAACCTATCAGGTCACACATCTCATATCTGTTTTTGTTCCAAAAGAGTGGTTGAGAGTTTTAACTCCCACATTGTAAATTAACATTTGTATATATGATAGTGTGGGTAAGCAGTGGCGTATGTAACACTTTACACATGTTGTCTAATCTTTCTCTATCTTTGTCTCATCATTTGTATGATTAAATATGGTATGTTCATGTTTTGTCAATATTGGAAGATTGTTGGAATCGATGTTGTTGATCCCGGATCTATGGAACTTGGACATGTGGTATTAGTTATGGGCCTAGAAAATTTCCAACATTTGGTATCAGAGCTTTAGGGTTTTGGTATCAGAGCTCATTTACGCTCTCAGATTCACAGGTTCCCAGACTTCCAGGTTTACAACATATGATTTAAGAGCATGTTCTAACATTTGACACTTGACATACACACTTAATCTAGATGAGTAGAGATTTGAGAATTAGACAATTTAGTCACATGTTTATTCATCAGTGTGGAGTATGAAGTTGATGATCTATTAGAAGCCGAATACTTTTGGAAGAGTATGAAAATACTTTACAGAAGTATTGTTTGAAGACCCGGACTTGATAAAGAGAAGGCTACTTCAAATTCAAGGAAAAAAAATGGTTTGGAGAAGATGAAGGAACCAGATCAACATCAAATCACAGGTATTAGTTTCTACTATCAGATTACCATTTACAGTTCATATCTTAGAAGAGCAATTATGAAGAGATTTGAAGGATTGAAGAAGTGCTTTCATACACTTTCATTATTTTGAAAGTAAAAGCATTAAGCTACATCAAAACAGTTTTGATAGATCTCTTTCATGGCAAGAAAGCTTATCTAAGAAGGCAAATGTGGAGAGCATTAGTTTTGTTTTCAGCCAATCTTGTGTTGTAAGTTGGTTGGAAGTTTTTGCTCACATTTTGTATCTAGAGAGGTAATTCAACATTCAGCCAAAAGGTTGGTGAATTCAGTCATATCAGTCATTTGAAACAAAATTTTGATTCAGAGATATGAGGAGATGATAAAACATGATTCTATGTTCACTTCCATATGTATAGCATGTTTGTTTTGTCTCTTACTCTTAGCACTAAAGGAAGAGAAAAATTCATTTGAAGAAATCAAGCGTGCTTGCTACTTCAAGATGAAGAGAACAAAAGGTATGGAAGAGAAGTTTGAAGATGTTGACATCATCAGGTGGAAGAAAGATGCAGAAGAAGAAAGCCCAATATTTCCAAAAGAAAAGTAAGACTTCCTTTTCTCATATATTTTCCATATACTTTTCCTACTTTATCCTCTACATTCATAGAAAAGTATACGACAACATTTTGTGTGAAGATAGTTTAAAGAAGAAGCAATTTCTTGTTTTGCATGATAATTGGTCATGATTTAGTAGATTTGAAAAAGAATTGCATTGAGAGAAAGAAAATCTACATATTTTGAAGACAACTTGTATGTTTTGACTCATATGTATGAGTTATATATAAGTTGAAGTTTTTGAGCAGGCCGCTTATATGTTGCCTTAAAGAATTCATGGAGTCTCAATTCAGAGCTACTTGGTATATGACAAGTTGCAGAGATTCTTCTTGACCTAACTCTTGAGGTAAAAGAGTATTTGTAGCAGATGTTGGAGACTTGGAGTGAGGTTTTGTGTTTGGAAAAGTTACCTCATATTCAATATTTTCAGAAAACTTCAGATAATTCAGATTTTTGATGTACTAGTCAGTTGAAGAATCTACTTTCTATGATTGTCTTGTTTTTTTGGATACATGCTTGTATTCAAAAATGTGTTCCATCAGATCCTATCACTTGATTGAGAAGTGGAGTTAGCCAAAATAAAGTCAAGAAGATATTGTCACATTTCACCTGGGTAGAATATGAAGACATGAAGTATCAACTTGCAGCTTTTGGAGTTCTCAAGGTGAGAAGTTTGTCTACTTATGTTTCAAGTAGAAGTTGCAGATTCTTGAGAAGGATTTGGTTCAAGAAAAGGTTTTTACAACTTTATGTGAGAAACATGGATACTTAGAGACATTCAGGTAGCAAATCAAACATTCAGTTATGAAGGTTTGATGAGAGGAGATTCTACAGAGGTATTTTGTTGGAGAGATCATTGATCTTGGATGATCTTGATAGATCTTGATAGATCTTGTATGATCTTATATGATGTTGGATTATCTTAAATGACCATGAAGATCTTGAGTATTTATGAGTCAGTTATCTATCCTTTGTTTGTAGCTTTGGTTTAAGCTTTTTGTTTGTGCTTTATTTCATGGAGGCTATACTATATAAGAATATGCAAGGGCCACTTCAAAATATCCTACACCTAGTTCAACACCAACTTTGGGGCTTTGGTACCTTAGTAGAGGTGGTGCTCTCACACACATGGGGCAGCCATGGTGCACTCTAGGAGCATGTTGAGGAGCAGCTATGGAGTACTTCTTGGAGAAGAGTGTGCTCACACTCTTGCTTATGGAGAGGACATACCCATTAGCAGCTTGGTGGTGTGGATGAGCCATTCACATGATGTATTTGAAGATTGTCTTGTACATGAAGATTTCGAGTTACTTCAAAGACATTGGATGGTGGCTAACATAAGATTTACATCTTATGTTTTGAAGTCAGGTACATATTCTCTTTATGCACACAGGTACTACTTGGAGTTTATGGAGGCAGTGGCATCCATATCAGGAGGAGTCCTATTCGGCATAGGTACAAGAGAATTAGTACATGTATGCTTTATGCATATTTGGATGAGGTGTTCGAGAAGGTATGTTCACATGAGTATGAGGATTTCTGGCAGCAAACTTGTTAGCATTCTTTGCTAATTTTGTAAGTATGTGATCTTTTCACACACACGTATCTGACTTAAGGTCTTCCATAGCCTAAAATTAGATGAGGGTTTGCTGATTATCAGTTTTAGACTGATCCGTCCTCTTTCTATCACTCATATTCACTCTTCTACAACCTATCATGTCACACATCTCATATATATTTAGAGTTCTATCCATACATCTGAATATTCTTGTTACATTTGTACATTCACTCATCCATCTATTTTTGTTCACATAGAGTGGTTGAGAGTTTTAACTCCCACATTGTAAATTAACATTTGTATATATGATAGTGTGAGTAAGCAGTGGCTTACGTAACACTTTACACATGTTGTCTAATCTTTCTCTATCTTTGTCTCATCATTTGTATGATTAAATGTGGTATGTTCATGTTTTGTCAATATTGGAAGATTGTTAGAATCTGTGTTGTTGATCATGGATCTATGGAACTTGGACCTATGGTATTAGTTATGGGCCTACAAAATTTCCAACAAATGTGCACCACTAGTTTTATTGACAAGATTATGTGCCGAATGAATGGCCTCATAATGTGGCCCTGGCATGCATATTCTAGGTGCAATGGACTCTTCATGAGTGCAAGTGGAATTCTGTTGAGTCTGCTGTTCCCATCCTTGCTGCTTCTTGGGTCTCCATATCCATTTTGTAGTTGGTGTTTGCGGCCTTTGCTTCTCTCGGTTTCATCATGCTCTAGACCCTTTCTCTTTCTTTCTTGAAGTCTGATTGGTTGATGTCATGTTCCTCTTGTAACTTTGGTGGCTCCTTTTGGACCACTTTGTTTCATCTTGCCAGCATAACATCTCATTGAGTTTGTCTAGCTCTTGGGTAGCAGTCCGTCTGACCTGTTTTGGAATCCACATACAACAGTGTGTGTTTTGAGCTGCCACTAGTGATTTTGGAAGCCATACTTTTAGGAGCCTTTTTGGTTCTGATTGTAATGAAGAGGAATTGTTATTCCTCCTTGCCTTCATGGGGTGAGTGCTTTAGTGTTAGCTTCTCTGGTTCCCTCATTTGATCCTTGCAAACCCATTGTAGAGGAGCATTTCCTGACCGTAGTATTCAATTAGTAGACTTCCATGTGGATGTGCTTCCCTTGGTGTAGGTAATTTTAGGAGCATTGTCCTCACATTCTCTCTTGGATTCATCTTTCATGGGGAATGAAGGCACATCCTCAAGTGACACATTCATATTTGTTGGCAATTCTACCTTAGGGTATCCTTTGGGTATGCTCTCGATTGATTCATTTTCTAACTCCTCTTCCAGGGTTTCTTTCTCAGGCTTGATAACTTCGTGCACATGAGGAGATCTTTCTTCTAACAAGCTAAATATTTCCTTATGCCCTATTTAGGTTGAGATGTATCCTTGAGCTAGATGAATGCTCACTTCATTCTCAATAATCCAATCTTGTCGTAAGATCAGGTTTTCTATTAAATCCTCATCCATACATACCAAAACTCGTTGCTCCATAGTGGAATTTCCTAGGTGGAGGGATATTAGGGTTTCTCCAACACATTCTATGACTTGGCCTCCAATGCCTCTCATGTGTGCTTTAGTTGGGTTTATGGTCATTTGAAGATGTGTAATAACTGTCATTCATATGCAACTTATGTTGGGTGTGTGTAGAAGTGCGAGAGACACACGAGAAGCACACACAAGGAGCACAAACGCAGCAAGACACATGGAGAAGATGATGGATGGAATAGCTCTCTCTATTGACGATTAACTAAACTAAAGTAAGAGTTGAATAATATCCCAAAGTACAAAGTACTTCCACATATGAGAGTATCAAGTATGTGGTAACATGGGGAAAAAACCTCTAGCCAACACTAGAGTAAAAAGTGCCCATGTATAGGGAAAAGGTTCACATCAAAGCTACTCGAGGAACACATAAGTGTAACAAACCCCCCTGGAGCGAATGATGTGAACACATACAGGGAGTGACAGATCAGCCCCCACAAGCTAGTAAGCCTAAAGCTTTGCGAAAAGCTTCAAACTTTTCTTGTGGAAGATCTTTGATGAATATGTCTGCCACATTATCTTGTGTAGGCACATATACCAAATCAATATCTCCTGCACGAAGGCACTCTCTCACATAGTGATAACGCACCTCAATATGTTTGGTCTGTGCATGAAACATTGGGTTTCGTGCAAGAGCCAAAGCACTCTGACTATCAGTGAGAATATGCGTAGCAACATCAATCTCCATGCAAAGATCCATCAATAGGCATCTCAGCCATATACACTCCACTGTAGCTGTGAAAACTGCCCTGTACTCAGCTTCACAACTTGATGTCGCCACTGTAGGTTGCTTCTTACTCAACCAAGATATGCATGAGTCTCCAAGGAAAAAGCAATTACCACTAGTGGACAACAACTAGTTCAATCACTATCTGTAAAAGCATGCAATCATGGCTGAACATCTCTGCCATAAAAGAGACCTAAGCTCAAAGTGCCTCTGAGATATCTAAACACATGTTTTATCGCTTGCCAATGCTTAGTGTCAGGGCTATGCACGAATCTACTCAACTGGGAAACTGCATACTGTATATCCAGCCTTGTGTTGCATGCATATATAAGACATCCCACAACTTGATGATAAAGAGAAGTGTCAAATGCATCACTGGAATCCTCGATTGAGAACCTAAATATTGTCTCAACTGGTGTGAAAACTGGCTTGCAATCCTCAAAGTCGAAACATTGAAATAGTTTTTCAACATACTTTGCTTGATGCATAACAATTCCCCCTCAACGGATACAAACTGGATGCCAAGATAGTAGCTCAAAAGACCAAGATAAGTGACATCAAAAGTATGCTGCAAATCAGCCATAAGAATGTCAAGTTTTGCATCACATGACCCAGTCAAGAGTATGTCATTGACATAAAGAACAAGCACTATAAGATCAGCCCCATGTTTGCATACATAGAGTGTGCTTTCAATCGGACTACATGTGAAGCCAAGAGCAATCAAGTGCTTATGGATTTTATCATACCATGCACGTGGAGCTTGCTTGAGACCACCCAAGGCTTTATGCAAGTGACAAACCATATGCTCTTTCCCTTTCATAGCAAATCTAGGTGGTTGCTTCACATAAACCTCTTCTTGCAAATCACCATTCAAGAAGAATGTTTTTATGTCCAACTGATGCACTTTCCAACCTCGATGGGCAGCCAATGCAACCACGGTACGAATGGTAGTCAAGCGTGAAGTAGGTGCAAAAGTTTCCTCATAGTCAATGCCATATTGTTGCGCATATCCTTTGGCAACCAATCTAGCTTTGTAGTGATCAATGCTACCATCACATTTTCTCTTAATCTTATAAACCCACTTTGTACCAATGGCATTCTTTCCTTTTGGCAATTCACATAACTCCCAAGTACCATTCCTATGTATAGAATCCATTTCTGATTGCATAGCACTCATCCATTGTGGATTGTCACATGCATCTTCAAAAGAAAGTGGCTCTTTATTACATGCTGTAGCAATAAGAAAATAATCCACAAAATTACTTAATGCATGATGAGAGCTTGATCTTGTTCTACCAAGTAAAGGTGCACTCAATTTGCCGTCCTACAAAGTTTGTTTTAGCCACTTTGGCATAGATTGTGCACCCTTGATAGACATGTGTTCATTATGTAATACATCTTCAACATGTACATCATGCATGGGCTGAATTTCATGCTCATTTTCAGCCATATTTTGATGCAAATGTTCAACCATATGTGGCTGGAAATTTCCAATAGTTTTGATAATTTTAGGTTGAAAATTTTCAGCTGTGTTTGGCTAGAAATTCTCTGCATTTTTAGCCCTATTTGGCTGGAATTTTTCAGCCCTTTGAGCCTCAGTTGGCTAGTCTACATGGCCATAGTCAAATGCACCATTTTGAAACAAAGGCATGAGTGTATCGAACACATCTTGTGAGCTAACTCTTGGCTGTTTTTTGCATTCAAGTAGAGGGAAAACTGAATTTTCAGCAAATACCACATCTCGACTCACAATAATTGTGTTTGTCAATGGATGGTACAAATGATATCCATTACTTTCAACACTATAACCAACAAATATACATTTCTTTGCCTTGTCATCAAGTTTGTGATGTTGTTGTGATGGCACAAGAGCATATGCCAAACAACCAAACATACGCATATGACTAACCATAGGCTTATGACCATTCCAAGCCTCATAGGGAGTGATGATGACTCTCAATGGTTTTGTAGGGTAGCGATTCAGCACATAGTTTGCACACATGACAGCTTCCATCCAAAACTTATCAAGAAGATGCTTTCCTTTAACCATACATCGTGCCATTTCAAGTAGAGTTCTATTTTTACGCTTGGCAACACCATTTTGCTGAGGTGTATATGGCACCATACATTGGTGTGAAATACCTCTTTCACGAAGAAAAGCATTAAACTCATGTGACATGTACTACCACCATGATCTGTGCGTAGAGTCAAAAGCTTTTGTGAAGAAAAATTTTCAGCCATAGCTAAAAATGCTTTGAAGCAAGAAAATACTTCATTCTTTGCGTTCATAGGATACATCCATGTATGGCGAGTAGCATCATCAATGAAGGTAACAAAATATACATGCTTCCCAAAAGATGGAGTCTTGACAGGACCACATACATCACTATGAATAAGTTGCAATTTTCTTGTAGTGTGTGTATGGCTATCTTTTGGAAAAGAAGCACGATGCATTTTTACAAGAATGCAACCTTCACATGCATGCTTTTCAATGGACTCAAGTGTAGGCAAGCCAATATCCATGTCCTTCTTTTGCAAGTAAAGCAAACTATTGAAGTTCAAGTGACCAAAACGAGCATGCCAAAGCTCCAACAGCGAGTCGTAACAAACGAGAACTATGTCGTAAAAAGAGAACACTTACGTCAAAAATTACATGTTTTCACCTCATTTTTGGAATTCCTTTACACCAGTATACATATATTACGAAAATGAGGTGAAAACAAGTAATTTTTGACGTTTTTTGTCATTTTCTCAACAAAAAATGAGCTCAAAATGTAGTCAAAATTTCACTATATTAGGCATTGACGTGTCCCAAAATGTATATGATAAGACATTGACATGCCCAAAATCTATATGCTAAGACATTGACATGTCTAAAATATATATAAGAATGTGGAAGTCAATAGTTTTTACACAAAAATAACATTTTAGACATATCTTTAATGGGTGGATATCTGATTGTTATTCAAAATTGCTACAAAACATGGTTTCATTAACCAAACTACTTTGAGGCATTTACATAAGCACTAAAAATGTCTGAGAGCTTCAATGCAACTCACAACTTTGTCGATCTATGTCTACACCCTCATCATCTGATGCACTTGATTCAGTCTCATACTGTTGAGAGCTCTCTTCTTCTTCTTCTATATCCACAAGAGCTCTATCTTCATCCACGTACATACCAAATTCTGCAGGATCATGCACAACTCTTCTTGTTTTCCTATGATTTCCTGTACCACATACATCTGGAAGCTTTTGTTTTATCATGTTGATTGTTGCTTTCCTCAAGTGACCAGTTTTTGTCAAGGAAAAATCATAAACAAGAATATCTACATCATCCATTTTAAGAGTGGATGTGCTTCGAATATTCTTTTTCCTTTTTGAACCTGTTCGTTTAGCATCACACACCATTTCTAAGTTATATTTACCTGTGAATGCATTACTACTTTTAGTGTAATACCAATGCACCACCAAAGCCTCTATTCTTCTCTGATCAATATCTTTAGTTATCTCTAAAACCTTTGCAATCCAAAATGGTCTGGTAGCCTCATCACCATCAGCAAGTACTGCAATAAGCGTTCCAACATTTATCTCTATTAAATTTCCTTGCCATCTTGCTTCTGCCTGTTTTGTCATCCTTGGGCCTACATAAATATTTCTTTCTGGTGGATGTATAAAACTTTGAAGTGCATCTGCATTACATGCTTGGGCCACATTCACGGATCTTTGTGTACAAAAGTCCCATGTGAATGGAACATCAACTGGCCAGTGACCTGCAATTGTATACTGTATAATCTCTTCTTGATGATTGAAAAAGTCCTCCCACCAAGATACATCTTGATCTCCAGCATATTTTTTTGCACGCTCAATATGTCTCTTCTTTTCAATGAGTGCATGCATCCAGCTTTTACTTTGATCAACCACACTTCCACATCTTTCTGTATTGTTTTTATCTTCATATGGTGATTGTTCTGCACCATACACTGTTACAGTAGACAAATTAGGCACCTGCAATAAGAAACTGCATCCCTCTTTAGGCTCCCACCCAAGAGAAGATGAATACTGCTTTGCAAATAAAAGGGTTATTTCATCAACCCTCCTCATCAAGAATACATGGTTGAAACTAATATTGTGCAATGGAGCCAAAACCTTAGCACTGTTATCAAGGCCCATTGAGCAAAAGTGCTTAAAGTCATAAATCTGTGTGAGGTGTTGAACTTCTGGTTTTGGAGTATATGCTTCTGAAATCAGCTCAGATAAAATCGGAAGAGTAAAAGCATTGTTACGTGCCAACTTCTTAGAGAAAGTACTGAACATTTGATCAATGTGATCATGAGTGTGGCCAACCAGAAGAAAATTTACCTTAACCTTCTGAAATACCTGTTTTTCAACAAGCATGCTTAAATATCCAAAGACTGTAGAATTTTTATTCTCTCTTGGAGTATTATCTAGTTGCAAATATAGAGTTGGTGGCAAAAGACCCTTCCATGATTGCAAAACACGATGAATGACAGTAACTGTAAGGTTTGGATCATTATGCACATTCGGATATGTGAAGAAAACCTTGGACATTACAGTTCCATTGTATACCAAAGCGCCAACCAAATGCATTTGCACAAGGACTTCATCTCCAATGTCCTTAGGGATGCGATAAAAATGTGGCAAACAAGTTTTTTTCTGATCCATACCATCGATCAACAAACACATATAACGCTCCGGATTTCTGAGTGCCTTACTTCGATGATGAATTGCTTTCTTTCTCTCTAATGCTTGACTCTCACGATGGTTGTTAAGAAGGTTTTTAAAATTATGCTTTTCCTGTGGTGTTGTAGCCCCTTTTGCCATGTTTTTCAAAGTGGCGCAAACTGAACATTCACCCATTCTAACTTTACGAGGAATAGAAACATTGTTAAACTCTTCCTTCCATAATCGAGTAAAGTGACGATACAACACATACTTCTCATTTCTATTTTCCATGTCTTCTCTATATATTTGAAATACCTCTCGACGAGTAAAGTTATCTGACAAGTGCAACCTTCCAGTTGTAGGCATAACTTCACAATGCAAGCTAAAATAGTTCATCATCCAATTCATTGCATGACGTCCAACAGATCCTTTGGTCCCAACATGGAACGTATCCAAAATGAGATCCCCATTCAAAAACCCTTGTTGAACCCTATGTATTCTAAAATTTCCTACACCCATTGCAATTTTAAATGCAGCCCTACAGCATGGCATCCCTTGAGTAAAGAAATATTCAAAACCAACACGCGTTACTGACATGTTATCCTCAATCATTTGCATGCAAGAAACAAGGTATATATCTTGCCTTTCACTATCTAAATGGAGGAATTTTTCTCTTATGTGCTTTAGTTTCTTCATCCCTAAATTATACAAGCATTTCAAACCACAACAATGCTTCACAATATCCAATGCAATCTGTCTATCTGAAGTAAGAAATTTAAATCTTTTTCGACTTACTTCACGAGACCTTCTTTTAAATCGTAGATTGAGCTTGCTTTGCTTTTTCGTTGCTCCACATGCACTTGAATCAGAAGGGAGATCAATGGTTGGATCAGATGGGAGATCAAGAGGTGCATTTGTATGAGCAGCATTGCACTGTGAATTGGATAACTTAAATGACTCAACAGAAAACATGGAATCATCAGCACGTTCTAAATCATAGGGATCACCACTTCTTTGGAAAGGCTCAACTGAGAACAATGAATCAATATGAGCAGAGGAAGCTGATGCCCAAGCATCCACTGAAAAGATTGAGCTCATCTTCACTGAGTTCAGAGAAGACTGAAGATGAATGACCTTTTTAAATAAGTAGAAATCCGAGATCAAGTGAAGATATCACATCAAATGTCACATCAAGAAGATATGAAATCAAAAGCTTATTAAAGTACATTAAATAACATAAAACATCAAATTACATCAAATCACTTAATTACTCAAATATACACTAATAAGGGAACCAAAGATTTGATTCACTTTTGATTCAAATGATCTTTTTCTAACTTCATATGAGTCATTCAGTCTAAGCATTGTGAATGAATCAAAATATATCAAAGTTGTGTTCCAATAGGAATATATAATAAAATTGTTTGGATGAAATTTTACAAGAAGAAATTTTACAACTGGAATATATCCAAGTTGAGTTCCAACTGGAATATGCTATGCCATTGAACACTATACAAGAAGAAATTTTACATTTGGTTAAGATTTCAAGGATTAGGTTTTATTGTGGTCTTGGCTAGATATCAAAGAGGTAGATGAAAGTATATTGAAAAAGAATTATGTGTAAAAGAGGCACACAGAAAGTATATTCATACATTGATTTTCCATTTCAACAATGTGTTACAAGATAAATGTGAATATGAACTAAAGTGTGGAGGATAACACTATAAAGATGTCATTAATCTCACAACTTAGACCTAATTTTCTCCCAAGCAACAGAATCTAAGAAAAAACATCTACATGAGATTAGAAATCCTCATGTACATACCATACTGTTGCCATTGAAGTTTAATTTCCATGCAAATGTATATAAATAGTTGCAAGGTTCTGTACTAGAATGTTTATTCAAAGTGATTTTCCATTTCAAGAGTGAGTTACAAGATAAATGTGAATATGAACTAAAGTGTGGAGGGTAATACTATGAAGATGTCATTAGTCTCCCACATTTAACACAACTTTGACTTGATTTTCTCCCAAGAAAGAGATTCTTAGAAACAAATCTCTACATGAGTTGAGACATCCTCATGGACATACCATACTCTTGCCATTGAAATGTAATTTCTATGCAAATGTATATAAATAGTTGTAAGGGTCTATGAATATTTCATTAAAGTGGCTCTGAAACAGCCTATTTGTGTGGGTGCTATTCCCTGGTTAGATAAGTTGACAGATTTAGTTAGCAAGTGGACTCATTCAGTTAGATCCAGTTAGTTTCTGGTTCAAGTTACCCAATTGCCTATAAATACCAGAGGAGGAGATCATTCTCATTTTCAAAATCCACGAGCAAGAGAGAGCAGCAGAGCACAGACAGCCATGGAGCACAGAGGTCAGCATACCAACAAGCCAAGCCTGATGGAGAAGAAGAATGTTGGCAAAAGTACCAAGAGGTAGACAAAATCATAACTAAAAAAAAGATTCCAAAAAGATTCCCTCTGTATGTCTGTGTAAATTTCTCATTTCTAGGTCTCTATTTTTCTTGCCTGTCGAAATATGGATCCAAAGCATGTACAGGTCGATGCCTGGCATCGACTTTAAGGTGTAAGTCGATGCCAGGCATCGACTTAGGATTGCAAGTCGATGCCAGGCATCGACTTGCAGCCCCAAGTCGATGCCTGGCATCGACTTGCAGGAGCAAGTCGATGCCAGGCATCGACTTGGGGCTGCAATTCGATGCCAGGCATCGACTTGCACCCACAAGTCGATGCCTGGCATCGACTTGCTCCTGCAAGTCGATGCCTGGCATCGACTTGTGGGTGCAAGTCGATGCCTGGCATCGAATTGCAGCCCCAAGTCGATGCCAGGCATCGACTTGGTCCAAAAAAACGATGCCAAGCATCGACTTGCCAGCATCATCATGCACAGAAAAGTCGATGCCAGGCATCGACTTTTGGGTGCAAAATCGATGCTTGGCATCGGCTTTTGGGCCCAAATCGATGCTTGGCATCGACTTTTGTGCCCAAGTCGATGCCAGGCATCGACTTTGTGTTCAAGTCGATGCCAGGCATCGACTTGAGGGTAAAAGTCGATGCCAGGCATCGACTTGGCCCAAAAGTCGATGCCAGGCATCGACTTGGGCCCTCAAGTCGATGCCTGGCATCGACTTGCACACAAAGTCGATGCCTGGCATCGACATGCACTTAAACATCGATGCCTGGCATCGACCTGAAGCTGAAAATCCATGCCTTGCATGGACATGGGCTGATATTTCTTATTGCTTGATATTTCCAATTGCTTTCAGGGATGCGGAGTACAAGGATGAAAGGCCCATTAAGAAGCTCAGAGTCACCATGGGCTCTGCTGACCAGCAACGTGACAAAGGCAGTGGTCACCAAGCAAAGGCAAAGAAAATTATTGCACCATTATCCTCTGAGAAGGCCAGCAACCCACTAGGAATATCCTCAGGTGGACAGAGTAGCATTAAAATTCCTGTGGAGGATCCAAGTATGAAGGAAAGGTCGAGGGAGACAGAGGTCATGAAGACAGATCGTCCACTTCGGGACATGACAAATCTCGAATGGTGCCTTCAGTACGTGGAAGAGAAGAATGCAGTCCTCCTTGTGTTCGCAGGGGCCTATGGCAGAGGAAAGATCACGACAACACAAGGTTTTCAGTATGGCCTTGTTTACAAATTGGATTATGAAGATGAAGATTCTGACAACCTGCTTTTCTTGGTGGAGACATCCAAGGGATTAAGAAATGTCATATGCAAGATGGAATTCTTG
The DNA here is from genome assembly GCA_020310875.1 of Ceratopteris richardii. Taxonomy (NCBI): domain Eukaryota; kingdom Viridiplantae; phylum Streptophyta; class Polypodiopsida; order Polypodiales; family Pteridaceae; genus Ceratopteris; species Ceratopteris richardii. Next base: position 58,310,781 of record CM035430.1, on the reverse strand, counting down.
TGCCCAGAGTGCTGTGTTCCAGAGGAGCTAGCTCAGATGTGCAGAGACTCAGTGAATTTCATCAAGGACCTGATGCCATGGATACAGGGCAATATCATGCCAACACAGCACAAGAAGACGACCCCTGTAAAGGCAAGGGGTAAGCAGAGTGTGCAGAAAAAGCCCCAAAAGAAAAAGAAGATAATTGCAGAAGAGGACTTTTCTGACTCAAGCTCTAGCTCTGGGGACATTATTGTTGCACCTGGTGGAGAGCTTGCATCTGGTGTGCTTGGCACTGAGCAGAATAAGATGAGGGAGGACATAGCTAGAAGAAAAATTGTGAAGAAGGGGCAGTTGTTCCACCTGCCTATTAATATTATCCACAGGCCACCAGTGGATCCAGTCACAGGGAGGAGGCCCCTTGAGATCAGGGAGCCACATAATTTGCATGTCCAAAATCTTAAGAAGAAAATGAAAATTAATCCTCATGCTACTGTTGTGCCATTCCTTGTAATGGTGGATCCGCATGAGTGCAGCTGTGTGGAGGATTTCAATGAGAATTTGTTTGAGGAGTACACTTATTATGTGATTGGAGGTTCACACTCTGCAGAGGCTCGTAGACAGTTAGTGAAGGAGCACCCTACTACATTTTTCTTTAGGTATGCAGAGTGTAAGATATATGCTGGTCTTACAACTGAGGAAGCCAAGCTTCTTGCTTGGGATCACAACAACGATAATGACTACAGGCAGAAAATGTCCTCCATAGAGAGAATTCGGTTCTTCCACCATGAATACGAAGATTGTCTTGTGAAGGAAGCTGGGAGAATACATCCCAATCTACGAAAGCAATGCCTTATTGAGGTTGGAATTGCATTGGATGAGAATAGAAAATCAGATGCTTTGAGGAAATATGACCCATGGTTTCAACTGGCATTCAGATCAGGTGAGATCTGGGATCTTCAGGATAGAATCTTCACAATGTGGGAGCATAAGGAAGTCAAGGGCCAGAAGCAACGAAAGTCGAGGCCAGACCCACAAATTGATCTGAGGGGAAAGGGAAGGAAAGTTGACCTTTCACTTGAGGAGGCTCCTGAGGACATGAAGCTGACCCCATGGAGGGCCCTTCAAGGAATCAAGGATGATACATTGATCATATCAACCTTGTCAAGGGTAATCTCGAAGGAGTTGAGCCTCGAGGAGATGGTCACTGAGCTCAATAAGTATGTATGTTATTCTCAGATCCTTTTTCCCTCCTCCCATGCTTCTTGTCTAACCTAGTCTCTTTTATATTTATGTGTCTGTAGTCATAAAGTGTACATGAAGATTCAGGAGGTGATGATGAAGAGGCTGGGTTGCTTTTCTTGGACAGAGGTCCAAGCAGACTATCCAACCACATCATCCTACAAAGCCTTATCAGAATATTTCATCCTGTTTCGTGATTGGGTAGATTCTCTTATGAGAATATTTCATACTAAACAATTTGATGCATTGCATGGCATCAACATGGGGGCATAAGTCGATGCCTGGCATCGACTTGGGGGCATAAGTCGATGCCTGGCATCGACTTCCAGCATAAGTCGATGCCTGGCATCGACTTGGGGGCATAAGTCGATGCCTGGCATCGACTTGCAGCATAAGTCGATGCCTGGCATCGACTTGCAGCATAAGTCGATGCCTGGCATCGACCTGCAACAAAAGTCGATGCCTGGCATCGACCTCGTGGCAAAAGTCGATGCCAGGCATCGACTTAGGTCCCTAGGTCGATGCCAAGCATCGATTTTTAGTAGAAGGTCGATGCCTAGCATCTACCCCAACAAGAAATCGATGCCATACATCCGTTCTTTATGTTCTGTTTGCTGTACTGAAGAGCTCTTCTAATTGTTTTTCCAATTTGTTCTGCAGAAACCAAGGAAAAGTAAGTCTACAGAGGTACTAGATGACTGCCCCCCTGCATTCCTTGCTCACATTCAAAGAGCAAGGCATGAGAAATCTAGACTGAAAGCGAAGGAGATGGATTTTGATGATGAACCCGATCTTAAATGTTTCTCCAATCCCCTAGACCCCCTTAGGCCTGTATATTACAATGTGTTCTGTAGTGATGTAAATAATATTTGTTCTGTTGTGCCTAGAAAACATTTCTCCCTTGTCATAGCGGACATACCCTATGGATTTAGGATGTTAGGATCAGTTAATGATGATGAACCCTTCAAACACCCTCAGATTCGGAAGATGGTCACTGATTTTGCAGAGTTAACTATGTCTCCTCTTTGGAGGATAGTAATTTTCCATAGCAGAGACCAGTCTTTCTCTGTTTCAACTGCTTTGAAAGCAAGATGTCATGCTGTCGAGTGCCTCACTTGGTAAGTAATCTTCTTTCTATCTCCATGGCTTTCATGATGCCCTATGTGACTCATAGTTCTTTTTTGCAGGGTGAAGACAAACGTAAATCACACTCCTTTGCATCGGTTTGTGAGTGCCACTGAATGCATTACAGTGGGCTATTATGATGAAGTAAGCAAAAGGAGAGTCAGGGAGCATTGCAATGAGAATGGGATCTCAAATGTGCTCATGTTCCCAGCCGTTACCAAGAAACTTCGTCATGTAGCTGGGGACATGACATTGGTTAACCCTTATCAGAAGCCACAAAAACTCATAATGAGATTGCTTCAGCTATTTTCCAATGATGATGACTGGGTCCTAGACCTTTTTTCGGGCACAGGTAATTTCAATTTTCACAATTTTCATTAGTCATTGTTGATTGAAGCCTCTAATAGGTTTTCTACTGTTTCAGGAACGACTCTGGCTTGCTCCTTAAAGATGTTCAGGCACTGCATAGCTGTGGAGAAGGATGATGCTCAAGTGAGCTTCATTAGAATGAGAATCAATGGGCTGAATGAATGCCCAGATGAAGACCAAGAGGTTGGAAGGAAGCACATTGCAGATACGGAGAGATTCCAAGCAGCTTCAAGGGAGCCTGTTCCCCCACTTGCAGATGAACCTGGGGACATGGCTGACCTTGAAGAGCCAATCTTGGAGCAAGAGAGGCAAGATAGGTGTTCTAATGTGCCAGAGGATACCAATACCCTTGAGCCTGAGGAAAGCTATGATCAGCTTCTATTGTAGATTCACATAACTCTTGTAAAACACATGAAATGTAAAATATCATTTTAATGGAAATATAATTTGGAGTTCTGCTTCCACTTCGTGTTCAGCTTGATTTTTCTTGAGCATTTCTCTGATCATGTGTGAATGTTTCTTAGTATAATTTTGTTGAATATTATCTTCTCTTGGGAATGCTTTTGTGAAGTGTATTTCATATTCCGTTAATATGGCCAGGCATTCAATGGGGATCTTAACCATACAAAGGGGATGATCTTAATTGCCTTGTTAAAATGCTCTGATTTTTACAACACATGTTCTCTAACTTTCGAGTAACTCTTAATTAGCTATCTTCTGTGCTTATTGAGGTTATAGATGTAATGAAGGAGCTTCGCGAATTCTTACATGTACCTTTTCAACTCTAATCTATTGTCCAAGATCATGATGTGGGATTCTTGGTAATGCTCAACAACTAGTTTTCATGGCAGCAAGAATTTTAGTATATCTATCTTGACTACTTGGGATCTGAGATCAAGCTTCAAAGACAATATTTACAAGCAAGACTCGTGATGCTTTCTAGATATTGTAAAATGCCCACTTTTTTGCTTCATATAATGGTATTTAGGTAAAAAGAAAAAGAGAACATGTCTTTGTTCTCCTTTGTTGTGACTCAGTGTTCTCCATTTCAGCCATGGAAGAAGTATGAGCAACCAAGGCATTTGAGGAAGCCCTCTTGTATGTATCCATGCGATACAAACCATTACATAATGTACTGGACATCACGATAACATCGCCATTGCTGAAGTCATGAACCATACACTTATCATCAACAAAGTGTACATGAAGTCCAACTTTGGCAATCAATGGAACTGAAATTAAGTTCTTCTTGATACCGGGCACATACAATGCATTTCTCAAGAGAATCACACCTCCATTTGCAACCGTAAGCTCAATTTCTCCTACTCCAATGGTAGGATAAGAGGCATTGTTTGCACACACCACATGTTCTCCTTTGGGTGCATCTTTCAAAGAGGCAAAAGATCTTTTGCATGATGTTATGTGCTTTGAAACAACACATGCCCAAAAATCTTGAGCCATGTTAACTTCATCATTCTTTGCATTTGCTGAATTTTCAGCAATAGACATGCAGGATTCCTTCTGCTTTTCATTGCATTTAGCAAGCTTTCTACATTCATCAATAGTATGACCAACCTTTCGACAATATTTGCATCTCTTCTTCTTTTGCAAATCAGAATCATTATAGGAATGAGTGGAAGAGGAAGCTTGAGGCTTTGGTTTTGACGAACCCAAAGCTGAACCATACTTGCTTTTCCCCTTTTGTGAGATAGCAAGTGTTTGCGTTCCCTCAATTAAAACACTCCTATTGAATCTAGATTGCTCTTCTTGCAAAAGAAGAGACACAACCTCATCAAATGTATACATATTAGGATTTCCTTTTGCAACCAAACAGAGTGTAGTAACAAAGCTTTGAAAAGATTTTGGTAATCCTTTCAACAATGTAAAAATGAGTGATGCATCCGAAATGATCTCATCTATGTTTGCCAATTGCCGTTTCAAGCCCTTGATGCGTGTCACATACACATCCACCGACTCATTTTCAACCATACATACATCCTCAAGTTGCTTTCTCAAGTATGCAACACGTGCTTCATTACGCACGACATACAAAGAAGCAAGAGTGTCTCATGCTTGTCTCGATGTAGAACATGACCGAATGTGTGGAACTATATGACGCTTCACTGAATGTGTGGAACTATATGACGCTTGAGCATCTTTTCCATCCCATCTAAGCCGCTCCTGTGTAGGTGGAGAAAGAGAAACCACTATACTCAAAGAAGAAGCTCCATCTGTGACAATAGACTATGAAGTAGAAGCACTTGCAGGTCTTCGATCAACATCTGCCATTATGTTCCAAAGTTGTTTTGCAACAAGAACATGCTTCATCATGTAAGAACACATGGGATAGTTGGTCCCATCAAGCTTATCTTCAGCTTGAAGCATGCCAAACAAGTCATTGCTGCTCGCCATTTCACTAAGCAACAAGAATGTGACATAACCTTCACTTCGACGAAAGCTGTAATGAATGCTGAAATTTCAGCTCACAAATTATCACTCTGATGGTGATTTTGACTGCACGAATGGCTTCAAAATGGGGGTAAAACCCCAGTGCACCTGCTAGAAATATCTCTTGGCTATTGAAATTCATTGTTCTATGCTCCAAAGTCGATTTGCACTTTTAAAGTGCGCGCATTGCAATGCAAAAAACCGAAACTTGAGAAGGAGCTGAAACTACTCTGATACCACTATTGGGTGTGTGTAAAGCGCAAGACACACACGAGAAGCACACACAAGGAGCACAAATGCAGCAAGACACACAGAGAAGACGATGGCTAGAATAGCTCTCTCTATTGACGATTAAACGAACTGAAGTAAGAGCTGAATAATATCCCTAAGTACAAAGTACCGCCACATATGAGAGTATCAAGTATGTGGTAACATGGGGAAAAAACCTCTAACCAGCACTAGAGTAAAAAGTGCCCATGTATAGGAAAAAGGTTCACATCAAAGCTACTCGGGGAACACATAAGTGTAATAGCTTAGTGCTGCTCTTGAGCCGATCAATGCATCTATCAACTGGTATTCTGTGGTTCTGATCCCTAAGTTCAAATATGGTTGAGATATGTTGAGGTTCTTTATGTTGGCTTGCTGAACTTGGTAATTGGCCATGGGAATTGGTTCTTCCCCTTGTAAATATCATTCATCCCTTTTCCTTATCCACTCTTTTCCTTTCTTGAATGCTCTAGGGTTTCTTTGTGTGCTTCTTCTCTAATTCTCTCTTCCTCCTTTTTTCGATTTTGCACTCCTACGAGTCGTGCTAACATTTGATCCATCAATGGTTCCACATATCGCTTTACTCGACAACCACTTGTGTAACTAGGAATTATATCTCCATCTAGTGTGGCTAGATTGACGGCTCCGCTTGTTGAGATCCTATTGATCAGTAGGGGTCCGTATCCGCATTTTTGTAGTTTCTTGGCATGTTGCTTCAAGGTATATACTAGGACTAAGCCCCCTTCTTTCAGGCTTTGTCTTTGATGTGCGCATCATAATATGCTTTCTGTCTCCTTTTAGTAGCATAAATTCCTACAATAGCTTGTGGTCTTGTTTCATGTAGCTTCTCAATCTGCTCAAGTTGCTTGGACAATTCATGTCCTATCCATTCATACTATTGTGCTACTCTTAAAGTAGGCACCAAAAAATCGATTGGCAAGATTGCATTTTGTCCATACACTGGGTTAAATGGAGTACTTCCAATGGCCGTGTTGTATGCCACACGGAAGGCCCAAATTGCATGATGCAATTGTTTGTCCCAATATGACCTTCCACTATTGACTATCTTTGTCAATACAGTGCACAACTCTTTATTGAAACTTTTTGCTTGACCATTGGCTTGAGGATGATAATGGGATAATTTTTTATGAATCACTAAGAATTCATTAATCAAGAAATCTATTACCTAGTTAATGAAGTGAGTTCCACGATCACTGACTATCTCTATAGGTAGTCCAAAGCGAGTAAAAATGTGCTAAAAAAGAAACCTAGCTGTGGTCAGAGCATCGTTTTTTCTAGTTGCTTTTGCTTCTACCCATTTAGTTAGATAGTTTGTTGCCACTATAATGTATTCAGCGTGTGATCCTTTGGCTGGTGGATTAATGGGTCCTATGAAATCAATACCCCATTTGGAAAAGGTTGTCACGCAAACCATAGGTCTCAAAGGCATGTCATCTTGTCTAATAGGGTACCTAGATCTTTGGCATACCTCACAACTTCGTACATAGGTGTCTGCATCCATATGTAGAGTTGGCCACCACAAGCCTGTAAAGAGAATCATTTTTACAATTCTTCTGGCTGAGAATGTCCTCTTGTAGCACTTGCATGTGTCATTTCTAATATGGATAAGTACTCTCCTTTATGCACCCATAGTTGTAGTTGATTGTCTTTCCCTCTCTTGAATAATTGTCTCCCCAAGATAACATAGTCCTTACTCATTTCTTCTAGGGATTGCTTTCTAGCTAGATTCATTCCTTCCTCATGCTCTCGTGTCTTTAAGAATTTCACAAATGTTTTTCTCCAGTTTGGTGCTATTGTAGAGAAAGGTAATGATGTATGGTCATCTAGAGTGGTTTCTTGACATTCCATGCAACCACCAACATACTCATGAACATCCTTAGGCATATCAGGCCAATAGAATCCTAGTCGCTTCAATTCTCTCAGAGTCCCATGAGTTCCCTTGTGCATTCTCCATTTGTTTATGTGCGCTTGCTCAATCAAGTTCTTCTGTTCATCTTCTTCTACACATCTTGACAATACACCGTTAGGTTCTTTATGATACACACTTCTTGCTACAATGTGTAAGTTACGTGACTGAAAAATTTCCTTCTTAATTGCCTTGTTAATTGAGTGTTGTGGTCCATGGGTGAGTATTGAAATTAGCTTTTCTGCCCACTTAGGACATACTCACAAATTGAATAGGTAAGTGTCTGGCAAATCGTTTGATACTCCCTTAGGTGGTTCTCCATGCATTAACATAGATAGATGATTAGCCCTCACGTGGGTATTTCCTTTTTTTACGATCACTTCGAAATTGACTAGCCTTCTCGTGTTACAAGGCTTCTTGACTAAGTACAATAAGGTTTGATGATATATGAAGAACTTGAACTTGTTGGCTAGAAGGTAGTGTCTCAATTTCTTTACTACGTACACCATCCCTAAACCTTCTTGTTGCATAGTTGTATAGTTTCTTTCAACTTGATTCAGTTGTCTACTCGCATATGCAATAGGATGGTCCAATTTTCCTTCATCTGCAGGTTGAGCTAGAATGCATCCAATTGCATAGTTGGAGGCATCTACATGAATATGAAAAGGCTTATTCCAGTTGGGTGTTTTCAAAATTGGTGTTATGCTTAGATTTTTTTTCAATTCATTAAAAACTTTCTCGCATTTGTTTGTCCACATGAATTGGGTCAACAATCCATATAATGGTTTGGAAATTATGGTGTACATGTGAATAAATCTCCGATAGTATCCATAGTGACCCATAAACGCTTGCAGTTCCTTTGCATTTTTCGGTCTGGGAAGTTCGAGTATTACTTTGGTTTTATCTTCATCAGTAGAGATTCCATTCCTAGAGACAAGGTGTCCTAGAATTTTCCCTTGTCTCACCATGAAGACACACTTCTCAGAATTTAGGGACATTCTATATTGTCGACACTTTTCAAATATTCTTTGCAACTCCGGAATATGTTCCAGTCTCCGGTCTAAGTAAGTGCACAAGTCATCTACATATACTTCCATACTCTTCCTTAGGAATTATTTGAAGACGTGACACATCAACCTTTGAAAAATAGCAAGGGCATTTGTGAGCCCAAAAGGCATCACCCTGAAAGCATAGACACCCCATCGAGTTGCTGTTTTAACTCGGGCTATCACACACACAACCAGTGAAGACGGACTACAATCACTTTGTAGTCTAGTTTTCCAAACATCTCTTTGTATCTACACTGCAAGCACCATACGGAAGGTGTGAAGGTCTGGATTTACAACCTTCGATCTAGACCTTTCGAAGATCAAGAGCTTGAAGCACCTTCCTAGGCTCAGGATCTGTTGGATGTCTTCTTGCACTTCTTCATGGATAATTGCTGGCCTTGATTCGTCCTCACCTGTGGTGTGCTTTCCACTGTTGTGCTTTTTGGAGCCTGTTTACTTCTTTCCATTGCACACATTACTTTGTAGGCCTTTTCTCTCTTCTAAGTTAGCATTACGTTTTAAAGGTCCTGTTCTTAAATCTTCTTTGTCATCCTCTAGGACCTGATGCCTTGCTTTACCTATTCATTTCTTTCCACCGCATGCACCTGGTGGATGAGGAAGCTGTGTGCAACCTCCTATGAAAAGTCCTGGTTGTTATCTTTCTTTATTTCCATTCCTTAGAACTTGGTTCTTTGGTGTTGTCGCCTGATCCGTGCCCATGCGGGGCTTTGGGCACAGGGTTGTTCTTTTCTTGATGAGCTTTTTCTTCATTGAGCCATTTTGGTCTTTGATCTTCTTCTTCTTCTTCTCTTTTTGCTTCATTCTCCCTCCACACGTCCCTCCTCTTGAACTCTATCATCCCCGACAGGCTTTTTTATGGTGACGTGTGTATGTTTGGATGACTTTTTGCTTTCTATGGTTAAGAGCATTTGCTTGACATATCATCAATTCCTTCCATTGAGTTGACTTTATGCCATCATCTGGTGCCTGTCTATGGTCGACAAAAAAACTTAATTCGTAGGCCACCAGTCACACATTTAAGTTAGAAGATATTTGTGCAAAGATCTCCGAGTCCATTTCAAAAAGTCCTTTAAAGAATTCTTCTTCGAATGTTTGCATATATGGACTCAACAAAAACATAAGTCTGGAGTATATGGCCATGAGCGTTAAGTGACTAGGGATAGTAGATAAATCAAAAACTAGTGCATCTGATCCCTAGTTAATTTTAATGAAGTTCAAAAAGGTATACTCAGTGTGTTGAAATACCTTTATTATTGTAAGTAGCATACTCAAAATTTTGTTGGTCATCTTGATGGCTAGATCCGATACTATGGCATATCTGGTGATCCAAAACTCGATAGTCTTCACCATGTATTCTTTCGTTGGTAAATAGTTACATGGTGGGCTCAGTAATAGTGGATAATTTAGCCATTGTTTATTTAAGCTTCCCCGGCGCTGTGCTTCCTAAAATTGCATCGAGGAGCATCTTCGAGGTACTAGGCAAAAAGATGGGTTAACTTGAAGCACATAGGGTGCCGATTCCCAATGCACTCGTAACATAGGGTTCTTTTCCAAAAACTTGCATCTCTAGATAGGATCTGCTTTATCGAATTCCTCTTGTGTATAGGTAAATGTCTGCATGTTGAACTACAGATTGCTATCTGGTTATTTATTGGTAGTCTTCTTTATATACTGACGTGTCTCTTCTTTAAGTAATCTGTAGGGTATATGTTGAGGGCGAGACAAGTAAAAAGAAGAAAAAAAGAAGACAACGAAAGAAGCAGCTTCACTAAAAAGAAAGATTTGAAGATACATCTCTGCAGGAAGCCCCGCAGGGGCGCACACACCAAGGAAAAGCACGCAGCTAAAAGGAGGAATCAGGGCCAACAAGTATCACATATGTGGGTGCTTCAACCTCGTGAGTTACAGAGGATTCAGATCAAGGCTTACGAGCTACATCCGCATATGTGCACTAATGGCGTGCGTGGCAAACCGAATCAATCGGCTTGGAGTAATGCAACCAGGTCCAATGTGTGCAACCAGGACAAATCAGAGCGCCTTTAAAACGTAATGCAAGATCAAGAATCAGGCAATACTGACCACTGGACGCGTGCGCGAAGCAAAGTCTGTCGGGGACGACAGAGACGAAGAAGGGGAGAGTGTTGCAGAGAACCAAAGAGCGCACAAAGCAGAGAAAAAGACGGGCCCCAAAATTTTTCCGATTTGGACTACACATTTTTGTATCATATTCATTCTTGTAATATATTTTCCCTTGTAAAGGCACTAGAGGAGTCCTCTAGATGCATCCCCACAGAAAAGTAGAGAATACCCATGTACAATAGTAGGAAATTAGTCTCTTAGTGAATAAAGTGCCGGTCACTTGTGTGAAAGGACCATTTTTAGGGCACTAGTATATAAGTCAAATGTGACTCTTTGTAAAGAACTTTTTGCCATTGTGAGAATAGAGAGCACAGAAATTCGAATTTGTGTCTTCTCACCTCCTTATCTTCTTCTTCGCGAGCTTGTATGCGTGTGTATTGCTTGGAAAGAATGCTTGTGAGTCTTGTCCATCCTTGAGAGTGTTTCTTTGCTGTAGGAAAGGTGTGTGCGAAGTGTAGGAAGTGCTGAAGTGTAGGAAAGTATTCCCGCGACTCAGTATTTCACTCATAACTTGAAGTAGGAGCGTCGGAATTGAGTGAAACCACTGCCATTGGATGCGTCTTCTCGAGAGCTTCGAAACGCATATGCCATTCACTATATTTGGAGTTTGGAGCTGGGAGAAAAGTCCAAAATACTGACGGCTGCTGCACCAAGTATCGTTTCGCCTTGACCAACAGTGGGAGCTTGTTTGGATAAGTCTTTGCCTCATTTTCATTCTTTGAGTAGTTCATTTGCATTGACCATCACATGATTGCATGTCTTCATACACTCGGTTAGGTTTGTATACTCTTTGGATTGATAATTAAAAGCGTGTATCCCCACTATATGCACTTGTGAGGGGATTGGGGTATAGTCTCTTTCTCCGCAAGTCCCTAAGTTGATACTTAGGTCAACACACTTTTTGGCGCCGTTGCCGGGGAGTGACGAATCAAACCGAGGCATTCGTGTGATGGTAAGTAGCTTTTTTCTTTGAAGTAAGTGGAGGAGCGGAAATCTTCTCTTCTTTGGTAAGTCATTTTCAGCCGCACTTGCTACTTCTCATTCTTGGAGTGTGTGTAGTGAGTTGTTAGTTTAGGGAAGTGAGTGGTAAGAGGAAAGTAGGAAGAGTGAGGGAGTAGATTAGAGTAGCTTTCACTTCTTGTCCTTTTGTTTCACTTTCAGTAGTTAGGAAAAGCCAAGTATAAAAACCAAAAAAATATCATTTTGCAAATCACTTGCTTTCTGAACAAGTGTCGTGGGGTGAGCTGTCGAGTATCGTGAGTGTAGCGCCAGCGATCGTTTGTGAGCACGAGGCGAGCTGGAGCTTTACAAAGCAAGGGAAAGTGAGAAAGGAGTTGAGAGTGCATCAGAGGTGAGCCTATCAAGTGCTAATCCTTTTACATCATTCAAAAAATCAATTTCAGTCTGAAACGACCTGCGTCAGAGATCGTTTGGGTTTTACTGAGATTAAAAGTTGAGTTTTGAGTGATCCAGAGAGTGGAGAAGGGGGAGGAGAGTGCATAAAACAATTGCATTGAATCAAACCTTAAAAAATTTTTGTCAAAAATTGTCTAAGGGTCAAGTATCGCTTTGCTCCCGCGGTCGAGTATCGTTTTGCTCCTGCGGTTGAGTATCGCCATACTTCCCAACGGTCGTCGATCGTTTCGTGAGTGATCGTAGATCGTTTCAGATAGAGATCGGTATCGTTTCGTTAGAGATCGTTTTGATCAAAGGTCGTCGATCGTGTATCGCTTGCCAAGTATCGTTATCCAGAGATCGTGATACTTGTTAAAGATCGGTATCGTTTCTGTTAGATATCGCCGAGCGGTTCTCGTGAAGATCGTCGATCGTTTCATTTCGAGTATCGTGTATCGTTTAGTGAGAGATCGCGTATCGTTTCGGGTTAAGTATCGCCGATCGTTTCTATCAGATATCGTTGGTCGTGTATCGTTTTCATCCAGAGATCGCTTTGCGAGAGATCATTTTACCTAAAGATCGTTTGGTCAGAGATCGTCTCATTCAAGTATCGTTTTATCCGAGCATCGTTGGACAAAGATCGTTTTGCTAGCGATCGTTTTGATCAAGTATCGTTTGGACCCAAGTATCGTTTGCCAGCGAACGTTTTGGTCAAAGGTCGTAGATCGTGTATCGTTCCAAGCCAGAGATCGTTTAGGCAGAGATCGTTTCGTCCAAGTATCGTGTCAGTCAGCGATCGTTTTGACAGAGGTCGTGTATCGTGGATTTTAGGAGTCAAGTATCGTGACTTGAAATTTTCCTTCAGTCATTTTCCAGCCTAAATTCCTTAAAATTCTAAGCTGTTGTTGGGAGTTCAAGAGACCAGAGGTTCGCAAGGACTGACCAGAGTTGTGAGGTGGATGAACCTGAGATCCGGAAGAACCCTAGGAAGCCGAAGAAGTGTGATTTCTTCTGTAGGGAGTGTAGCCGAGCCAACCAGCCGTTCACACTATTCTGAGACCTCCAGTGAGTCAGAAGGAGAAATTCCCATGGCTTCAGAGGATATGCAAAACACTGTACCCATGATTAGCATGATGTCAATCATTGAGGGAGAATACAGAACTTCCTTGGAGTATGTGAACACCAACTACAATGAGATCCCTATCTATTTGGATGGACCTCCAGTGAGTCAGAAGGAGAAATTCCCATGGCTTCAGAGGATATGCAAAACACTGTACCCATGATTAGCATGATGTCAATCATTGAGGGAGAATACAGAACTTCCTTGGAGTATGTGAACACCAACTACAATGAGATCCCTATCTATTTGGATGGTCTAAACAGATCAGTGGCCAGACTGAGGAAGGCTTCAGAAGCCTACATCGTGCCTAGACCAGCAGTTAAGTACATAGGAGGACTGTACATGGACAAACAAGACATTCAATACGTGGTCACAGAACACCCGGAAGTCATTAATGAGCGTGGTGAGGAAAATAATGCTTCGAGCTTAAATGGAGGTGGAAACGAAGAGCAAGTAACTACACTTAGAGGGAGATCTACGATTACTAAACTTTGGAGAGGAGACCTGATTCCCCAGGACGACACTCTAATAGATGTGTATTTGATCAACGGGATGGAGCACCTGCTCAGAGCCCATTCCTCTATATGGGAAGCTGCTCCTAATCCAGTGACCATCTATGAGTTACGAGACCCTGAGTTCCCCACCATCATCACATATTTGGATAAAAATCACAGAAGATATTGGCCAATAACAGAATTTGAGAGAGCTGAGTTGAAATATCAGAACATCCCAGTGTTCCCCCCTAGAGACCAAGCCACTACGTCACGGAATCCACTAGGAACATCTCAGAATGATTCATATCAACAGTCGGGACAAACACAGCAAACACAACAGACCCAGATCCCAGTCAGACCACACGTACAATTTGCAATGCCTGCCATTAATCCTAACTACCGACCACAACCAGCTATAGACCCAAGACATGGAGTTCATGCGCCAGTCAGACCACAGGTAGTGAGAGGACCAGGCATACCAATAGGGAGACCAAATTACCCTGTAATGCCTAGACAACCTGAAGCAGGAAGGAGACTAAGGCCGATCCAAGTTGCCAAATGCATGAGAAATCACTATGATGGCTCTAGTGAACCCTATAATCACATAGCAGAATTTAAACAAGTAGTTAGAGCCGAGCAGGTAGATGACTTCATGATTCAATATGAGTCCTTTGGTCTTACCTTGTCAGACACAGCTTTGGCCTGGTTTCAGCCATTGGACCCGAATACCTTTCAGAACATGGAGCAGGTATATCAAGAAATGATTGAAGAATTTACCAAATCTGGAATTAAAAACAATTCTTCGTCATTAATCCACAGCTTCAAACAAGTCCCTACCGAGTCAGTAAGATTGGCAGCAAGGAGATTCAAGCAGTATGTGGATAGATGCCCTGTAGAAGAGAGACCGACGCAAAACAAAATGGTATCATTATTCTTGGAAGGACTGTTGAACGGGACCTTGAGGTCATTAGTGTATGTAAAGAGAGTTCAAACCTTGCAAGAGTGCATGAAGGAATGTATAGACCTAGAAGATAACCTGGCAGAAGACTTGAAAATACCCCAAGGTAGTTTGAAAAGCGAAGAGTCAACAAGTAGCACATCAAACCCCAAAAACAACGTAGAGGAAATTGCCGACTTGTTAGCAAAAAAACTGAATGTTCAAGGACAGAGGAATTATCCCACCAATCCTATGAGAATGCCTATGCTTAGAAGATGTATGCAGTGTGGAGGAGATCATCCTCCTCATTTGTGTACCAGGGGAGTGGTCCCACCATCTGCCTATGCGCCTCATAGACCCTCTGTCCCCGGACCGCTACAATATTGCAGTATAGAGCAGAGATACACAAACCATAGCACCGAGAACTGCCCTTACAATAGGCAAACCAGGCCCACCCAGCCTTATGTGAGACCATTTGGATACCCGCAGAACCAGCAGGGAGGAGAAGCCTTTAGATATCCCTCATATCAGCCGCAGACACCAATACCACGACCATACGCATATCAGGGATATACGCAACCACAACCAATACTAGGACAACAACCGCCCCACCCTCAGAACGTTGTCCCAGTTAAGATAGCACAACCAGAGGAAAACCTAGAGAGAGCAATAGTACCAGCCACACCTTTGACTAGTAGTGAACCATATGACTCATTTTACGAACCTAGTCAAGGAACATACCTTGGTTACGAAAGCGCGATAACAGAATATGGGCCAGAGTATGACCCATATGCTTATGGCATGGAAATATCAGACAGTTCATACGGACACGAGCAGGATTATGTGCCCTTAATGTACACAGCTCCTAGAGCAACCATGCCACCTCGACCAATGAATAGACAGCCTGTACCCAGAGGACCATGTTACAGATGTGGAGGTGATCACTATATTAGAGAATGTACATTACCAAACCCACCACCACCACAACGAATTTGGGAAGGCTACTGTAGCGATTGTGGTAAGGAACATCTTTTCAGAGATTGTCCTAAGAACCCCAACAAAGTCACATCTAACGTGCAGATTAATGTGATAGAAGTGATTGAATCATCAGGGAGCGACAAAGAGTACACAGTACCTTTAAAAGCTATAACAAGAGCAAAGGCGAGAGAGAACCCTGATAAAACAGACGGAAGTAATCAAAGTGATAAAGAGGGAAATACACCCATCCCTCACAGAGTAGGAGACTCTGAAGAACCAGAAAAAAGTATCGCCAGTAAAAGATCCCAAAGATGGAAGAATCGGAGAGACATGATAAAAGAAAAAAAGTTATTACAAAAGAAGGAAAATGAAAAGAGTAAACAGAAACCAACAAAAGAACCGCAAGAGGAAGAAGAAAATAAAAATGAGAATAAAAGGGAGGAGGTAGGATCAGTATTAGCAGACCCAATGCCCGAAGAATTAGCCATGTGGATTCAGGCATACAAGGCGAGAATAAAAGCAGGACCTACCATAGAGCAACATGAGAGAGAATATCCGAGAGGCGACTTAGAGAAAGAAAGACTGGAAATCTGCAAAAAATTGATAGAAGTTGCCCAACAAACATTATAAAAACCCGCATCACCTTTACCAACCAACCGAATTTCCGAAGAAAAATTCCAAGAGTGCCTAAACACTCAGGAAAAGCCTGAGGTAAATAGACCTCTGAATGATGAAATTGGTATTGAGAGAAAGGAAGGATCCATAGTCCCTGAAATAGAAGAAGACTGGACTAAGGATCTATGGGCACGAGTTCAAGAGGACAAGTGGAAAAAGGTAACAGGAATGGAACCGCCCTTTGAAGAATTAGAAGCAGAAAACGAAATAGAGGGTTCAATACCTGAACTAAATTCAGAAGAAATTTTTCCGATGGATGCAAGTGACAAAGAAGAGGAAGAAGTAAAGGAACTGCCCAACTACACCGGGGAGTACGAGCACAACTCAGAATTGTATCGCATTCCATCAATAACGAGACGAGAAATGAATCCATCAGTTCAAACATCGGAGATCGTACAACGTCTTAGAGAGGTGAAAATCCCATGTACCCTAACATTCGAGGAACTGTTAAAGGTAAAACCACATTTAAAAGAGAAATTGATCAATCAATGGGAAGTCAAGGAGGAAAAGAAAGAGGTAGCTGACGAAGTGAAAACGGTGAGAATTCCAGTGGATAAGGTAGGAGACTTTAGTGAAGGAGATGAAGGAAATACATGTCTTCCAATCACCTATAGGGGTTACACTACCAAAGCCATACTAGATTCAGGAGCTGGTGTCGGCATCGCTACCAAAGAAATTTGGGAGAAATGGGGACAACCAGCATTAAGACCAACACGCATGAAAATTCAAATGGCAGATGGACATACGGAAAGACCCTTAGGATTGTTGGAACGAGTAGTCTTCACCACGTGTGGTGTAGAATTCGAACATACTTTAGCAATTTGTCACTTCGAAAGGCCAAGCAATTATGAAATGATCTTAGGAAGGCCTTTCATGAGACAGCTAAAGGTTGTACAAGATTGGGGAAAAGATGTAGTATATCTACAACACGCAGGAACCACCACTAGGATAAACCTACACACATACACATATCAAGATGTGCCACCTCTACAATGGAACCAAATCCATAGAGAGGAAGATGATCAATCGGTTCATAGTGCAGGTTCTAGTGATCAATCCTGGATGAACGAGGACACTCATCTATGGATATGTCAAGCTGCAAAGAAGGAAGAGGAGAGAAGAAAAGGATGGCCGCAGAAACAAGGAATAGTGAGATCCGTACAAGATCCAGCCTATATGCCACAAGTATTTCCGGATGAAGAATTCGAACCTCACGGTTGGATGGAAATCTTAGCCACCCTCGATGTCTGTGTAAATGAAGAAGTAGTGACCATGAACGAATGTATCGATGAAGAGGGTTATGATGTTAGTTTGTATATGGTAGTCCTTCAGGAGGCAGAAGAAGGAGAAGTGATCGAGAAAGACTGGAAGGAGGACTACGAGAGCATTGAAATGGAACCAGAACCCATGGATCTAGGGATTAGTACCACCAACATAGAGATCACGGCCAATGAAACACATAAGGAACCTACACAAAAAGGGAAATTAGAAGTGGAAAGGGAATTAGAAGATGAAGAAAACAAACTCCAAGACCAATTTGAGGTACCAGCCCATTTTAAAAAATATGAAGTGGAAGAGAGGAAAATTGCTATTCAAATGCCTAAAAGAGAAGTACAACCTGGAATAGCATATGATAATAAGGAGCAAACCAAAAAGATAGTTGTGACTATGGAAGGAGGAGAGGAACGATGTACCTTCATAGGACAGGATGTCTCAGCGGAAGAAGAACAAGAGTTAATTCGACTCATAAGAGAATACCGGGATGTCTTCGCTTGGACTTATAAGGACTTAAAAGGAGTAGATCCATCTATATGTGCGCATAGGATCCCCATGACATCCGAGGCCAAACCTTCGAAACAGAGACCATATACTTATAATGATGTGTATTCAGCCAAGATAAAAGAAGAAATAGATAAATTATTAGATGTTGGATTCATCTACGAAATTGAGCACACTGAATGGGTGTCACCCTTGGTGGTTGTACCAAAGAAGAATGGAAAGTTAAGAGTGTGCATCAATTTGAAGAAAGTGAACGCCGCAACCATAAGGGATAGCTATCCCTTACCAATCACTGATCATCTCTTGGAAAGGGTAGCAGGGAAGGAAGTTTATAGTTTTCTGGATGGCTTTTCAGGGTATAATCAGGTAGCCATTGCTCCTGAGGACCAACATAAGACTGCATTTGCAACTGAATGGGGAGTATACGCCTTTAGAGTCATGCCTTTTGGTTTAACGAATGCCCCAGCTACTTTCCAAAGATTGATGTGTCATGTGTTCAAGGAATTTCTGAGAAAAAGCATGGAGGTATACGTGGACGATCTTTGTACATATTCAGCTATACGATCAGAGCACATCCCTGAGCTTGAGAAGATTTTTGCTAAATGTCGACAATATCGAGTATGCCTCAACCCTGAAAAATGTGTCTTCATGGTGCGACAAGGGAAAATCTTAGGACATATTGTCTCTAAGAATGGAATTTCAACGGATGAAGACAAAATTAAAGTAATTTTGGATTTACCAAGACCTAAAAATGCTAAAGAAGTTCAAGCATTTATGGGACATTGTGGTTACTATCGCAGATTCATACATATGTACGCCATAATTGCTAGACCTCTTTATGCATTATTGACTCTATTTAATTGGACCAAAGAATGCGAAAAAGCTTTTAATGAGTTGAAGAATCGATTGAGTTCAGCACCCATTCTTCGAGTCCCCAACTGGAATAAACCGTTTCATATTCATGTTGATGCTTCCAAGTTTGCCATTGGTTGCATCTTAGCACAACCAACTGACACATGGAAATTAGACCACCCGATAGCCTATGCCAGTAGACAGTTAAATCAAGCGGAACGCAATTATACTACTACGGAGAGAGAAGGCCTAGGGATGGTGTACGCAGTCAAGAAATTCAGACATTACTTACTGGCAAACAAATTCAAATTCTTCATTGATCATCAAGCCCTATTGTACCTAGTCAACAAGCCTTGTAATACAGGACGACTAGTACGATGGTTTTTATTGCTAATGGAATTTGATTTTGAGGTAATAGTCAAGAAAGGAAACACCCACATGAGAGCAGACCACTTATCTCGTATGACCCATGGAGAACCACCCATAGGAGTTCCTGATGATCTGCCAGATACTTATCTTTTTAACCTGGAAGTATGTCCTCAGTGGGCAGAAAAATTGATCCCGATACTTACACATGGACCTAAAGATGGGATCACGCCAAACCAAACGCAAGATCTCTGGAGGACTAAAAACCTTCACATCATTGCGGGAAGTTTGTACCACCAGGACTCAAGCGGATTACTAATGAGATGCGTAGAAGAAGGGGAACAAGAAATGTGGCTTCAGAAAGCACACATAAACCAATGGAACACTCATTTGAATGCAAATGGAACGTGGCAAACACTCAAGAGATTTGGCATATATTGGCCAACCATGCAACGAGATGCACATAACCATGTGTCAACTTGTCAAACCTGTCAAGAACAAATCCCAAACGAGAACTCTACATTATGCTATCCTACAATAGCACCAAGGTGGAGCATACCTCTAGTAAAGTTCTTGAAAACTCGAGAGTATCCTGACGGAGCTACCTTAGCAAGGAAACGTGCTCTTGAAGAACAGAGTAAGGATTATACCATCATAGGAAAACAACTCTTTAAACGCGGGAAAGATAACCAACTAAGAATGTGCATTCATGAAAATGAATATCTCGCTGTCTTAGAAATGGCACACGCAGGAGCTGCGGGAGGACATTTCTCAGCAGACAGAACGGTCAAGATGATTCTCTTTGCAGGCTTGTGGTGGCCAACTCTACATATGGATGCGGAGACATATGTGAGAAGCTGCGAAACATGCCAGAGAGCGAAATATCCCATTCGAAGAGACGACATGCCTTTAAGACCGATGGTTTGTGCAAGAGCATTTACCAAGTGGGGGATTGACTTCATAGGACCTATCAATCCACCGGCCAAAGGATCACATGCGGAGTACATCATAGTGGCCACCGACTACTTAACCAAGTGGGTAGAAGCAAAAGCCACTAGAAAGAATGATGCTCAAACCACAGCAAAATTTCTCTTTGAGCACATTTTCACACGCTTTGGACTACCTATTGAGATAGTGAGTGATCGAGGAACGCATTTCCTAAACGAGGTCATTGAGTCGCTAATGAATGACTTTCTTGTGATTCATAAAAAATCAGCACCTTACCACCCTCAGGCTAATGGACAAGCTGAAAGTTCCAACAAGGTACTATGTACTGTATTGACAAAGATTGTCAATAATGGAAGGTCAGATTGGGACAAACAATTACATCACGCAGTTTGGGCCTTCCGAGTGGCATATAAAACGGCCATTGGAACTACACCTTTCAACCTGGTGTATGGACAGCATGCAATTTTGCCAATTGACTTCTTAGTCCCTACATTGAGAGTGGCCCAGCAATATGAGTGGAACGGTCATGAATTGTCTCAGCAATTAGATCAAATTGAAAAGCTGCACGAGACTAGATTGCAAGCTGTAGCAGGCATTTATGCCGCTAAACGGAGACAAAAGGCATATTATGATTCACATATAAAAGACAAGGGACTAAGAGAAGGCGACTTAGTCCTAGTATACACCCTCAAACAACATGCAAAGAAGCTACAAAAACGTGGGTATGGACCCCTGATTATAAATCGAATCTCTACTAGTGGTGCAGTCAATCTTGCCACACTAGACGGAGACATTCTTCCCAACTACATCAGTGGATGCAGAGTGAAAAGATTCATGGAGCCTTTGACTGATCAAATGCTAGCGCGACTGTTAGGAGCTCAAAGTAGGAAAAAGGAAGAAGAACGAATACGAGAGGAAGCGAGACAGGAAGCCCTAGAACGTATCAGAAAACGGAAAGAGTGGATGAGAGAAAGAGACGAGAGATATCGAGTAGGAGAAGAACTCATCCCAATGGCTAATTTTAGAGCCACTGAGAACTCAGGGCAACAAAGAAGACAACCTTACTTGAATCTGGGAGCAAGACGAAAAGAGTACCACTTAGTGGATGCTCTCATAGACAGAGGAGCAGCCATAAGCTGCATCAGATTTTCTTTGTCTCAGAGACTTAAAGAGGAGATACGCCCATCGAAGGCACAGCTAATAGGAATAGGAGGAAAAATCACTCAATGTATAGGTGAGATAACTTTACCTTTACATATGGGGAACAACACTATGGAGCAGAGACTCTTAGTGTGTCAGGACCAGGATCTGCTTGAAGATGTTGTGTTAGGTCAAGATTGGATCTATGAATATGAGGTAACCATTCAATTGTCTTTAGGATACATCTCTGCCAGAATAGGACCTCGTGAGGTATTTAGTTTGCTAGACGAACGACCACTCAAAGCCACTAATATAGAGCCAGAAGTTCATCCCAATGAACAAAGTCATGATTGTATGTTCACTAGCACTATAGAAACCCCATCGTCAAGTACTTCATGTGAGAATATCGTGAGTCCTGTGTGCACTTCATCTTTGAATATAGAGAGTAACAAGAGTGCACAGGAACATGAAATCAAGCCCAGTGAAACACAAGGCACAAGAGAGAATACTCCTCTGCAAGAATTGAAGTCTACACCTATGAAAGTATACCCTATTCCACATTCTACACTAGCTTGGATAAGGAAGGATCAAAAGAAGGCATATCTTCAGCAACAGAAAAGTCTTCGACATCAGCATGTCAAATCGAATAAGAAGACAAAGAAATTCGAACACTTCGGTCAACCACGACTCACTAGCATATGGATCCCAAAGAAACTAATAACTGCACAACCTGATCGAACACAAATATGGATCCCAAAGTCATGTACTCCAAGGACGACCATCCCAAACAAGGAACATCCTATGAAGGGCAATCACCATCAACATGGTCAACAGGCACACCAGCCGAGAAAGAAGACCTATTGGAGAAAGAAGGAATCTACCGATGCAATACAAACCAACTTGAGATTCCCAAAACAGAATAAGCAGACGTACTACCGAAGAAGAACCACATTCATCAAAGAGGTGGAGAATACAGTACATTCCATCCAAGTGAAGCAAATTTGGGTGCCAAAAGACAAGACGAGCTGCATACATCTAGAAACTACTTCCAATTGCACACATGAGGAGTTATCAGGACCAAAAGTATGCATGATAGGGCCACATTACAAGGCCAAGCATTCGGCACGTCTTTCTTCTACTTCCGGATAGTCACGCACATTTTCCCTTTCGAAATAGGAGAGCACTTGTACATACATAAAAATATTACTCCAAAAAAATTACTAACCGCTTCGGCTATGGACTAACTTTTATGTTTTCTTTTCAGCAAAAAAAAAAAAAAAAAAAAAAACAGGAACAAAAATTCAGGTATTACCTTTCTCACACACACGGGAAAGGGACTACACCATGCACTCGGAGCAACATCGAACTTATAACCAACATATAGAGGAGGATTTCTGAAAACATATGGATACTAATTCATACTCTATATTGAGTGCAGATGGTTTCCACTGATTCCGAATCCACACAGCAGGAAGAGATGCTACTTCTTCCATTGGAGTCAATAACAAAGGTCAGAGGACATTGGTTTCGTGATGACCAACCTATCTCGGAACTTCTCTTTATGGCAACCATCAAAATTATGGACAGGGATCATTATTTCCCTATCATGTCACAAGATTTCAAGACAATAATACAAGGGTTACCACATATCGAGGACGTATGGACTCAAGCTGGAATTGAAGCGTTCTTGAAGATGCCTATATACGTACCAGACTTTCAGAGGTGTATACAGGTAATGAACACCATGCAGCCTGCTGCAACAAAGATCTCAGTCCCAGAAGCGCAAGTATTGGATAAGGTGGGCACATGGAAGACAATTCAATTCACTCATGAATTGATCAATAAAGCCTTTGGATGGAATCAAGAAGGAATTACTAATGTCAAAGAGGAATGCCATGACCCCAAGAAAAGATCATTCCTGGAGATTAACAGAATAGATATTGAAGATGCTATACGTTTGGTACATCAACACTTTTGTTTTCCTGGCATGAACAGATACACTGCACCACAAAAGATTGTAGTACAACTCCTATCGCATGCCATGAGACAGATAGGCAACAAAGTGAATCTAACAGGTTATGTACAAGAACGATTATTTGAAGCCCAGAAGAAATGGGGGCAGAAAAAGTTCCTGAATGGTAGTTCAGCTTTGACTTTACTGATATATGAAGCTCTAGACATGAAACACTGCTTACGGGAGATGCCGACATCAGAAGGACTAGCAAAGTATGCAAAATCCGCTACGGTCCCTAAGAAAAAGAAAGCAGTTGTATTGGTTGAACAAGCTGGAACCAGCTCACAAAAACCAATGAGGGGTACAAAACGATTACGGGAGGAGGAAGCCCAAGTTACGCCACAATCAAAGAGAACACATGTGCTACCCACAATCCCCGTAGTACAAATGCCGATTACAAAAAGAGATTTGTCTGCTGCCCTGGAGGAGACTCACCAGTATATGCAAGGGCAGGTGAATCTAAATGTCCAAGGACATCATTATAGACAAGCAAGTCAAGTAAAACAAAAACAGAGTACAGAAAAGACTCCAAAACAACCTGGAAGATACAAAGAATTGGGCATCGATGATTCTAGTACGAATACGGAATCCAGTCCTGAGAAAGACACTCTAGATACTGATATCAGGACAGAGACTTATGAAGAAGAAGGACCAGAAATCAATCAAGTGGAAGTGACACCGGACAACCAAAAGGAAAAAGAAAAGAAGGTGGATGATGCTAATGAACAGGAGCACGTCATTCAATTGAATGACACTACAAAAATCAGCATCAAGGAAGATACAACCAAAGCGACATACGTCAAACCACCAATCAAAGAGGAAGAACAAACTCCATTGAAGAAGGAAGCAAAGGAGCCACAAAACCAAGAACAAATTGTGATCGAGGTGCCAGATGACACACCTCAAGGGAATCAAGAAAACGTGGTGGCTGAGCCAAGGATCCAGCTTCAGATTAGGCAGCCCCATGACACTACCTTACATGTGGCTCAGGGTAAAGATGTCCATACAGGAGAAGAACCCAGTATACCAAAAACATGGCTCAATGTGGATGTGGCTCAACTGAAGCCTGTGGTAAAGCAGATGATTCAGACGGCCATGGATACCCAACAACAAATGATGGACACGGATGCAGACTATGACAAAGCCATGAAGGAAAAGAATCAGTTTCAAATTATGAGTGAACAGTTGTCTGCACAAATAATTCAGGCACAAAAAGTGATAGCCGCCAAAAGCAATGAGCTGCTGGAAACAAAAACGCAATATGAATCATTAAGCACTCAGCATCACCAACTGCAAAAACAGCTCGAGGATCTACAGAAATTATATGACGCTACTGAAGCAGAAAAAGAGAGAATGAAGACCAGAAGTACTCTACTAGAGACACAGCTGAAGTTATATCTGGATGAGAATGATACTTTACGCAGCAGAAATAAAGAATTAATGAAGTCTCTATTATATGACCAACCACTCATCCAACAGGGACCCTCAGACACTAAAGAACAGGAATTAAGAGAGCAGCTAGCAGACTATGCCGAGTTGCTGAGACAAGCGAAAGAAGTACAAGAAGAATCAGAACGGCGGCACAATCAGGAAATATGTGAGCTCAAAAGGCAGCTGAGTACAGCACAGGCAAAACTGGTACAGAGCTACAGTGAAAACATGGATCACGTAGCTGACATAGGTAAGGAGCTTCTAGCAACCAAAGAAAAACTCGGTGAAGCCATACAACAGATAAAGAAAAAAGATGAATGCATAGAAGAACTAAAGAATCAGAAGAAAGACAAAGAACCGATCGGGACATCAGTAGTGCCAGAAAAGAAACATCCTACTGACGAGGTAGAGGTAAGCCCTCTATCTCACCCGATCTATCATTCTCCAATACATGAGCAGATGGCGGATATACATGATGATCATCCGATGCCATACACTGCAGAAATAAGTCAGAAGGAACGGGCACTAGTGGTGTCCCGGTTGACGGAAAATTTCGAAAATGAAGTAATCAAGGTCATGAAGGAAGCAAAGATCAAAGGTAAAGACTTAGAAAAGATCATGAAGCCTTTCAACATTCCATATGGGTTGTTGAAAGAGAAAGCAAGGCAATATATAAAGAAGGTTACACAAAAAAATCCAGATGAGCAGCTCAACTTCAAGAATGACACATTCACATACACTCAAGCAGAGTTTGAAGCTGCACAACCAGTGTGGCGGAGAAAATTTTTGGAGAAACATCCCACACTACGGGTGCATTGGCAAGCCGCACCATATCTATTACAGGTAAACCCTTCATTTTGTCCAATACCACGTAGAAGGGATACCAGGGAATTTTTGGATTTACAACGCAGCGGCACCATTAATAAACAATGGCTAAATTATCCTAAATAACCAGTTTGAAGTTTGAACCAGTGTGGCGGAGAAAATTTTTGGAGAAACATCCCACACTACGGGTGCATTGGCAAGCCGCACCATATCTATTACAGGTAAACCCTTCATTTTGTCCAATACCACGTAGAAGGGATACCAGGGAATTTTTGGATTTACAACGCAGCGGCACCATTAATAAACAATGGCTAAATTATCCTATGTTACCTAGCCCGCCACATAACTATTTGCCAACAGAGGATTACATGGTCAAAACAATAGAATTTTGGCTACAAAATTATGCGACAGTACCAGATTTAGCGGTCAAAATGACAAATAAAATACTTAGCATGATCCTTACAGTTTTGAAGGTCTTCAAGCATGCGGCCTACACCTTTTTGAACTTCATCGGCATTAATCAAGGCACAGATATACTTATTTTCGATCTATCAGTAATGCCGAGCCGCCCCACAATAATGGCATACTATTCCAGACTTATGTTTTTGCCAAGTTCGTATATGCAAACATTTGAAGAAGCGTTTTTTACAGGATTTTTTGAAATAGATTCGGAGATTTTTTTGAAGATGTCATCCAATCTGAATGCCAGACTTGTGGCATATGAATTAAGCTTCTTCGCAGATCACAGACAACCGCCCAACGATGGAGTAAAAGCGGAACAATGGAAACAGATCATGATACGTGAAGCCAATCTGCTAAATGATACAGAGCAACAAGTATATCGAACATATGCCCGTCGCTTATCAAAGCCTGTCGGGGACGACAGAGTCCAGGAGGGGGGCAGTGTTGAGGGCGAGACAAGTAAAAAGAAGAAAAAAAGAAGACAACGAAAGAAGCAGCTTCACTAAAAAGAAAGATTTGAAGATACATCTCTGCAGGAAGCCCCGCAGGGGCGCACACACCAAGGAAAAGCACGCAGCTAAAAGGAGGAATCAGGGCCAACAAGTATCACATATGTGGGTGCTTCAACCTCGTGAGTTACAGAGGATTCAGATCAAGGCTTACGAGCTACATCCGCATATGTGCACTAATGGCGTGCGTGGCAAACCGAATCAATCGGCTTGGAGTAATGCAACCAGGTCCAATGTGTGCAACCAGGACAAATCAGAGCGCCTTTAAAACGTAATGCAAGATCAAGAATCAGGCAATACTGACCACTGGACGCGTGCGCGAAGCAAAGTCTGTCGGGGACGACAGAGACGAAGAAGGGGAGAGTGTTGCAGAGAACCAAAGAGCGCACAAAGCAGAGAAAAAGACGGGCCCCAAAATTTTTCCGATTTGGACTACACATTTTTGTATCATATTCATTCTTGTAATATATTTTCCCTTGTAAAGGCACTAGAGGAGTCCTCTAGATGCATCCCCACAGAAAAGTAGAGAATACCCATGTACAATAGTAGGAAATTAGTCTCTTAGTGAATAAAGTGCCGGTCACTTGTGTGAAAGGACCATTTTTAGGGCACTAGTATATAAGTCAAATGTGACTCTTTGTAAAGAACTTTTTGCCATTGTGAAAATAGAGAGCACAGAAATTCGAATTTGTGTCTTCTCCCCTCCTTATCTTCTTCTTCGCGAGCTTGTATGCGTGTGTATTGCTTGGAAAGAATGCTTGTGAGTGTTGTCCATCCTTGAGAGTGTTTCTTTGCTGTAGGAAAGGTGTGTGCGAAGTGTAGGAAGTGCTGAAGTGTAGGAAAGTATTCCCTCGACTCAGTATTTCACTCATAACTTGAAGTAGGAGCGTCGGAATTGAGTGAAACCACTGCCATTGGATGCGTCTTCTTGAGAGCTTCAAAACGCATATGCTATTCGCTATATTTGGAGTTCGGAGCTGGGAGAAAAGTCCAAAATACTGACGGCTACTGCACCAAGTATCGTTTCGCCTTGACCAACAATGGGAGCTTGTTTGGATAAGTCTTTGCCTCATTTTCATTCTTTGAGTAGTTCATTTGCATTGACCATCACATGATTGCATGTCTTCATACACTCGGCTAGGTTTGTATACTCTTTGGATTGATAATTAAAAGCGTGTATCCCCACTATATGCACTTGTGAGGGGATTGGGGTATAGTCTCTTTCTCCGCAAGTCCCTAAGTTGATACTTAGGTCAACAGTATATTGAAAGGTTTCAAAATTTGTTATAGGCTCTTGCTCTCAATCTCTGCCTTTCTCATTACTTTGACTACCTATTCTTCAAATTCTTCCGTAACCTGGGACACCAGTAGTGCCCCCTCATGTCGGCTTAGTTCTGCAATAGCCTGATTATGTCTCTCCGTGTGGGTCTCTGTTTCCTCCCTTATCGGTGAATGATGCATGGGGGGAGAAAGAGGACGTACCTTAGTCTCCTCAGTAGCCGTTATGGAGCTTGGAACTACTGGTGTCCCCACGGTTACCTATTGTTCTATTTGAGCTTTTAATTTGGTGATGAGTTCATCCTTTGCTTTGATTTCTTCGGTGGCTTGCGTGATTGCATCCTTGTTCTTCAAGAGTTCCTCTCCTATGGCAACAAGTTGATTAGCATCTTCATTGCATTGTACAAGGAATTATTCTCTGCCATCTTCCACTTTTTCCTGAGTTCATTGGTGTCTTCCATATATCTTTTTTCCCATTCCGCTATGATGGCTTGCTCTTTTTTCAGTTGATCTTCATACTTTACGATTTGATCCTCCAATGCTTTTGTGCTGCTCGCGGTCAGTTCAGGTGTTTCCATGGGTTGGTTACATAATATGGTAGTCATAAGCTCTTTATTTCTATTCCCTAAAGTGTCTGCTTCCTCCATATATACTTTGATTTGACTTTCGAGCAACTTACTTCATGCATTCATTCTTACTTTCGCTACTTCACCAGTTTCATATTTTCTTTGCAGCTCATTAAGTTGATCTCGATGTTGTTGGTTCTCCATCGCTAGCATGGTGCTTTGCATTTTGCTTCTTCAGCTTCTGACTCCTTGGTTGAGATTGCCTATTGAGCTTGAATTAATTTTGGAGATAAGCTTTCACTTATTACCTGGAATTGACTTTTCTGTCACATGGCATTATCATAATTTGCATCTGCTTCAAGCATTAAGTGTTGAGTGTCCATACCAGTTTGTATCATTTGTTTGACAACCGGCTTCCACATTCAGCCATGTTTTGGGGATGCTTGGTTCTTCCCCTGTTCGTATGTCTCTTCCTTGTTCCACGTGTATGGTTTTGTTTTGCGGTTGTCTTATTTGTAGGTGTATCTCTCGCTCTATTTCCTCCTCTTCATTAGTGATCGATTTGGTAGCTTGCCTTGAAAAGTGACATCCAAAATAGAGGGTTATGCTACCACCTTGATTGGTGTGAAGGGATCGGGCTCCTCCACTATTTTTGATATTTTTTCTTCCTTTGGATTCGTGACCGATTCTCCTCCTTCTAAGTGAGTCTCTGTGATTTGAATGTTCATTGCTTCATTCATCTTGAATACATGAATTTCTTCTTTAGGTGATTCCTACCTTGTGGTGCCTTTGATAGTGTCATCAAGAATCTAATCTATCATTGTACCTTCCACTCCAAAGTCATCGGTTACTTGATTCAATTCCTCCCATTCACCACCATCTTTTGAGTCACTTTTAATACCCACATTCAGCATAGATGGTTCTTGCTCTTCTAGTGTATCACACGATGAACTAGAGTTGGTCAATCCCAACTCTCTATATCGATGAACCTTCATTAGTCTCTTTCTTTATTCATTGTCTACAATAGTCTGTTGGTAATGATGTCCTTGTACCGACAGGTTTACCTGACCTTCCATGTACTGATGAGTTGCTTCCATGGCTTTGGTTAGTTCCCCTTCTGTGATGGGCGTAATGTCTTCTAGCCTTGTTTTCGGAAGTACATGTATCCTTTTTGACGCCGAAACGACTTCTTCAGCCTAGATCATCTCTCGTAGTCTTTTGGTACCTCTCATTCTCGATTGAGAGCTGGTTTCAACTTCTTCCACTATTTTTACTCCTTTCTTTTTCCTTGGAACCGTGGCAATCTTTGCATACTTAGCAATTTCTTCAGATGAGGGCATCTCTTTCAAATGTTCCCGAATGCCTAGGGTATGATAGATCATTATTGTTAATGCAACACTTCTGTTCAAGAACTTCTTATGGTTCCACTATTTCTTTGCTTCAAAAAGGCGTTCTTGAATATATGGCATCATATTCACTTGGTTCCCTATCTATTTGATGGCATGAGATAGCATCTTCACTATGATCTTTTGTGGTGCGGTATATCCACGCATGTTTGGGAAGCAAAAGTGTTGATGAATCAATCTGACTTCTTTTTCTATGTTGACACAATTGATGTCCATGAATGTGCATGTTTTAGCACCTCAGCTTTCATATTTTAGAACTATGTTTCCATCTTTTCCCACTCGAAGGCTTCCTTTATCAAATCATGGGTGAATTGAATGATTACCCACTCTCCTGCCGTGTCTAGAACTCTGGCTTCAAGTACTAATGAGTCATGTAAAGCCAGTTGGAGGGTATTCATCACCTGTGTGCATCGCTGGAAGTCCGGTTTGTAGATTGGTAGTTCAAAGTTTTTCCGAATACCTACTTTCTTCATTCTGTCTATAGTGGATGGAAGTTCATGCACCACTTTGAAATCTTGGGACATCACTGGAAACTGATGGTCTGTGTCCATAATCTTGATTGTTACTAAGAATAGATAGTCCATAGCAGGTTGGTCCCGAAACCAATGACCTTTGCTTTTGTCACACTCTATAAGGGAAATTCTAGCACCTTTTCTTGAATAGTCGCTTGAGAGTCCTCGGAAGCCATATGCACTTGTAATAAGGAGAACATCAACTTCTTATAGAAGTTAAGTCGTGTGTTATGTGTGTCTCAGTGACATGTTGCTTATTGCGTCACTCCATTTCCACTTGCTTAAGTAAGTAAGGTCTCTTACCACATTCTTTTGATTTATATTCCTGAAAGAAAACAAAAGTTAGTTTAGCCGAAGCATTTATTTATTTACATAGTAGGTTCATTCCTATGGAAGTAGAATCTAGGATCTATTCCCAAGTGGGAAATGTGCACCACTAGTTTTGTTGAACATATTATGTGCCGAATGCATGGCCTCGTAATGTGGCGTTGGCATGCATACTTTAGATGCAATCGACTCTTCATGAGTGCAGTCCTGTTGAGTCGGTTGTTCCTATCCTTGCAGCCTCTTGGGTCTCCATATCCATTTTGTAGTTGATGTTTGATTGGTTGATGTCATGTTCCCCTGGTACCTTTGGTGGCTCCTTTTGAACCACTTTGTTTCACCTTGTTGGTGTGATATCTCCTTGATTTTTTCTAGCTCTTGGGTTGCGATTTGTCTGACCTATTTTGGAATCCACATATGTTGCCGTGTTTTTTGGGCTTCTACTAATGATTTTGGAAGCCACACACGAAGGAGTCTTGGTGATTTCCCCTTGCTTTCACTGACAGATTGGTGTGCTTTTGAGTGGAATCACCTAGTTTAGTCCTAATTTGATCCTTCTGAATCCATTGTAAATGAGTATTCCATGGATATGACATTCGAGTAGTAGACTTCCAATTGGATGGTTTTCCTTTGGTGTAGATAATTTTAGGAGTATTGTTCTCACTGGCTCTCTTCAGTTATCCTCTCATGGGAAAAGAAGGCACATGGTCAAGTGACACGTTCATATTTGTTGGTAATTCTATCCTAGGGCATCCTTTGGGTGTGCTCTCGATTGATTCATTTTCTAACTCTTCTTCTAGGGTTTCTTTCTCACGCTTGATGACTTCATGCATGTGAGGAAGTCTTTCTTCTAACAGGCTAAAGATTTCCTTATGACCTATTTTGGCTGAGATGTATCTTTGAGCTAGATGAATGCTCACTTCATTCTCAATAATCCAATCTTGCCCTAGGATCAGGTTTTCTATTAAATCCTCATGTTTACATACCAAAACTCGTTGCTCCATAGTGGAATTTCCTAGGTGGAGGGATATTAGGACTTCTCCAACACATTCTATGACTTGGCCTCCAATGCCTCTCATGCATGCTTTAGTTGGGTTTATGATCATTTGAAGATGCGTAATAACCATCATTCGTATGCAGCTTAGTGCTGCTCCTGAGTCTATCAATGCATCTATCAACTGGTATTTGGTAGTTCCAATCCCTAGGTTCAAATGTGGTTGAGATATGCTGAGGCTTTTTGTGTCGGCTTGTTGAACTTGGTAATTGGCCACAGGAATTGGTTCTTCTCCTTGTAAATATCGTTCATCCCTTTGTCTTATCCACTCTTTTCATTTCTTGATACACTCTAGGGCTTCTTGCATTGCTTCTTCTCTAATTCTCTCTTCTTCATTTTTCCGGTTTTGCGCACCTACGAGTCGTGCTAACATATGATCCGTCAATGGTTCCACATATCGCTTTACTCGACAACCACTTATGTAATTAGGAAGTATATCTCCATCCAATGTGGCTAGGTTGACTGCTCCACTTGTTGAAATCCTATTGATTAGTAGGGGTCCATATCCGCGTTTCTGTAGCTTCTTGGCATGTTGCTTCAAGGTATACACTAGGACTAAATCTCCTTCTTTTAGGGCTTTATCTTTGATAGGTGCATCATAATATGATTTTTGTCTCCTTTTTGCGGCATAAATTCATGCAACGACCCGTAGTCTTGTTTCGTGTAGCTTCTCAATCTGCTCAAGTTGCTTTGACAACTCACGTCCTGTCCATTCATACTGTTGTGCTACTCTTAAAGTAGTCACCAAAAAATCGATTGACAAGATTGCATTTTTCCCATACACTGGGTTAAATGGAGTAGTTCCAATGGCTATCTTGTAAGCCACACAAAAGGCCCAACTTGCATGATGCAATTGTTTATCCCAATCTGACCTTCCACTATTGACTATCTTTGTCAGTATAGTGCACAACACTTTATTGGAAGTTTCTGCTTGGCCGTTGGCTTGAAGATGATAAGGGGTTGATTCTTTATGAATCACTAAGAATTCATTCACCAAGGACTCTATTACTTCGTTAATGAAGTGAGTTCCTCGGTCACTTACTATCTCTATAGGTAGTCCAAAGCGAGTAAAGATGTGCTCAAAAAGAAACTTAGTTGTGGTCAGTGCATCGCTTTTCCTAGTTGCTTTTGCTGCTACCCATTTAGTTAGATAGTTTGTTGCCACTATTATGTACTCCGCATGTGATCATTTGGTTGGTGGATTAATGGGTCCTACGAAATCAATACCCCATTTGGAAAAGGCTCTCACGCAAACCATAGGCCTCAAAGGCATGTCATCTCATCTAATCCGATACTTAGCTCTTTGGCATGCCTCACAACTTCATATGTATGTGTCTGCATCCATATGTAGAGTTGGCCACCACAAGCCTGCAAAGAGAATCACTTTTACAATTCTTTCAGCTAAGAAATGTCCTCCTGCGGTGCGTGCTTGTGCCATTTCTAATATGGGTAAGTACTCTCCTTCATGCACACATAGTCGTAGTTGATTGTCTTTTCCTCTCTTGAATATTTGTCTCCCCAAGATAACATAGTCCTTACTCATTTCTTCTAGGGATGGTTTCCTAGCTAAACTTGTTCCGTCCTCATGCTCTCGTGTCTTTAAGAATTTCACTAACGGTCTTACTCCAGTTGGGTGCTAATGCACACTCTTAGCTTCCCATTCTTTTTGGGCACAACCACTAATGGTGACACCCATTCGATGTGTTCTATCTCGTAAATGAATCCGGCTGCTAATAGCTTGTCTATCTCTTCTTTAATTTTTGTTGCATAGACATCATTATAAGTGTAAGGGCATTGCTTTGATGGTTTTGCATTAGGTGTCATTGGTATTCAATGAGAACAAATGGAGGGCTCTACACCTTTGATGTCCTTATAGGTGCATGCAAACACATCCCAATATTCTCGAATCAATCTTATCAATTCTTCTCCCTCCTCAGGTGACACATCTTTTCCTATGTACATGCATCTTTCTTCGCCATCTTCTACAGTCACTATTACTTTCTTCGTTTGTTCCTTGTTGTCATATGCTTCTCCTTCTCTTGCCTCTCTATTAGGCATCTGAATGGCTATCTTTCTCTCCTCTACTTCATATCTTTTTAAGTTTCCTGTGACTTCAAATTGATCTGGGGTTGGTTCGGTCTTATCTATGGTTTCCTCATGGTTCGGTCGCATGTGAGCTGCTTCTATTGCTAACACTTTGGTTGTTCTGTCCTTGTCCTCGGCTTGGATTGCTTCTAAATATCGTTCCTCTGAATCAAATTCTGGTTCCATCTCTATGCTTTCGTACTCTTCCTTCCATTCCTTTTCTAATACTTCTCTTGCTTCTACCTCCTGAAGGAATACCATGTAAACTTACATCATAACCTTCTTTGTCCACACATCCATTCATGGTCAATACTTCTTCATTTATGCATACATCCAAGGTGGCTAGAATCTCCATCCAACTATGTGGCTAGAATCCTTTTTGTTTTTCTCATGCTCTAACTTCAACTATCCTGCTTATTGTTTCCATATTTGAGGCTTGACACGTAGTAATTCTTCCACAGTCAACCGACATTGTACCTTGGTCTTCTTGAGTTCAACTAAATTGTGGGAGGTCTTGTTTGAAGACCCCTTTTCCTTTCCTCATACTATGGGAGCGCAGAAGATTATGGATTCTTTCTCATATTCTCCCATGTAGTTTGGTAGGGTAGAAATGTTGTGTACCTCCTCCCTATTTCGGTCTAACATGGAAACCTGTTCATATATTTCTTCAAAATTTGGAGTTGGCTGATCGTCTTCCACATCTAATTCCTCAAAGGGTGGTTTTGAATTCCCATTCTTTTTCCTTTGGTCTTCTCGAATCCTAGTCCACAACTCTCTTGGCTAAAGCCTCTAATTGAAGGATTATGGAAATTGATTTGTCTTGAGTGCGAGGTAAATCTTTCTTATTATCTTTCTCTTTTGGTTTCTGGTCATTTTCTTTAAAACAATCATTGTATTGATTTTCAGATATTCTTATCTATGGGAGGACAGGGATAGTCTTTTCTAGAGTGGCCTGAGCTACCTCTATGAGCCTTCTACATATAGCAAGTTTCTCCTTTTCTAACTCCCCTTGTGGATATAGTTTCTCGTGCTGCTCTATGTTTAGTCCAATTGTGATCCTGGCTTGGTAAGCTTTCAACCACATATCCAAATTGTCCGGTCTTGGGTCGGCTAAGATTGATCCTAGCTTGTTTGGTTCTAGTGTCTGCGGTGTAATGGGGGTTTCTTCCCGTATTTCAGGTTCCTTAGGTTTCTTACCGTCTCTTGTGCTCTTCTTGTTTTTCATACTTTTCTTTTTCATCCATTTGTTTCTGAGTTTTTCCCTTCTATCCTTCCACCTTTGGTTTTTCTTTGTTTGGATACTCTCATGTGGATCTTCAGAGTCTTCTGCTACCTATACTCTAGATTCTAGGTTTTTATTCTTTTCTTGCTCCAAGTCTACTCGGTTTCTCTCTTGTCCTTTAGCTTGTGCTCGTGTAATAGCTTTTAAGGGTACTTGGTACTCTTTATCACTGCCTGGCGATTCAATTACTTCAATCATGTTGATTTGTGCAGTGTCATGAGTCTTATTGGGATTCTTTGGGCAGTTTCTAAATAGATGTTCCTTTCCACATTTGCAATACCCTTCCCAATTCCTGGGGGGTGGTGGGTTGTATGGCTGAGTGCACTCTCTTATGAAGTGGTCTCGTCCACATCTACAACAAGGTCCCTTTGGCACAGGTGGTCTAATGGGTGGCCTCATGGGTGTTGGTGCTTTGGGTGCAGTGTACATTAGGGTTGCAAACTCCTGTCCATAGGTGTTGTCATATCCCTCGTAACCATAATATTGTGGGTCATAAATTTGGTCATATTCCAGCAAACTAGTGTCATAGGGATATTATTCTCCTAGGGTTTGCTTGTATCCTTGATTCGTTGATTCTATACTGGCTAATGGTGTAGCTGGCACTATGGATCTCTCCATGTTTTCCTCTGGTTGAGTATATTTAACTGGCACTACATTCTGTGGAAGTGGTGGTTGCTATCCTAACACTGGCTAAGGTTGTCCATACTTCCCTTGTTCGTATGGCCTAGGTACTCCTTGGGGTTCTGGATAGGGATTGTATCTTGGAATCTCCCTTCCTAGCTCTCTAGGAGGGTATCCATACGGCCTATACTGAGGTTGATTTAAGGGTCTTGACTGCCTATTGAATGGGCAATTTTGAGTAGTATGATTAGTGTATTTTTGTTCTATATGGCAATACAGGGCGGTTCCTTGATGTGGCTGCCTATTGTATGGATACGCTTGAGAGAAGTTCTCCCTAGGGACAAAGCCTTGCATGTCTTTCAAAGCCATAGGTATCTCCTCCTCTGAATCATGAGAGGTGTCACTATAGATGGAGTGATGACTTGCTTGGGTTGCACTTCCTACTGACGAAATGACACTCCTCTGACTACTTAGTACTCGTCATGATCTCAAGTTGATTCACCCTTCTGGGCCTTTGTTGGCTTCCAACTTCCCCACAATTGACTCTTCAACTTCTCCCAAATTTTCCCTCAAAAGGCTTGATTTGTCCTAGACGATACCACTTTTGGCGATACCAAACAAACGATATGATACCAACTATGACACGATACGATACAACAAACTCTAGGCGATATGATACCACAAAATAACATGATACGATACCAGCATTTGCACGATACAATATCTCTGCATTCGACAATACGATAATCAACTAGTGGACGATACAATACATGGTCACTAGACGATACGATACCTGATTCCTCATGATACAATACCAGAACTTTGCACCATATGATACTTATCCACTGCGTGATACGATACCAGAAGTTGGGACACGATACTGGCTTGGAGACGATACGACACCAAATTTTTCACGATACGATACTGGAATAATGGATGATATGATACCAAAGAGGTTGGGCGATACGATACCACTTTTTGCACGATACGATACTAAGTTGGCGATACGATACCAACAATGCACGTGATACGATACCGCTCAGTCGACGATACAATACCATGTCCGGGATGATACGATATCAAGTAGACCGCAATACGATACCACCAGCTGATCGTGATCACAATACCAACTTGACGATATGATACCAGAATGGTATCGTGATACCTCAAGTGGGTATGTAGCGATACGATACCAGGAGAGTATCGTGATACTAGGGAATTTTGGTATCGCGATACCAAAACTCAACCGATCGCGATACCTCAACCAAAATCGCTCTAAACTAAAAATTTTTTGTGCAACTATGTTTAGTTCTCACCCCTCCTTACTCTTGATCCTCTGTCTCACTCAAAGACTCTCCAAAAACTCCCTGGTCTACCTCGCGATATCGGAAACGTCTCTAATTACATGTGGTGGTGTTTTTGAAGTAATTTTGATATTAAAAACTTGTGGTAGCGTACCTTCAAAGATGTCTTGCCTAAGATTTGAGCTCTCCCGATTGTTTTTTGCTTGTCAGGCACGATACCACTCAGGCAATATCGATTGCTGCTTCGCTCACGATACCAATTTCTACACTAGTGTCAAATGACAACGGCACCAAAAATGTATGTACCTAAGTCGTGAAGCCTTAGGGACTTGCGTTGATGAGACTAAATCTCAATCACCCCACAAGTGTATATAGTGACAAATTGATACATGTTTAATTATCAATCCGAGGAACCACATGAACCAAGTGTATGAAGACCACCCCCCAAGACTTGGGAAGGGTACTGCAATGAATGTGGAAAGGAACATCTATTTAGGGACTGCCCCAAGAATCCCAATAAGACTCATGATACAACCCAAATCAATGTGATTGAAGTAATTGAATCATCAAGCAGTAATAAAGAGTAGATAGTATCCTTAAAGGCTATCACACGAGCATAAGCCAAAATACAAGAGAGGAAACAAGTAGACTCTGAGCAAGGAAATAATAAAAAACTACAACCCAAAATACAGGTAGTGGAAGACTCTGAAGACCCACATGAGAATACCCAAACAAAGAAAACCCAAAGTTGCAAGGATAGAAGGGAAAATCTTAGAGACAAATGGATGAAAAATAAAAGTAAGGAAGACAAGAAGGACACTGGAGGCGGTAAGAAATCTAAGGAATCTGAAATACGCAAAGAAAACCCCATCATGCCTCATATACAAGAATTAAACAAGCCAGGATCAATCTTAGTAGACCCAAGACCAAATGATTTGGATATGTGGCTGAAAGCTTACCAAGCCAGAATCACGACTGGACCAAACATAGAGCAGCGAGAAACTCTACCCACAAGGGGAGTTAGAAAAGGAGAGACTTGCGATATGTAGAAGGCTCATAGAGGTAGCTCAGGCCACTCTAGAAAAGACTATCCCTGTCCTCCTAGAGACGAGAATATCTGAGAATCAATACAATGAGTGTTTTAAAAGGAATGACCAGACACCAAAAGAGAAAGATAAAAAGGAAGAATTACTTAACACTCAGGACAAATCAATATCAAAAGTCCCTGAACTAGAAGCAGATTAGCCAAGAGAGTTGTGGACTAAGATTCGGGAAGACCAATGGAAAAAGAATGGAAATTCAAGACCTCCTTTTGAGGAATTAGATGTGGAAGACGATCAGCAAACTCCAAATTTGGAAGAAATATATGAAGAGGTTTCCATGCTAGACCGAAATAAGGAGGAAGCACACAACATTTCTACCCTACCTAACTACATGGGAGAATATGAGAAGGAATCCATAATCTTCCATGCTCCCAGTGTATGAGGAAAGGAAAAGGAGTCTGCAGACAAGACCTCCCACAATCTAACTGAACTCAAGAAGACCAAGGTACAATGTCGATTGACTGTGGAAGAATTACTACGTGTCAAGCCCCAAATATGCAAACAATTAGTGGGACAGTTGAAGTCAGAGCATGAGAAGAATAGAAAGGAAAATAAGGAAACTAAAGCCCATTCCACTATACAAATTCCGGTGGATAAAGTTGGAGAATTTAGTGAAGGAGACGAGGGCAATACATATTTACCCATCACATACAATGGATACATGACCAAGGCCATACTAGACATAGGAGCAAGAGTAGGCATAGCAACCAAAGAGATTTGGGAGAAATGGGGCACTCTCTTATGAAGTGGTCTCCTCCACATCTATAGCAAGGTCCCTTTGGCACAGGCAGTCTAATGGGTGGCCTCATGGGTGCCGGTGCTTTGGGTGCGGTATACATTAGGGTTGCAAACTCCTGTCTGTAGGTGTCGTCATATCGCTCATAACCATAGTATTGTTGGTCATAAATTTGGTCATAATCCAACAAACTGGTGTCATAGGGATAGTATTCTCCTTGGGTTTGCTCGTATCCTTGATTCGTTGATTCTATACTAGCTAATGGTGTAGCTGGTACTATGGCTCTCTCCATGTTTTCTCTAGTTGAGTGTATTTAACTAGCACTACGTTCTATGGAAGGGATGGTTGTTGTCCTAACACTAGCTGAGGTCGTTCATATTGCCCTTGTTCATATGGTCTATGTGCTCCTTGTGGTCTGGGATAGGGGTGGTATCTTGGAATCTCCCTTCCTGGCTCTCTAGGAGGGTATCCATATGGCCTATACTGAGGTTGATTTAAGGGTCTTGGCTGCCTGTTGAATGGGCAATTCTCAGTAGTGTGATTGGCGTATTTCTGTTCTATCTGGCAATACAAGCCGGGTCCTTGATGTGGCTGCCTATTGTATGGATACGCTTGAGGCATGCCTATTCCTCCTCTTGCACACATGTGAGATGGATGATCTCTATTGCATAGGCTGCATCTTCGCAACATGGGTATTCTCATTGATGGGTGTTGGTAATTCCTATGTCCATGGACTCCTAACTTCTTGGCTACCAATTCCACTAACTCCTCTACATTACTGAAGTCAGATGTCACTGTACTTCTTGTGTCTTCCGATTTTGTAGGGCTTGGTGTACTTTTAAGATCATCAGCTAGGTTATCCTCTAGGTCAATACATTCATGAAGACACTCGCTCAATGTATGGAGCCATTTCACGTAGACTAAGGTTCTCAAAGTTCCGTTTGTCAGTCCATCCAAGAATAGCGATATCATTTTTTGTTGAGAAGGTCTTTTTGTTGCTGGGCATCTATCAACATATTGATTAAATCTCTGGGCAGCTATTTTCATCGTTTCATTTGGATCTTGTTTGAAGCTATGGATTAAGGATGAGGAGTTGTGCTTAATCCCTCTCTTGGTGAATTCTCCAATGAATTCTTGGAAAAATTGCTCAATATTTCCAAATTGATTGGGATCCAATGGTTGGAACCAAGTAAAAGCCGTCCCTTTGAGGGTAAGTCCAAAGGATTCATATTGCACAAAGAAATCATCCACTTGTTCAGCGCGTAAAACTTGTTTAAATTCAACTATGTGATCATAAGGTTCTCCCATTCCATCATAATGATTTATCATACATTTGGCCACTTGAATTGGTCTTAGTCTTCTTATGGGCTCTGGTGGTCTAGGTATTATAGGAATTGCTAGTCTAATAGGAGGTATCCCCAGATGCACTCCTGGTTGTGGTCTTGGCCTCACTGGTGGCCGATTCATGTTGCCTAGCCCTGGGTGGGTTTGATTGTGTGACTGTACTCCTGGCATTGTAAATTGCACATGAGTTTGGTTAGGAACACTTCGTTGGATCGTTTGTCCTGACATTGTATTCTCTGGCTCTTGATGCGTTTTAAAAGGATTTTGGGACGTAGTTGCCTCTTCTCGAGAAGGGAATACATGAAACCCCTATCAACTGCATCTACTGGCCAATAACTTCTTTGGTTTTGGTCTAGGTAGGTGACTCTAGACTCCTCTTCGGGATCCTTTAACTCATAGAAAGTCATTGGGCTTTCTCCCTATCTACATGTGGGTGAATCGATTTGTAATAGTAAGTCTGACCCATGGATTAAGTAGACATCTAATAGCTAATCATCTTGAGGTATCAAATCCCCTCTCAAGACTCGAGTTACCACTGATTTGCCTCTTGGTGTAGTTACTAACTCCTCAGGTTTAGGTTTTCCCGAGTTTCCTTGTCCTTCCAATCCTCCTCACTCATTGATCCGATCTGGGTGTTTTGTTATCACATAGATGTGACCTAATTTGTCCATGTACACTCCTCCTTCATACTTGATTGCAAGTCTGGGCACTATTGCTGATTCAATGGAGTTCACCATCCTACATACCTATTTAAGCCATCTAAGTAAATAGGGATCCCTTGGGGATTAGTGGACACATATTGTAGAGAGGTGCGGTATTCCCCCTCTATAGTTGACATGAACTTCTCCCTAGGGATAGAACCTTGCATGTCTTCTGAGGCCATAGGTATCTCCTCCTCTGAATCACTAGAGGTATCAGTATAGATAGAGTGATGACTCGCTTGGATTGCACTTCCTACCAATGAAAGGACACTCCTCTAACTACTTAGTACTCGTCCTGATCTCAAGTTCATTCACCCTTCTGGGCCTATGTTGGCTTCCAACTTCCCCACAATTGACTCTTCAACTTCTCCTAGTTTTTCCCTCAAAAGGCGTGATTGGTCCTGGATGATACCACTTTTGGCAATACCAGATATACAATACGATACCAGCTATAACATGATACGATACCAAAAACTTTAGGTGATAGGACACCACAAAATGACACTATATGATACTAGCATTTGCACGATACGATATCTCTGCATTCGATGATATGATACTCAATTAGTGGATGATACGATACCTGGTCACTACATTATACGATACCAAATTTTTCACAACACGATACTAGTGCAAGTGACGATACGATACTGAATCCCTCACGATACGATACTAAATCCCTCATGATATGATATTAGAATAATGAACGATACGATACTAAAGAGATTGGGTGATACGATACCACTTTTTTGCACGATACGATACTACGTTGGCGATACGATACCAATAGTGCACATGATGTGATATCGCTCGGTCGAGGATACGATACCATGACTCGGACGATACAATACTAGCTAGACCACGATAGATACCACCGGTTGATGATGGTCGCGATCAACTTGAAGATACGATACCAAAATGATATCGTGATACCTCAAGTGGGTATGCAATGATACGATACCAGGCGAGTATCGTGATACTAGGGAATTTTGGTATCGTGATACCAAAACTCAAC
The DNA here is from genome assembly GCA_020310875.1 of Ceratopteris richardii. Lineage (NCBI taxonomy): Eukaryota > Viridiplantae > Streptophyta > Polypodiopsida > Polypodiales > Pteridaceae > Ceratopteris > Ceratopteris richardii. The sequence goes on along the minus strand of CM035430.1, from coordinate 58,268,959 downwards.
GGATCGTGATACCTAAGCCAAAATTGCTCTAAACTCAAAAATTTTTGTGCAAATATGTTTAGTTCTCACCCCTTCTCACTCTTGAACCTCTGTATCACTCAAAGACTCTCCAAAAACTCTCTGTTCTATCCCGCGATACCATAAACGTCTCTAATCACATGTGGTGGTGTTTCTAAAGTAATTTCTATATCAAAAACTTGTAGCTTGCTAGGCACGATACCACTTAGGCGATACCAATCAATGTTCTGCACATGATACCTGCTCTCACACGTGTCAAATGAACTGATTTTTTTGGTTTTTATAGCTTTGGTGATACTTGAGACCTACTCTACACTAATTTTGACAATTTTTGTGATTTTTTTTGATGTTTCCAACTTCTTCCTACTCTACTCCTCTGTTTAACTCAACCCTAACTCTTCCCTTATTTCTTCACTCCTAACCCTAAACCTAAAAACTCCTTACACGCACCTCAAGGATGTGAAGTAACAAGTGCAGAAGTGCTTGAATACTTGCCATTGAACAAATTCACCTCTACAAGTACGATTCCTTCACTCCAGAGCTATAACCATCACGAAGGCACCTTGGTTAAGTTTGTTCCTTGGAAACAGTGCCAAAAACGTGTGTACCTAAGTCCTGAAGCCTTAGGGACTTGCATCGATGAGACTAAATCTCAATCGCCCCACAAGTGCGTATAGTGATGGATCGATATACGTTTAATTATCAATCTGAAGAACCACATGAACCAAGTGTATAAGGACTCATGCGCACATGATGGAAAGTGAAGTGGCTGAGCTACAATGCATGTGAAAAGACTTATCTATCTCTCCAACTCACTAACTCTTTGGAATTGCATGCCGCAATACCACTTATAGTAGTAAGTACAAATTCAAACTTTTCTCCTGGCTCAGAACTCTGAATATGGCCGATAGTGGTTTCCTTTTCAAGCTCTCGATGAGACGCATGTATTGGTCATATTTTCACTTGAATATGGTAAATGCTCGTCAAGTTATGTGCAAAATAGTGAATGGCAGCAAAACACCAACACTCACTCTACAACTCGTGGTGGCTCATACGCACACTATAGTAGTTCGAAAATGGCGAGAAGGGTTAACTAACAGTGCTACACACAGATTCCAAGCATCACACACACACAAAAGATCATAAAGAAGATGGAAATAAGCAGGAAAGAAGCAAATTCGATTTTTTTGCTCTCCTTCTTCACAATGGCAAAAAGTCCTTACAAAGAGTCACAAAGTGACTTATATACATGTGCCCTAAAAATGGTCCTTTCACATAAGAGACCGGCACTTGATTGACTAATCCCTAATTTCCTACTATTTTACAAGAATTATGTTACAAGGATTTGGGGCTTATGAATCTAGAGGACTCCTCTAGTGCATTTACATACTTTCAAGGGAATTTCCTAGAATTTTGAAGAAGAAATTTTATGCCCATTAATTTGAAAATTTTGGGGCTCCTCTTTTGTGCCTCTTTTCTTTGCAACACTCTCCCCCTCTTTGTCTCTGTCGTCCCTTGACAGGCTTTGCTTCTTGTCTGCAGCTTGTTTATAGCTGTAGTCGATATGGCCTCTTCTTTTCTTTTAATCACACGCAACCCATGGAGATGAACTACAATTGATTTGTAGTCTAGCTCACCAATAACCTCTTTAACTCTGGGTTTCTCTGTTAAATCGGGCTGTCACACACACAACGAGTGAAGATGGACTACAATAAATTTGTAGTCCAATTTTCCAATTGCCTCTTTGTATCTGTACTGCAAGCACCATACGGAAGGTATGAAGGTCTAAATTTATAGCCTTCGATCTGGACCTTCCGAAGATCAAGAGGTTGAAGCACCTTCCTGGGGCTCAGGATCTGCTAGATGTCTTCTTGTACTTCTTCATGGATAATTGTTGGCCTTGATCCGTCCTTACTTGTGGCGTGCTTCCCACTGTTGTGTTTTTTGGAGCATGTTTAGTTCTTTCCGTTGCACACCTTACTTTGCAGGCCTTTTCTCTCTTCTAAGTTAGCGTTATGTTTTAAGGGTCCTTTTCTTAAATCTTCTTTGTCATCCTCTAGGACCTGATGCATTGCTTGACCTGTTCATTTCTTTCTAGCGCATGCACTTGGTGGATGAGGAAGCTGTGTGCAGCCTCCCATGAAAAGTCCTGGTTGTTATCTTTCTTTATTTCCATCCCTTAGGACTTAGTTCTTTAGTGTTGTCACGTGATGTGTGCCCCTGTGGGGCTTTGGGCAAAGGGTGGTTCTTTCTTATTGATTTTTCATTGAGTTGTTTGGGTCTTTGATTTTCTTCTTCTTCTCTTTTTGCTTGATTCTCCCTCCACACCTCCTTAAAGTTTTTGAAGCTTAGAGGTGGCAATGGTGGAGAGTGATGCCCAAGTGTGTGGAAGTGTATATGTGTGAGGGAGTGGGAGAGAGAAGGGGGTTAAGAGGGGGTTCTCCTTGAACAACAAGAATAAACACAAGATACACTACAAAAACAAAAAAATGGTGTGATTAAACTGAGCCAAGGGTCCAAAGGAAGGGTGCAAATGACATGCAAGAACTCAAACCTACATAAATGAGTAGAAAAAATTGCAACACAATAGTTTACCACACTCTTTTGAGCTCTCCAAGTGATGAAAGGCCTTTCTCCCTAGCAGTGGTGCCAAAATTGTTGTCGTAGTATGACCAAGGGGAGCCAAGACCCACACCACCTTGCATGGAAGCAATAGGAAAAGCTCAAGAAAGACTTTCCTTTCATCCAACCTAACCTCCATGATGCTCAAGCCATTTGCTAGCTGCTCCAAGCAATGCCACAAACGCTTGAGAACATGGAGAGGAAGGTCATCAAGGATCCTAGTCTACAAATGGAAAACACAAGAAATTCAACACATTCTACTCACACACAAGGAGAGACAAGCATGTACACACACCTCACTCTCACATCAAAGACAAAATACACAAATGCACATAGTTTAAGAGTAAAAGAGTTCTCCCATTCATTTCTAAAGGATATGTACATGGAGATCATGTAAACCAAAAGCTCCCTTTTCCAAAAGCTTATTTATTTATAAGCTAAGCTCTTTTCCCCATGTGCTCTAAAGATTAGTCAAAGAGTGGACATGTGCCTAACTAACATATCCTATGAGGATCTTCAAAGATATTTTCTTAACAACCAAACCCCAAATTCATGCGTGGGATTTTCCTACGTGGGTTTATAGCTAGATTCTTGAAATTACTAAAAAAGGGTTTATTTACATGCCTCCAAACCTTAGTCGAATTATAAAAAAGGGTCCTAAGAGGGTGTTCTCATGTGCAAGCCTAAATATATACAAAGAGGCACATTTCTATGAGCAAGAGCGGGTTTCCATGCCCAAGAGAAAATGTGTGCACACCCTACAACAACACATACATACATGTTTCAGTTCGCCAATACATGCACCTCAAAGTCTGCTATATGTTTAGTAGAGCTCGACAAGGTGTTCAATGTTTTAATGAGATACAATTATTTTTCTGCATCAGGGTATTTTAGTTAGTGGCCACGGCTGAAAGCAATAATGTATTTTGTATGTTGGCTCTTGAGGACAAGTTGGATGGTACTAATTACCCATTATGGACATATATGATGTGTCATGTATTGGTGGCAAAAGGACTGTGGAATATTGTGTAAGGTGTTGAAAAATGACCTACTACACCTACAAATAGAGTTATTGAAGGTGATGCAAATGACAATGAAGATGATGATCTTCAAATTCCTATTCGTGTTGTGATTCCTACTACACCTACTACACATCAACTTCAATGGGATGGCAGAGATGCTCATGCACATGCATTGATAGCTTTGTCTATCAAACATGCCATCATCCCTCATATTCATTCGTGCAAAACAACAAAAGATGCTTAGGATACAATTACCACTTTATATGAAGCAAGAAATGAGGTACATGTTGCTTACCTCCAAAAACAGTTGGAGAGTGAGCAAATGAATGAAAGAGATTCTATGGATATCTTTTGACAAAGATCAAAGATTTGCAAGATAAATTGATTTTGTTGGGAGTGGGGTGGGCCTCAATAACAAGATTAATAACAGGTTTACAGGATCTTTCAACACATGAACCTTAGCATACACACTTTAATACCCAAAGATGAGTGAGAGATAGAGAGAGAAAGTAGACAATATTTTCAATTGCAATGGTAAGAAAATAGCCTACCTAGAATATTTTATATATTAATGTCACAATGTGTGTAGATTACAAAATTTGAATCTAGGAAAAAATCGAGAACTAGATACAAGAATTTGTGTGTAAAGTGCCTCTGAGAGCTATGAAGAGTGTGTGCATGTCAGAATGTAGAGAATATGAATAGTTTAGAACTATTTTACAACAAACCCTAATTTTGAAATTAGGATTTCAAAAACCCTAAATAAAAAACTAGTGAACTAACAAGTCATAAATAGAAATATCCTTGCTACCCACAATAATCAGTAAGATGTTGATGATTAGTTCCTAGAATCTCCTACAAAGCTGCACTAGAATTTAGAACACAACTCTTTGATAAGTTAGTCACCTTTAGGATTGATTGATCCTTGAGATTTAGCCTCAAGTGATGCCATACGTGACCCCTAAGGCTTCTTTATATAGGCCTCAAGGATGAACCACGAAATTAACTACGAAAAGCAAAAAAACACCTCAAAAAGCAAAGAGTGGGAGTGGCATCCGAGTTTTCAAAACCAATAGACAGAAGATAGACATGTATCTTCTCATACCAAGTTCTTGGTGCTTGCTTTAGTCCATAAAAATCTTTAATAAATTGCATACTAGATGTTCTTTACCTGTGTCTTCAAAACCTTTTGATTGTTGAATGTAGAAATCTTCATGAAGATCACCATTAAGAAATGCAGTTTTGATATCTAACTGGTATACATTCCACCCAAAGAATGCAACAAAAGAAAGTATGGTTCTGACTACTATCATTCTAGAAGTAGATGCAAATGCCATATCATAGCCAATACCTTTCTTTTGTGATAACCTTTGACTACTAACCTTGCTTTAGACCTATCAATAGTACCATCTGCTTTTCTTTTAATTTTGAAGATCCGCTTAGCACCAATTGCCTTTTTACCTTTTGGTAACTCACAAAGCTTCCATGTTTGATTCTTATGAATAGAATCAATCTCTTCTTGCATATCTTTCTTCCATACAAGCTCTGTAGTGCATCTTTGACATTAGCTAGTTCATTCTCAACTGAAGTTAGTGCTAAAATGTTATGAATCTCAAAATGTTGTGTGTAATTTACTTGATCTACTTGTTCTCTCCTTGTCATACGTGGGGTTTGTCCTATGAAGTTCTTTATACCATTTTCCTTTCAAGCTTGATATAACCACTTTGGCATATTCTTGAAAAGTGATGGAATCCTTTCTGGTTCTTCAGTATCTCCTTCTTCTAGAACTCTAGAACCTTCTCTAACTTCTTGAGTTGGAACTTTGGGAGGTATTGATGATGGACTAGCTATTGATGTAGGTAATGAAATTATCTCATCACCTTTATTAAGTGCATCTCTTAGGTTTTGAGAAGGTTCATCATCCCCCTTGTATGGTTCAATAGGCATCTGCTATTATGAAATTTGGAATCTTTTTTTTCTTATCATAGTTCTGACTTTCTGCAATTTATGCATTGCATGAGAGTAGGATATCACCTGTATATGGGACATAGAATTTGTATCCTTTACTTTCAATTTCATAACCAATAAAGATAGATTTAATGGATTTTACATCAAGCTTACCACAGTCCTTCTTTGCAATGTGAATGTTACCATTAGGGTCCATGTGAAAGGCCAAATGGCCACCTGACACTTTTGTATATGTTCTTCAATAAAAAATATAGTGGCTTGGTTAGCCACAGACTGTAAGTTCGACCACATTTGTAACATCTCAAAAGTCTGTGTTCATTCTCCCTTATGACTAAGGCAGCAACCAAGGCATAGACCTTGGCATACCTTGTCATCTGAGTCATCTAATCAAGGAAGACAGAGGTTCTCGACACTTCCGAGGGGTTGTGTTTTCAACCACACTAGTTAATCTACAGGTTTCTTGAAAGGTTTTAGTTGTGGTGGGAGCAACCACCGCAAGTCTATGCAAGTTTTTGAGCCTAAAGAACAAAGTTGACAGACACTTGCAGGTGTTTTGGCCAATGTTTGAACAGTGAATTTAGCCTTTCAATGCCATTTTACTGCATATATTTAGCACATACACACTATGTATGCTTCTATGGATACCGCTTATGTATGTTTGTGTGGCATTGATATATCACTTACATTTTTACATAAAGCCTTTTACATTTGATAAAGAGGGCCATGGTGAGGTTTTCTTAACTGGGAGACACCCAGATGTTGGGGTCTCTTTGGTGATCTAGGTGGAAGACTTACCCAGCCTCGCCATAGGAGATGTATTATAGTTGTTCATAGGTGCTCGATAAGTCTAATTGGCTTCTTTTGAGTAACTAATTATATGTAGTGGAATCAATGATTCACTATGTAGGTAAACATGTTAGTACTTGCAGTTTTATGAGATTTTGACACTGGTCATATGATCATTTTACAGAGGAAAATCTAGCAAAATTTTTCTAGATTTTTGGTTTTGTCAACTATACATTGGTCAATTTACTCCTTGATACACTTATTGGTGTGAGCACATTTATTCTCACATACTCCTTTTGGTTGGTCATTACTATTCATTAATTCATTTTTTTGGGAAGATTATTGAATTCTCTCTCAGAATCTGATACTTGGTCATCCTTATTTGAGCCTTATTGGGGTTTGGACTCTTCTAGCTCCTTTATCATTCTACTCAACTCTCTACCATCATGGCATCAGAGGTCTCAAGCATGTCTAGTGGATCAGGGTCTAGTGCTAGTGTTCCGAGGAGGAGCTATAACTTGCAGGGTAAAGACCATTTTGAGATCTGAAAATTTGATGGCACAAACTTTGCTCTATGGAAGAATCAGATTAAAGATGTGCTGATTCACAGGAGGCGATGGAAGCTAGTAAAGGGAATCTCAAAGAACCCTGCTAACATGGATGAAGATGATTGGGATGAGTTAGATGAAATGGCTAGGCCTACCATTCAATCGCACCTGACAGATAATGTTTACAGTATTAGACTGTGAAAATAGGAGCTTTGGAAGAAGTTATGCAATACATATGAAAAAGAGACAACATCAAATAAAGTGTATCTGATGAGAAAGTTATATGACCTTTGCATGAAGGACACAGATAGTGTTGCTGCTCATCTAAATGAGTTTGATGCTATATTCTCCCAGTTATAGGCTCAAAAAATGGATATGGATAATGAAATGAAAGCATTCTTGCTGTTATGCACCTTACCATCATCATGGGATACATTTTGCACAGCTATTAGAAATAGTGCATCTAGTGGTAAACTGGTCTATGATGACATATGTGGAGCACTCTTGACTGAGGAGATTTGTAGAAAATCTATTGGCACTTAGAGTGGAGATGCATATAATGTTCATGATTCTTAACAAGGAAAGAATCAACAACGTGGAAGGAGCAAGCACAAGGAAAAGAATGTTCAACGGAATAAGAGTAGAAGTAAATCAAGGAAGAGGGATATCGAATGCCATTATTCTCATAAGAAAGGGCACATGTAAAAAGACTATTATGCATTAAAGAATGCAAAAGGTAAAGGACATACTGTTGATGGGCATGTTAAATAGCTACCTGCACTATCTACTTTGACTGTGAAGATTGAAGAAATTAATGCTATTTTTTATGATGATGATGTGTTGACACTCAATAGCACTATGCCAACTGAGGCTCTTATGGCTGATTCTCTTTCCCACACATGGTTGCTAGATTCTAGTGCTTCTTTCCATGTGACACCACACAGAGAATGGTTCTCTTACTATGCAACAAAGTCTCTTGGTACCATGAGACTATGTGACTCTTACCAGTGTGAGGTTGTGGGGATCGGAAATGTGGTTGTGCAATTCATTGATGGTTCAAAATTTATTATCATTATGTATGCCATGTACCTTAGTTATCACGCAGTTTGATGTCAATTGGTCAATTTGATGACCTTGGTTACAAGGTGTTCTTTTATACCCAATCCTTTCACATATCAAAGGGCAATATGGTGATTGCAAAAGGAAGAAAAGTTGGCTCACTTTATCCTTTATTCGTATCATAGAAAGAACACTCATTAGTTGTTATTGAATAGCCTATGGCTTGTATTTGGCATGGTCGTTTGGGGCATATATCACGTAGTGGAATGGGAAATCTATCTCGTTATGGCTACTTACTTGTGTTATCTTTCTCTGATTTTTGATTTTGTGAGCATTGTCAATATGAAAAGCAAACTAGGAATGTGCACAAGACACACATTGACTCTTCAATTCAACCTTTAGATCTTGTTCATACAGATGTGTGAGGTCCTATGCCCACAAGATCATTAGGTGGTTCTCTTTATTTTGTCACTTTCATAGATGATGCTACTAGAAAAGTCTGGGTGTATCCTATCAAAGCAAAGGATGAGGTATTCCCTACTTTTAGAAAATGGCTTGCTTCAGTTGAGATTGAAAAAGGAACTAAGCTTAAGGCTTTATGTTCAGATAATGGGGGTGAGTATACCTTACATGAATTCATGCTTTTCTGTCAGTCCAGAGGAATTTATAGAGAGCTTACAACTCCTTATACCCCAGTACAGAATGGTGTAGCTGAAAGGATGAATAGAACTATTTAGGATAGAGTACTTTCTATGCTACATCATGCAAACCTTTCGCAAGGCTTTTGGGCAGAAGTAGTATTGACTGCACTTCATGTGATCAACGTTTCACCTAGTACTACCAAAGTTCTAAAAGTGGCACAAGAGTTATGGACATGGAAGCCACCGTATTATGATCATCTTCAAGTTTTTGGGTGTGAAGCATATGTTCATATACCCAAGAATCTTAGACAAAACTTGGACCATAAGTCAAATACATGCATTTTTCTTGGATATGGTCGAGAAGGACAATTTGGATATCGTTTATGGGATCCTAAAACATGATTAGTGATCAAAGTAATGATGTCATTTTCAATGAGTCTAAGATGCATAAATGTTGGCATACAAGTCATAAGAACTCAAGTGATTTTCATCACTACACACACATTGTAAATCCCGTTTTTGGTAGAATAGACTCCATTTTTTTCAAGATGAGGAGTCCTCGAGCTTGAGGAGTATTACAATTAGATACCTACCAATTTTCTTAATTTTTAGATTTCGTTTGAGCCCTCAAATTAGCTATAGAACCTAATTTTTAACTAGGTCGGACACTAGGTCTACCATCTCCCACCTCCATCTCCATCTTCACAAAAAATTCAATTTTTTGGTCATATTCCCCTACCCACCTCATTTCCCTCATTTCACTTGTGAGAGAGAGTGAGAGAGAGTTTGCGTGCTATTTGTTTTTGTGTGTTTTTTGAGCTTTTGCTGTAGGTTCTAGCTGTACCACCATCTCCAGCAGCTTGCACAGGTACGATAGAACTCTTCCCAAGTCTCGGGATGATGACCTCTGTCTGTCGTGATAGACAAAAAAACTCAGTATTTTTTGAAAGCATGCTTGACACGATAACCTACACCATTAGAGTACTCCAAATCACTAGAAGTTTCAAAAAAAAAATTGCATTTTTTCAATCTATCGTGACAGACACCGTCTGTCGCAACAGACAGCGTCTATCACGACAGACATCATCTATCGCGATAGATAGCACCCCACGACAGAGACCGTCTATCGCAATAGACACCTGTCTATCACGATAGACAGAGCCCCGCGATAAATCCCATCTATCACGATAGACACCATCTATCGTGACAGACCAAAACCATGACAGACGATAAACTTCGTCTATCGCGACAGACACCCGTCTATCACGATAGGCACTTGTCTATCATGATAGACAGACCCAAGAGAGATGATAGACTCAGTCTATCATGATAGACACCCGTCTATTGTGATAGACACCCATCTATTGCAATAGACAGGACCCCACGATAGACACCATCTATCGCGACAAACACCATCTATCGTGACAAACACCGTCTATCGCGATAGACACCATCTATCGTGACAGACCAAACCATGATAGGCGATAGACCCCATCTATCGCAACAGACAGGCCCACGATAGATGACATTCACAGTCTATCGAGATAGATATCGACCCACGATAGATACCGTCTATCACGACAGACACCGTCTATCGCGACAGATAGCCCCACGTGACAGCCAGTGTCTATCGCGACAGACATTTCCTGAACAACAATGTAGGAAATTGGATGATAGAGCAGTAAAATGTATGTTTGTTGGGTATAATTCTAAATACAAAGGCTATCGTCTATATCATCCACAAACTAAATGCATTTTGGTTAGCCATGATGTTGTTTTTGTGGAAGATGCTATTCAACCTTTACTTTCATGTACTAAGGAGAAATCTGTTAGCTCCAAATACATGTATGATATTCTGCTACCTCTTTTACCAGGTGGATAGTCTAGTGCTCGTCCGAATGAGGCGATTTCTTAGCCTTTACAAGTTTCATGTGATAATGCAGCTCATTCCATTTCTCATGCAGATTTACATGATGCACTTGTTGATGAGAGAACTAATATTGAGGAGGCAAAAACTATGCCAAAATGGCTGGTGCAGACTTTGCGTGACAACAAATTAGATGCACCTCTGTCATATCATAGTCATTCAAGGTGCTTTTTTTTGCATCAGATTGCTATGCTATGGCTACCTCTAGTCTCTGTGATAAGAATGAGCCTGTTTTGTTTGATGAAGCACAAAATTTGTCTCAATTTAGGCCTAGGGTTAGGGTTTGTGTACATCACATTTGAATGCTCTGGATCCCAACTAGGTTCACTAGGGTTTTCATAAGGGTAAATCTCATTATGCTACTATGACTCCATGTAGTAAGTTGGTGGGGTATCTACCTGTGTTGAGTCAAATCTATGGGCATTAGGATCGTTTTCATAAATAATGGCACTAGGGCTCTACTCAAGTTATCCTCTACTAATGCATATTTGATTGGGATAATGTTAGCAGGGGGTGTTGGTTGTCGACCTAGCACTCATTGAGATCTTTGTTGAGCTAGGTATGGAGGTTGATAAGGTTGTTGGGGCCTAAAGTTTGGAACATCCCTGGTTGTTGTTATGGTTGTTGGTAATCTTGTCTAACCACTTGTTTATTGTAAGGGCAATCTGTGCGGTGTGTTTAGTGTATCTTCTCTCAATGGTGTAGTATTAGCTATTATGGTTTCTTTGTGGTTGAGCCATGATTGGGAAAACACTGGCCGTCTCCTCCACAATTGTAACATCTTTTGTTTTCATTGCTCCATATTAAGCCTTAAATCTGTGGATGATCACGTCCTCACTAGGTCTATGTCCTCGAATTTGATCTGGCATCTACTCTCCTAATTCTAGAGGTGTTTCCACATGGAAAACCCTTTGTTATTTGCCCTTTTAAGGTTATTCAAGTCAATTCCTTTGATTCCCCCTATGGGCAACCAGATAGAATAATTTTGTTTAATCTTGGCTGCCCATTTCCAATCCTCATTGACCTTGATGTATGGCTTCATCTTGTTACAACTCTTCCACAAGGAGCAAAGCAAGTCTGACCCTCTAGGAGTCATTGAGAAAGGAGAAAACAACAAAGTGAGAAAGTCATGTCCCTTCCATCTAGGAAGTTCCACAAGCATAAGAGAAGATTTGTTTTTGAGAATCAATTTACCCCAGGAAGCTTTTGAGTTGCACCATGCTTTTATCATCCATTTGGCAGCCATCTTATCTATCATCCCCACAATGTCCAGAATGCCCAAACCACTAGAATCTTTTCAGTTCACACGACTTGCCCATTTGATATTGGGCATACCTCTCTTGTTGGGATCTCTAGTCCAAAGGAAATTTCTACAAGTCTCCAACATGCCAAAAGATAGATAACTGATGAGAGCAAGAAGGTTCTTATCACCATAGCATGCCCAACCAGGTTGAGTTGCATGCCCTTCTAGAAAGAAAATCTATTATCAATTTTGGCAAGAACCCAATTCCATCTCTCACCCAAGCAAACATCAAAGCCCATTGGAATCCCCAACATACGAAAGATTTGTCCACTCAAGTGTTCAAAATAGCATTGGTTAACCAAAAATTATGGAAGGGGGCCAAAAATGGACTTCAAAGCAATCTTGAGTGGTTTATTCTAGACCCAAAAGAAATTTAGAAAGTGATAAGACATTGTCAAAAGGTGGTGATACTATTACTAACATTATGCACAAAAGCATTTGTGTCATCGAAGAACATTCTCATCATCATCAGGCTTCGATTGTGGGGAAGCAGTATCCCATGAATCTTCCCAAGGTGGGATTGATGGTAAACTAGGTAGGTAAGGCCATCAGTGGCAATGGAAAAGAGAAGTGGAGCCAAGGGGACATCCCTATCTGATAGAGCATTTAAATTTGATCTCTTGAGAGAGCTCGCCATTGATTATTAATCCATGCCAAGGCATTTCCCATAAGCATTGTGATCATCTTCATTAATTTAGGTCCCCAACCAAGATCTTTTAGGTATTGGAGAATGAAATCCCACTCTAGGAAATCATAAGCTTGGTCAAAATTGATCTTGATGAAGAGGTCATTTTTAGAAGTCTCCTTAGCAAATTCAAGGCCTTCCCACACATCAATAATGGCCTCGAGGATGGATCTACCCTTTATGAATCCTTCCTGATCCTCATTGATCCAAGATCAAAGACAACAAGCAATGCAATTAGCAAGGACCTTTGCAACGATCTTATAGCCAATTTCTAGTGTAGAGATCATCCATCAATCTTCAATCTTGTTTTTTTGTCTTTTCTATGAATCAATTCTATCACACCTTTGTTCAGAAAGTTAGACAAAGCATCAAAGTGCAGGGCTTTTGCCAAACCAGACAAAGCGGGTTCACCAAAACATTTTTGAATTCATTAAAGAACTCATTTGTGGGAAATCCAAACCTAAGATTTTATGATTGGACAGAGAATCAATAGCTTCAATAATCTCAGTGTCTTAGATGGGGCAGTCAAGAAGATGAAACATATTTTGTGGAATTCTTTTTGTTATAGTTTTAGAGATGGCAACCATGCAATATTGTCTTTGAGAAGAGAGAAGAGTGGACATTCCCAAGATTTTAGTGAAGTGGTTGGCACTAAATTTTATATTCTCTTTGATGATAATGCATTTCACCTCATTGTTGTCAATCATATATGGAATCTCTTCTTTGTGGTGCTTCTTCTTCAAGAGTTTGCACGTCTTTAGTTGATTTATATGGTTCCCTACCCACCATTCTTTAAAATAGATCTAGATATTCTTTCTTTGAATTTCTTCTTTGTATCTCAGTTTGCTCCTAATTTTCAGGAGCCCGATCTAGGGATGAGCACCAGCTTTATTCACTTTTGCCTCAAGACGTTGGAGCCTATGATACAGGTTTTCCCTTCTTGTACCTTGAATTTTTTGAATCTCCCTTTGAGCCTTGATAAGGAAGTATTGAGACTAGTTGACTACCTTCTTCCAACACTTGCTCAGAAAGTCACAAGTGCCAAAAGCGGCCTTGATCTAGGTCGAGGATATCATTTATTAAAGGGAAGGGAGGGAGAGGATTGAAGGATTTGCATGGAACTAGGGAGCTTTTCTATATCTCAATTGTGGATTGAAGGTGAGAACCATAGGATAATGACCAAGCACAGCTAAGTCCTCACATTGGGAGTAGGAAGGGGTGTTGCGAACATTTGTTTTATGTAGGGTACAAGTTTCAAATTATGGAAATACCTTTGGGAAGTCTTCAAATACTTCAAGAAGGCTCATATTATTCATAAAAGATAGCAAAATTACCACGTGAGTTCTAGAACATGGTGAGTCAAATTAGTGAGTCACAAGGGAGCTGCAATGGTGTCCTAGTGGAAGGTCGATGTGGCTAGTTCTCAAAGTCCATCAATATTTTGCTTATTTGAGCACTTGAGTCATGTAATACCTCCACGCAAGTGCCTACCACGAATTTAGATGTATTAGAAAGGTTTTAGATTAGTTTCTCATGCTATAAAAAGAGGAGAAAAGTCGTGATCTTGTGGGAAGTCCAAGAGAGGCATATGTGTATCTCTATGCTGCTGTAGTTTTGTATGCAGAGATTGCAGAGCTTGTATCTCCCTCATTATATATTCAAATTACATGTTTCATAGCTCATTTGAAAGCTCTTACTGTCTACTTTCTTCCTGTAAATTTTTATAATCATTGAATTTGTGAGATGAGAGCAGTACGCTCTGCAAGTAGTGTGTGTTCTCTGGTGTCACCTCTGCTGAAGGTCTCCATTAAACCTCAAACTTGCAGAGGTCATATCTCCTTGTGTATTTATCCAAATTGAGTATTCTGTGGCTCATTGGAAAGCTCTTGGTCTCTAGTATATGTGGTTAAAACAGTTTTAAAAAATTCTAAGCCAGTAGAGAACAGTAAGCTCTACAAGCATGACTAGTTTTCTGTGATGAAGTTTGTGAGAAGGTCAACTTATTCCTAGGGGGTTCCACCTACTTGTAGCTATATTTTGGAGGTCAATAAACTCCAACATTGGTATCAGAGCAAGGATTTGAAGCTTGGAAAAGGTTATAATACCTTGATGAAGAATTTGAAGCTATTGGAGAAGAGGTTCATCATCGACACTACACAAAGGTAGAAGGAGATAGCAAGGAAGCATCTCAAGCAACATCCAAGCAAAGAAAGGTGCATAAACTTTATAACAAAGGTAAATATCATACTTATTCTTATCACACATATGCAAAAGGAGGGTCAAAGAAGGAAGTTTAGTATTTACACAATGGGCAATCAACATGCACAAATAGAGAAGCTTGATAAGAACAACTATCAAGCATGGCGATTTAGAATCACAACATACTTGCAAGGTAGAGGCTTGTATGGTTTGATTGATGGAACGGATATCAAACCTATATTACCAGAGGATCCAAATCAACAACAATTGAGGGAGTTCAGACTTTGGAATGAAAGAGACAAAAGGGTTATATTCATTTTATCACAAAATATTCAAGATTCAATGGTAGGACACATACAAGATCTAGACACAAGTAGAGATGTTTGTCTTGCATTGGGAAGGTTGTATGCTACAGGTACAAGAGCAAGGAAGATTCAACTCAAAAATGAGTTGAATAACATAAAGAAAGATACAAGGACATCGGTCAATGATTACTTGTTGAAGGTTAAAGAGATTGCATATCGACTAGGATCAATTCAAGCTCAAATGGAGGACGACGACTTGGTTGCACATACTCTCAACGGACTCAAGGTTGATGAGAGATGGAAACCGTTCATTACGTCAGTTTATGTTAGAGGAGAATTACCAGACTTTGATCAACTTGTTGCTCTTATGGTCACGGAGGAGATGAATCTAAATGGCTCTACTTCAAATAAAAAAGGATCTCAAGGACAAGCTCTTTATGTAGGATCATCAAGAGGTGGAAACAGAGGAAGAAGAGGTTCAAATAGAGGTCGAGGAAGAAGGAGCGATGATCAAGGGACTTCAAGTGGCTTCTTCAACACAAGAGGAAGAGGAAGATCAAGCGTGAGAGGTACGAGAGGCAACTACAACTACAATCAAAGACAAAGGAGTGAAGATAACAACAATTGCTATATATGTGGAAGGTATGGACACTATGCCAAAGATTGTTATCAAAATGAAAATAATCAAGGTGGTAATCAAAGAGGAGGCTATTCAAGAAGAGGTAAACAACAAGGAAATTATGCAGTTGAAGGTAAAAGTGATGATTATGATTCTCTTCTTATGATGAATGTAGAAACTAAGATGAATTGCAATAGTGATGTATGGTATGTAGATAGTGGTTGCTCTAATCATACGTCACATGATGCTTCATGGTTTTCTAATATGCATAATCCTTCATGTAAAGGTCATGTTGAAACAGGAGATGATACAACACATAAGATTATGCAGGTTGGAGATGTTGTTATGCAGGATAAGAGCAAGACAAATTGCTTGAAGGATGTACTTTATGTGCCAACGATCACTAAGAATTTGATGTCAGTTGGTCAAATGGTAGAAAAAGGTTTGCAAATAAGATTTAATCATGCAGGTTGCTTCATTGATGATCCAAAGCAAAGGAGGTTAATTGATAGATGTCAAAAACAAGGTAGATTGTTTACATTCAAGGTAAACCCAAATCATACAAACTATTTCTCTTATGGTATGCATCGAATAGCAGAGCTTGATCTATGGCACAAAAGGATTGGACACATGAATGTACACAGGTTAAAGGAGCTATCAAAGAAGAGGATTGTTGAAGGATTACCTGATCTTACTAAGGAATATATGGTGCATCTTTGTGAAGCATGTCAAATGGGTAAGCAGAGTAGACATCCTTTCAAGCATTCAAGCTATGTAAGCAGTGGATTGTTAGATCTTATACACACGGACGTATGGGGTCCTACTAAAGAGGCATCCTTGGCTGGTAATGAGTACTATGTATCATTCATTGATGATCATAGTAGAATGACATTTGTGTATTTCATTAAACATAAAAGTGAAGTCTTTGATTGTTTCAAAAATTTTAAATCATTTGTCGAGAAGCAAACAGGAAGATATGTTAAGAAGCTAAGATCCGATGGAGGGGGAGAGTATTTCTCTCAAGCTTTTACTGATTTTTTGTATGATGAAGGTATCAAAAGAGAAGTTACATGCAGGTATACTCCACAACAAAATGGAGTTGCAGAAAGAAGAAACAGAATCATAGCAGAAGCATAGCATGCTAAATGATATGTGTTTGCCTAATTCTTTTTGGGCTGAAGCTGTTAGCACAAGTGTGTACATTATGAATAGAGTACCTACTGCTGGAGTTCATCATTTGACACCATATGAGGTATGGCATGGAAGGAAACCAAGTGTAAGTCATTTGAAAGTATTTGGTTGTGTATGTTATGTACGTGTACCTAGTGAAGTGAGATCAAAACTTGATGTGAAATCAGAAAAGTGTATATTTATTGGTTATGCAGATACTCAAAGAGGATATAGATGTTATAATCCTCATACCAATAAGGTGGTTGTTTCAAGAGATGTAAATTTTGATGAATCACTTTCATGGTATGTAGATAAGAAAAGTTTGCAGGTCATAAATGAAGATGAAGAAGATACAGGTGAAGGAGATGAGTGCTTACCTCAGCCCACAAGAAGTTTAAATGATGGGAAAAGTGGTTTGGATGAAGAAAGAGAGCTACCTTTCAATGGAAGATTAAGGCAAGATTCACCTCCTAGTGTTAAAAGTAAAGGTAAACTCAAACTTGTTGAAGTTAATGATGGAGAGGAAATTAGTGATGTATGTGACTATGGAGAATCATCAAAGGTTCCTAATAAGAAAGGAAGAGCATCTACGTTGGAGGTAAGAAGAACTTCAAGAGTGAGTAAGCAACCTCAAAGGTATACGTATGAATCTTTCATGAATACTCATTATGCTTTTATGACAAAAGTTGAGCAGGAAAATGAACCCACATGTTATGATGAGGCAAAAGGAGATGAAAAGTGGGAGAAAGCAATGAGCGAAGAAATGGAAGCACTACAGGATAACAAGACTTGGAACTTAGTTCCAAAGACACCAAAGCAAAAGGTAATTGGTTGCAAGTGGGTTTTTAAGATTAAAAGAAATAGTGATGGTAGTGTGTCAAGATATAAGGCTAGGCTTGTAGCAAAAGGATATAATCAAACTCAAGGATTGGACTATGAGGAGACATTTAGTCCAGTAGCAAACATGGCAACGGTGAGAACTTTGTTGGATTTAGCTGCAAGTAAAAGGTGGAATATATATCAACTCGATATAAAGAATGCCTTTCTTAATGGTGAGTTAAATGAAGAAGTGTATATGTCACAACCAGATGGTTATGTGGATGCAAAATGCCCTAATCATGTATGCAGGTTAAAGAAGGCATTGTATGGTCTTAAGCAGGCACCAAGGGCATGGAATGCAAGGTTGGTAAAGTATCTTATGCTGCAAGGATACACAGCGAGTCATGCTGATCCTTCACTTTATGTAAAACATGTAGATGGCATGTGTGTCTATGTATGCATTTATGTGGATGACTTGTTGATTACAGGGAATGATGCAAAAGCAATTGATGAGATAAAAGGTAATTTGGGAAAGGAATTTAAAATTTCAGATCTTGGTTTGCTTAGATACTTTCTTGGGATTGAAATTGTGTATGGCGATGAAGGTATGTGGTTGATACAGAGAAAGTATATATGTGATATGTTGAAAAGGTTTGGTATGCAGGAATGTAAATTTGTTTCTACTCCAATGGAATGTAATGTAAAGTTGAGTGCAAAGGAAGGTGATGAGTTGCATGATATGAACGTGTATAGATCCATGGTAGGATCTTTGATTTATGCAACAAAAACTAGACCTGATATATGCTATGCAGTGGGAGTATTGTCACAATTTATGCATGAACCTAGAGTACCTCATACGCATGCAGCGAAAAGAGTGCTTAGGTATTTGAAAGGTACCATGAACGAAGGATTATTTTATAGTCATGATGCTGATCTAACTCTTAAAGTCTTTAGTGATGCAGATTGGGCTGGAAGCAAAGATGACAGAAGATCCACAAGTGGATATGTGGTAATAGCAGGAAACAAGACATTAACATGGAGTTTAAAGAAACAGCAGTTGAGTATAGAAGTTTATCATCGGCTACTACTGAAGTTATGCGGTTTAAAAAGTTGTTTCATGACTTGAATGTGCAGGTTGACGTACCACTGATATATGGGGATAACTTAAGTAGCATTCATATGACCTCAAATCCTATCTTTCATGCTAGAACAAAGCATATAGAGGTTCACTATCATTATGTTCGAGAGAAGGCCATAAACAATGAAGTACAAGTTTCTTTTGTGGGAACAAAGGATCAAGTTGCAGATATCTTCACCAAATCCTTGGATGGACCGAAGCTTCAAAGATTCAACTATATTCTTGGCATGAAGGAAATACCCTTTGAAACTTGAGGGGGAGAATGTTGCGAACATTTGTTTTATGTAGGGTATAGGTTTCAAATTATGTAAATACCTTTGGGAAGTCTTCAAATACTTCAAGAAGGCTCATATTATTCATAAAAGATAGCAAAAATACCACGTGAGTTCTAGAACATGGTGAGTCAAATTAGTGAGTCACAAGGGAGCTGCAGTGGTGTCCTAGTGGAAGGTCGATGTGGCTAGTTCTCAAAGTCCATCAATACTTTGCTTATTTGAGCACTTCAGTCATGTAATACCTCCACCCAAGTGTCTACCACGAATTTAGATGTATTAGGAAGGTTTTAGATTAGTTTCTCATGCTATAAAAAGAGGATAAAAGTCGTGATCTTGTGGGAAGTCCAAGAGAGGCATATGTGTATCTTTATGTTGCTGTAGTTTTGTATGCAGAGATTGCAGAGCTTGTATCTCCCTCATTATATATTCAAATTACATGTTTCATAGCTCATTTGAAAGCTCTTACTATCTACTTTCTTCCTGTAAATTTTCATAATCATTGGATTTGTGAGATGAGAGCAGTACTCTCTGCAAGTAGTGTGTGTTCTCTGGTTTCACCTCTGCTGAAGATCTCCATTAAACCATCAAACTTGCAGAGGTCATATCTTCTTGTGTATTTATCCAAATTGAGTGTTCTTTGGCTCATTGGAAAGCTCTTGGTCTCTAGTATATGTGGTTAAAACAGTTTTAAAAAATTCTAAGCCAGTAGAGAACAGTAAGCTCTGCAAGCATGACTGGTTTTCTGTGATGAAGTTTGTGAGAAGGTCAACTTATTCCTAGGAGGTTCCACCTACTTCTAGCTATATTTTGGAAGTCAATAAACTCCAACAAGGGGAACCCATTTTGTTAACGATATTCTATGAAATATATATATTTTTAAGCCTAGCTTTTTCTAAATCAATGCTTGGTAGCTAAGGTAAATTATGTGGAGAATTTGCAATGAATTGTGTGGTTATGTCATAAAATTGGCTTGTCCTTTGTTGATATATTTACATAATGATATTTGTGAACACACTAGGATCATCAGGGCACTTTTTCCCTCTTTAGGAGGTTTTTCCCCCAGCTTGTATATATGCCTATTGCCCTAGCATGTTACTTATCTTTGTACATTCTAGTGGTAATACATTCAGTATTGTGCTCCAATCTTCTTCTTCTTCCTTGTGCTGCTAGCATGCTTCCACAAACCTCGAACTCCAAAAATTAGTATCAGAGCAGGTTGCCGCTTCATCTAGGGCATCATCGACACTTCTCTGGTCACAGTCTCAAAATTGCATGAAATTTGGTGAGCATACTCGGGGTGATTAGGAGATCAAAATTGCTTTGCTGTATGGTGTTGAAATCTGGTTTATGCACTGCCTAGGTGTCAAGGATTGGCAAGCGGGTAAGCACATCTTTTGCTACTTTAGTGGTACCCAACTACTTGGGTTGTTTTATCCCAAGGGGGGGATCATTATTGCTAGATTTGCATGCTTTTTGTGACTCGGACTTGATTGGTTGCTATGACACTTGTGTGTCCACTAGTGGTTTTTGCTTCATGCTTGGTAGCTCATGCATATCTTGGTTGAGCAAGAAGCAGCCTATGTGGATAGAGATCAATCCACAAAATTGAGTAAGCCCAAAGCTTTGAGGAAAGCTTAAACTTCTCTTTAGGAAAAGCCTTTGTGAAAAGGTCTGCAAGGTTATCGTATGTGGGCACATATGACAAACTAATCTCTCCAACAAAGAACCTCTCCCTGACATAATGATAACTCACCTCAATGTGTTTTGTGCGAGCATGGAACACAGGGTTCCTCAAAATTGCCAATGCACTCTAACTATTAGTCAAGATGGTGGTGGAAGAAGACTGACCAACACCCAAATTAGCCAAAAGGCAACTGAGCCACACACGCTCAACAACCACTATGAAAGCTTCCCTATATGCAACCTCACAACTAGAAGTGCTAGCTACTTGTTCATCGCATCACTCCGAGGGGGGATTCGTTGATATATTTCAATAGTGATGTGTGTGGACACACTTAGGATTGTCAAGGCACTTTTTTTCCTCTTTAGGAGGCTTTTCCCCCTTAGCTTGTATATATGCCTATAACATTAATGGCTCACCTATCTTTGTACATTCACTTGATAATACATTTAGTATTGTGTGTTGTGCTTCAAGCTTCTTGTTCTTCTTCCTTGTGTTGGTCATGTGCTTTGACATACCTCAAACTCCAACATTCAGCCATAATACTACACCTATATGCATCTTCTTGAAAATCCTCTTCTTCAGGCTCAGGAGGCTACTCTATTTTCCACCAAGGCATCAAGTCCTTGTACAAGTACTGCCCCTTATATGGTAGATGTAGAATCTTTGGTATTGGTTGTTCGAATTTCCTCACCTCATCTTGTTTAGGTATTATCTTTTTTTATGCTACCTCTTTAACCTTTTGCTTGTCTTTCTTTAACTTTCACTACTTTTGGTGAAGGCTCTAGCTCCTTCCTCTTCTTTTCTTGACACTTTCTTCTTCTGTGCATCTTTCTTCTCAATATAGGCTTCCATCTCTTTGTCATTTATCATACTTTCCATTTCCTCCTCTACATTCAAGGCTATGTATATTATTCTAGTAGAAATTTGACCTCCACCCAAGAATTTAGTTTGCTTCCAATGGTTCCCTACTTCATATAGATACTTAAATATATAACTTGAGATGTCCATATTTTTCTTTCCCCAATTTTTCATAAAGGCCATTGTTACTACCTTGTGTGGTTGAGTGTATCTATTCATTTGAATTGAGCAAAAAATGTTGATGGAGGAGTCTAATTGAGAGCTTCAGGGCTTCTCTTTAAAGTTGATAAATTGTTTAATACCGTTGAAGGAAATCATCCCCTCTCTAACATCATTTACATTGTATACTAGTTCCTCTCCCAACAATACAACCCTTTTAATAACTTTTTTATTGATCTTAGTACCCCTATATGTGTTGTTTTTGGTTGTTCTCATCCCATATGTGCATGTCCATGGATTGCATTGCTTCTATGCACCTAGGGATGACAATTATGGGTATAGGTAACTCCAAAAAAATCTTTGATGCCAACCTCATCCCATACCTCCATTGTATATTCACTTCTATTCAATCTCTGGATATCCCTTGTCATCACTCTAAATTTAAAATTTCCATAGTTGATCAAATAGATGTATTTTCTAATGTTGTTAGATGTTTTTTTGCCTTTGTTGATTGCTCTTCAAAATCTAGGAAGGAATGATCCCTAGGTAGGGCTATCAAAGTTCCTTCCAACGTATGATCATACATCCACAAATTTCTTCAATAATTCTTGGTCTATTGTAAATTATTTTTCACGTTTTCATAAACTCAAGAAAAACTATTAGATTAAAAAATTGAAAAAATCATCACTAATTATATATACACATCAAAAGACTTTTGCTCTATCAAAAGAAAAACTTAAATAAAAGTGAAGGCTTTTTTTCTAAAAGTAGACGGATAGTTTATTACTTATATAATAAAAAAAACTACAACTGAGCCTTAGTGTGTGCGTCATTCAAACAAATAGAAAAATATTTACAATTTTTTGCATTTTTCTATCTTTTGTCATAAGTTTGGGACTTTATTTTATAGATTTTTTCAAAGAAGTTTTCACTTTTTTTATGATTTTCTCTTATTTATCTTGATTTCCATCATTTTTTCCACTTTTCTGCTTGATATTTCTCTCTCTGTCCTAGATTCCTTCATATGTAAGAATAAGGGAATTTCGCTTCAAGTCTCCTTAGGGTACAAGCTTGATGTAACATTCAAGTGATAAAGCTTTCATTTTCCATTGCAATTCTAAACATACATAGTTGAAGCATACTTCTTGTGCAAAATATTCCTCATGAGTGCTACGAAAGTATTCTTGATCAAGTGCATTGATTTGTGCAAATAAAAGAGCCTTTTTCCTTATCTGAACATTTATTTACACACAAACAATGACTTGAAAAACAAGAAATGAAAATAGGTTTATAATTCAGAGTTGAATGAATTTAACAAGACTCCATCAAAAGGAATGAATAAAAACAATTAAAAGACAAAATATACATGACATATGCAACTTTTTTTGCAAATATGATTCATAATTTTCCCATTTGTTCCTTTATTTTGCTTCATCATCGACATCTTGTCTTATCCTTTCTTTTGCTTCATCATCGACATCTTGTCTTATCCTCTCTTCTTTGTGCTTTCCACTTGTTGTTATATGAAGCATGTTTCATTGTTGTTTACCCAATGGTTCTTGATACTTCTTAACTCTACAACCACTTATATAACTAGGCAAAACATTCCCTTCTAATGTGGCTAATTGTACTCCACCATTAAGAGCCAATCTATGTAGGACATATGGACCATGTCCTCTCTTACATAGTTTCTTCCCTAACTCCTTGCTTGTGAATGCAAGTACTTGTTGCGAGAGACACACAAGAAGCACACACAAGGAGCACAAATGTAGCAAAACACATGGAGAATATGGATGGCTAGAATAGCTCTCTCTATTGATGATGAATTGAACTGAAGGAAGAGTTGAATAATATCCCTAAATACAAAGTACCACCACATATGAGTGAATCATGTATGTGGTAACATGAGGAAAAAACCTCTAGCTAGCACTAGAGTAAAAAGTGCCCATGTATAGGGAAAAGGTTCACATTAAAGCTACTCGAGGAACATGTAAGTGCAACAAACCCCTGTGAAGCGAACGATGTGAACACATATAGGGAGTGATAGATCAGCCCTCATAAGGTAATAAGCCTAAAGCTTTGCAAAAAGCTTCAAACTTTTCCCATGGAAGAGCTTTGGTGAATATTTCTACCACACTATCTTGTGTCGGCACATATAGCAAATCAATATCTCCTACATGAAGGCGCTCTCTCACATAGTGATAATGCACCTCAATATGTTTGTTCTGTGCATGAGACATTGGGTTTCATGCAATACACAATGCACTCTAACTAATAGTGCGCACATGTGTAGCAGCATCAATCTCCATGCAAAGATCCACCAATATACATCTTAGCCATATACACTCCATTGTAGCTATGAAAATCGCCCTGTACTCAGCTTCACAACTCGATGTCACCACTGTAGGTTGCTTCTTACTCAACCAAGATATGCATGAGTCTCCAAGGAAAAAGAAATTACCACTAGTGGACACGAGATTATAACAACCAACCCAATCACTATCTATAAAAGCATGCTAGCATTGCTAAATATATCTTCCATAAACAAGACCTAAACTCAAAGTGCATTTGAGATATCTAAACACATGTTTCACTCCTTACCGATGCTAAGTGTCAGGCCCATGCATGAAGTGACTCAACTGGGAAATTGCATACTGTATATATGGCCTTGTGTTGCATGCATATATAAGACATCACACAACTTGTTGATAAAGAGATCTGTCAAATGCATCACTAGAATCCTCAATTGAGAACCTAAATCCTATCTCAACTAGTGTGGAAACTAGCTTGCAATCCTCAAAGTCAAAATGCTAAAGTAGTTTTTCAACATACTTTTCTTGATGCATAACAATTCCCCCCTCAACGGATACAAACTGGATTCCAAGATAGCAGCTCAAAAGACCAAGATAGGTGACATAAAAAGTATGTTGCAAATCAGCCATAAGAATGTCAAGTTTTGCATCACATGACCCAACCAAGAATATGTCATTGACATAATGAACAAGCATTGTAAGATCAGCCCCATTTTTGCGTACATAGAGTGTGCTTTAAATTGGACTACATATGAATCCAAGAGCAATCAAGTGCTTATGGATTTTATCATACCATGCATGTGAAGCTTGCTTGAGACCATACAAGGCTTTATGCAAGAGACAAACCATATGCTCTTCCTCTTTCATAGCAAATCTAGGAGGTTTCTTCACATAGATCTCTTCTTGCAAATCACCATTCAGGAAAGCTATTTTTATATCTAACTGATGTAGTTTCTAGCTTCAATGAGTAGCTGATGCAACCACGTATGAATGGTAGTCATGTGTGAAGTATGTGCAAAATTTTCCTCATAGTCAATGCCATATTATTGCACATATCCTTTGGCAACCAATCTAGCTTTGTAGTGATCAATGCTACCATCAAACTTTCTCTTAATCTTGTAAATCCACTTTGTACCAATGTCATTTTTTCCTTTCGGCGATTCACATAACTCCCAAGTATTGTTCCTATGTATGGAATCCATCTCTGATTGCATAGCACTCATCCATTGTGCATCATCGCATGCATCTTCAAAAGTAAGTGGTTCTTCATTACATGATGTTGCAATAAGAGAATAATCCACAAAATTACTTGATGCATGGTGAGAGCTTGATCTCATTCTACCAAGTAAAGGTGCACTTAATTTGTTGTCCTACAAAGTTTGTTTCAGCCACTTTGGCATACTTTGTGCACTCTTGATAGACATGTGTTCATTATGTAACCGTCATCAACATGTATATCATGTGTGCGATGAAAGTTCATGCTCATTTTCAGCCATATTTTGATGCGAATGCTTAGCTATATGTGGCTGCAAATTTCTAGCACTTCCGATAATTTTTGGTTGAAAACTTCCAGCCATCTTTGTCTAGAAATCCTCTGCATTTTCAGCTCTATTTTGCTAGAATTTTTTAGCCCTTTGAGCCTTAGTTGGCTGATCTACATGGCCATAGTCAAGCACACCATTTTGGAACAAAGACATGAGTGTATCGAACACAGCTTGTGAGCTAATTGTTGGCTGTTTTGTGCATTCGTGTAGAGGAAAAACTAAATTTTCAACAAATACCACATCCCAACTCACAATAATTGTGTTCATCAATGGATTGTAAAAATGATATCCCTTACTTTCAGCACTATAACTAACAAAATATACATTTTTTTGCTTTGTCATCAAGTTTGTGATGCTGTTGTGATGGCACAAGAACATATGGCAAACAACCAAACATAAGCATATGACTAACCATAGGCTTATGTCCATTCCAAGCCTCATAAGGAGTAATGACTCTCAATGCTTTTGTAGGGTAGCGATTAAACACATAGTTTGCACACATGATCGCTACCATCCAAAACGTATCAGGAAGGTGCATTCCTTTAACCATACATGGTGCCATTTCAAGGACTGTTCTATTTTTATGTTTGGCAACACCATTTTTTTGTGGTGTATATGGCCCCGTACATTGGTGTGAAATACCTCTTTCACAAAGAAAACCATTAAACTCATGTGACATGTATTGACCACCATGATCCGTGCATAGAGTCAAAAGCTTGTTTGAAGAAAAAATTTCAGCCATAGCTAAAAATGCTTTGAAGCAAGAAAATACCTCATTCTTTGCTTTCATAGGATACACCCATGTATGGCAAGTAGCATCATCAATGAAGGTAACAAAATATACATGCTTCCCAATCTTGATGGGACCTCATTCATCACTATGAACAAGCTGAAATTTTCTTGTACCGTGTATATGGCTATCTTTTGGAAAAGAAGCACGATGCATTTTTCTATGAATGCAAACTTCACATGCATGCTTTTCAATGGACTCAAGTATTGGCAAACCAATAACCATGTCCATCTTTTGCAAGTAAAGCAAACTATTGAAGTTCAAGTGACCAAAACAAGCATGTCAAAGCTCCATTTCAGCCATAGAAGAAGTATGAGCAACCAAGGCATTCGAGGCAGCCCTCTTTTATGTATCCGTGCGATACAAACCATTACATAATGTATCAAACATCACAATAATATCACCACTGTTGAAATCATGAACCATTCACTTATCATCAAAAAAGTGTACATGAAGTCTAACTTTGGCAATCAATATAATTGAAATTAAGTTCTTCTTGATAATAGGTACATACAATGAATTTTCAAGAGAATCACACCTCCGTTTGTAGTTGTATTTCTCCTACTCCAATGATAGGATAAGAGGCATTGTTTGCACATACCACATGTCCTCCTTTGGGTACATCTTTCAAAGATGCAATAAACCTTTTGCATGAAGTTATGTGCTGTGAAGCACCACTATCAAAGAACCAATCCAAATCAGCCTCACTCACAACCATATATTTAGAATGCAAAGATGCATCATAATGACATGTAACAACACATGCCCAAAAATCTTGAGTCATTTTAGCTTCATCATTCTTTGCATTTCTAAATTCTCAACCATAGACATGCCCGATTGTAAGACAAAGAGTTGAATGATGTGTGTGTGACTCTCCTCCCATCCATATATACCCTCTTGTACTCTAAAAATAGCAATGTCCTAGAATAATATAGTGTCAACATGTGCCTATCGTGCAACACTTATTCCCATTACTACCAAGTACCTTAGGGTATCCCCCGAGCTTAGTACCTTGGTGTAGCTCAAGCGTAAGCACCACTTGCTTTACTTGTCAATCCGCGGAGATGTGAGGACTGGTATGAAGACCACGAGCAAGTGAAGGCACAAGTGTGTGAGTGAAAGCACACAAGCATGCACACACATACACACACACGCACACAAGGCAAGATCAAAGCAAGGAACAATGGAAAGCTTCTATCGCAAAAGAGTTCTCTTACAAAGCTCTATTCTCTAACAAACTAACCCCAAGAATGAGCTCTCTAGCTCTTTTTATAGTTTTTTAAGTAGTTTTGGCCCTGTCCAGACCTAGTGTCCGGCCTAGTTAAAAATTAGGTTCCAAGGCTTATTTGAGGGCTCAAACGAAGTCTAAAAATTATGAAAATTGGTAGGATGATACTTCTAATACTCCTCAAGCTCAAGGACTCCTTGACTTGAACAAAATGGAGTTAAAAAAATAGAAAATGGTATTTACAATGGTTTTTAGTGATGAAAATCACTATTGTTGTAGGGGATTCTTCTGAAAATTTGACATACACTTCTTGGAGCTCCCTACTTGCTCCTTCTACTTGTGTGTCCACCTCTTTGATGTGATCCTGTGCTTTGTCCTTGACCTTCAGCTTCAACACTCCCCCCCCTCTCGAGTCTGTGGTCCCTGACAGACCCTTGTTGTAATGGTTGTTCCATGTAGTGCTTTGAGAGGTAGTGTCTGTTCGGTAGGAACAAGAGTTGTCTTCCTTCCAAATGTGGCAGGGTTGGTTGTCCTGTTCTTCATTTGTCACTAAAAGCATTTGGAAGTTGTTGTCCCTTGGTATGCGCTCCTTCCTTGGATTCTAGCATGATTGTGTCGTTGTGAGTCGCCATTGATGGCCTCTAGATCTTGTTAAGATGATGTTCATAGTAATCATGCCAAGTACCCATAATGACTGATGGGTAAGTGAGTTCGTGCATGGGTTGAGGAAAGTATGTGCCTCGTGCATGGCCTTGTAATGTAGCCCTATGCATGCTTACTTGGAAAATGCATTGGAAGAAGTATGGTGCAAAAATTGGGAGTCTTGAGCTAAGTGCTCAAGGGTATGCCGACGAAGAGGTTTCCTAATCTATCATGGTGTTTCCAGAGTAAAGATACTTACCATGGTGAAGGATCGATCGATGTTTATCTCCTCGTGTTGTACTCACGGCATTTGTGATGGACCGTCAGCTAGTCTTTCATTGTGGATGAATGTCCGTGTGGATGGTTCACTGATGAAATTCTTTGAGTGACTCGTCCTGTCTCCTCTTGTCAAAGCAACATTTGCCAAGTACTGAGAATTGAATTTCTTTATATTCCTTGACAAACGACATTGGGTGACTACCCCAAGCTTAGTTTCACATATTCTCTTTAGTTCCCCATAAGCAGGAGTCTTCTCATCCAGTATACATACAAAGATTTGCAGGTTACCAGAACTACCCCTTGCAGATATCTCCCTGGATGCTCTCTTACATGCAGTAGTTAAGCATCACTTCAAGTTCCGGACCTTCAAGCTCTTCACTCCTACCATAGTAAGAGGAAACCATAGTTGTGGATGCCATTTTCATGCCAAGTTCTTGACATCTACGAGATAAGGCAGCAATTATATCATCTGCTAGCCAAGACACACTTCTATCCAAACTGATAAATGCCCAGTAATCAACAGTTCCACCTTTAACCAAGCATGACTCATTCATGTTTCATGAGCCAAACCTGGGAACAAGTGCTTCCTCTCCCCCCTTTTTTTTTTGAGGAACAATGTCACCAAACAAGAAGACAGATGTTAGTATCAGAAAAAATAGTTGACATATGTCAATGTGCTCTTGTGCATGGGACTCTCCAATGTGTCTATGCACGGCCCTGTAATGTGGCCCTATATTAATGCATACTTTGGAAATGCATAACCTGAATTGTGCAAAAGACTGGGTTGTGCAAGGAGCACATGGTTTTCGCTCGTCGAGGCTTTTCGATGTTATTTGCGGATGTTGATTCCATCTATCGTGGAGGTATCCATTGGATCTTGAGATGACAATTGATCCTTCCTCCTCATAGGGATCCATTTTAGAACATCATTTTGCACTGTAGAGATTACTTCATGCGTCTTCCTCTTTGGATGCTTTCTGAACTGTGGTATCCAATGTGGTTGGCGCTTTGGTTCGGTGGAGGCTACTTGTACTTTTGGCTTCCAAACCCATAGACTTTTTGTACATCTTCCTACTATTGTTGAAGAGCTCATTTGATCTTCTTTTCGTCTCTGTACGTGGTTCTTATCCTTTTCTCTTTTTGGCTTCTTTGTTGAGACCTTTCGCATGTGGGAGGACATAGGTTGTTGTGAAAGTAAGAGCTTCTTAGGTACCCACATCTGTAATCGCCCTTGTTGAGCTACAGCTAATTTTTTAGGCACCCAAACTTGTTGGATACCTTGTGATTGAGCTTGTCTGAGCTGCTTCCTTCGTCTTCTGGCCTGGTTGGCTTGCCTGGATGGGATTTGTGGGGGCAAGGCTGGTGGTTGCTCTCCTTTGCGTACCCAGATTTGTTTCATGCTCGGAACTGCTTTCTTATCGAATGGTGTCTTTCTATTTGATGTAGCAGTTGTCGTGAACAATTGTGTTTGCCTGTGTGGTGGACTCACTACTGTGGCTACTTGATTCTTTGGAGAAGAAGAAGATCCACCCGCCTTCGAACCTGTTCTTCCACGATTGACTCCTTCTGCATCATAGAGCTTTTGACACATACAACATCTTCTTCCATATGATTAGTCTTAAAAGAACGAAGAGAGTGTGTGGTGCCATGATCTGGGAGCATGCAGTTCCCTAATTCTAATGTAGTGCATTGTTCATGTACCCAAACTTGAAGAATTTTACTTCTTAGGTTTAGGTTGACTGCATTGTCATAAATCCAATCTTGTCCTAAGACAAGTGGTTCTGTAAGGTTCTCATCCTGACACACTAGCACTTTGACTTTCATTGGAACATCTTGAAGGTAGATGGGAAGTTCCACCTCGCCCAAACAAGGGGTTTCCACACCTCCCAATCTTATGAGATAAGCTTCGATGGGATTGATGTTCAACTGCAAGTCTTGGCAATAGGAAAGTCGAACTGCACTACTTGCTGCACCTGAGTCAATCAATGCTTTCACAGTCCTTGCACCCTTTCCTTGTCCTATCTCTATGGTCACAAAGGGACGTCAGTCAATAACTGGAGAAGTCCTATGCTTGATTTTTGGCACATATCCATGTGATATTTTGGGGCGTTTGAGTTGACATCTAGGCCTAGTCACCTTAACTTATTTCACCTTATGCGCTCTCTAGCCTCTGCTTGTGCTTCTTCCCTCACACACATGGATGATCCCTATGGATCAAAGTCATGATCCTTGTGGATTAATGTCTGACACTCTCATCCCCTTCTAAAGATCATTGTCCTCAATGATCAATGAAGAAAAGTACTTGCAAACCAAAGCTTCTGATTCCCAAGTAGAGTCAATAAGTGGTAATCCTCTCTAGGCTACTAGATACTCCTAGATGACACGATTCTTCAATCGCTTCTTTCTCTGATCTAGTATCCTATCTAGAGAATGATCTGTGCTATCACTTTCTTACAAATAAAGAATACCTTCTATCAGATTATCCTCCCTAGAAATATACTTCCAAAGTTTACTGACATGAAACATTGGATGAACTCTGCAATATGGAGGAAGCTCTAATCGGAATGCAACTTCACTTAGCTTTTTAACTATCTTCCAAGGTCCAAAAAACCTTGCTGAAAGTTACTACACTTCCCTGTGGACAGTGAAGTAGATCTAGCTGGTACCTGAAGAAAGAATCTATCTCCTTCCTCAAAGGATCTAGGAGATCTCTTCCTATCAACATACTCTTTAGCCCTATCAGCGGCTTGCTGCATCTTGGCTTTAGCTATTTCTAAATTTTCTTGGAGGTTCACTAAGAACTCTGAAGCACCATGACATTTCTTTGGCATGCCTATGGTATTAGAAGCATTGGGATTCATGCCATAGTTCATCTCAAAAGGAGACATACCTGTCACCTTATGAGGCCTATTGTTATAAACAAACTCAACTAGTGGAAAATAACTATCCCAATCTATCTGTCTCTCAGACACATATGCCCTCAACATGTCCTTGAGTATTTGGTTGACCCTCTCGGTCTGACCATCTATCTGAGGATGATCACCACTACTCATCTTTAATATAGACTTTCAATTTGTCAAATACAAACTTCAAAAAGTTTCCTATGAATTTGACATCCCTATTTGAAATTATGGATGTCGGTAACCCATGCAATCTGAAGACATGCTGGATGAACAACTTTGCTACCTATGGAGCTTCTATCGTCTCCTATGTAGGTATGAAATGAGCCATCTTGCTCAATATATCTACCACAACTAGGATAGTATCCCACTTCCTTTGGGTCCATGGTAACCCGACTATGAAGTCCATGGATACACTGTCCCAGTTATGATCTACAATCTGTAAAGGATGCAAAAGACTTGGTATCTTTACCCTTTTTTCTTTGTTGACTTGACACATAAAGCATTGTTGAACATAAGTGTGGACATCTCTGGCTAATCCAGGCCACCAGAATGTTCTTCTAACAAGCCGTATTGTCTTGTCAACACTAGGATGTGTTGCATAAGGCACATCATGGTTATCATGCATGCCTTTTCTTCTCAAATTTGGGGAATCTGGTATGCAAACCTTTCCTTTCAATTTGACTATTCCATTCGTCTATGAGAAATTGGAATACATAATGGACTTCTTTGCTCTACTAGGGGAAGAAATAGTTGGAACTGTCCCGTCTCCTATAATAGAGTCATCACTAATGGCTCTAACAATCTATAACAAATTTGGATCTTCCACATGTGCTTCCTTTATCTCTTGAAGCAATGAGCTTTCTAGAACTATAAAGCTCATTTGATACGTTATCTACGGTAATGCATCAACAACTAGATTCTCTTTGCGTCTTCCATACAAGATTTCCATGTGAAACTCTTGCATGAGCTCAACCCCATGCGCATGTCTGCCTCAAAGATCTAGCTCACTACAAAAATACTTAAGTGTATGGTGATCTATGTATACCTTAAAGTCTACACCATAAAGATAATGTCTCCAAACTTTAAGTGCATGCACCACTGCATACAACTCCTATTCATGCACTGGCCAGTTGCACTGTGCAGTGGTCAATCTCTTACTTTCAAAAGCTATTGGCCTGCCATCCTCACTCAAAATGGCCCCTATGGCTATGCCATTAGCATCTGTCTCTAACTCAAAGGGTTCCTATGGATTTACCACTTTGAGTATAGGAGCCTCTGAAACAGCTTGTTTTAGAGTATCAAAACTATCTTTCTGCTCTTACTTCCATGCAAATGGAACTTTTCCTTGAAGCAAGTTCATCATAGGCACTGCTATCGATGAATATGAAGAGATGATTTTTTTATAGAAATTGGAAAATCCTAGAAAAGACCGTAACTGCCCCTCATCTTGAGGAGTAGACCAAGATAATATATCTAAGACCTTCTTGGGATCCATCTAAACCCCATTGATTGATACCACATACCCTAGATACTCTATCCTTGGAAGAAACAATTGAGTCTTCTCTGGATTAACATACAATTGATTTTCTTTTAAAACATTCAATACCAATCGGAGATGACTCTCATGCTCATGCACAGTCCTACCATACACTAACAAATCATCAACAAAATCGACAACACATTTATCATAAATATAGCTGGTGCATTAGTCAAATCAAATGGCATGACCAAATACTCATAATGACCAAAACCGGTTCTAAAAGTTGTCTTATGTACATCATGATCTCTTACTCTAATATGATGGTAGCCACTTTTTAAATCTAATTTACTAAATACAACGGCTCCACCTAGAGCATCTAAAAGATCATCAATCCTAGGCATGGGATATCTGTGTCTGATAGTAACCTTATTGAGTGCTTGGTAGTCGATGCACATCCTATAAGATCGGTCTTTCTTCTTCACTAGAAGAACTGGTGCTGCAAAGGGTGAATAGCTGGGTATAATCAGCCCTTTCTGTAGGTACTCGTCCATGACCTTGCAAACTTCATTTTCCTCTTGCAAATTCATTTGAAATGGTGGTCGAGCAGTCGGACTCGCTCTTGGTATCAATTCGATTCTATGTTCTATGTTCCTGCAAGAAGGCAAACCAAAAGGTAATTATTTCAAGAACAACTCTTGGAATTCTACTCTCACTTTCGCTGAAAGTCTTGGAAGATATACTCAGAGCTTATGTTACTTCGAAACAAATTGATTGGAAAGACTATCTTCCTTTAGTTGAGTTTGCCTATAATAGTGCCAAGAATTCATCAACTGAATTTAGTCCATTCATGTTGATGTATGGGTTCCAGCCTAGGTCTCTGTATGTTGTAGGACTTCAAAATGAATGAGTTCAAGCAGCTCAAGAATTCCTTCAAGGCATGAATTTTAAACTGAAGTTAGCTGAAGAAAACTTAAAGAAAGCTCAAGATCGTGCAAAGAGAAGTTACTTTTCAGGTAGGCGATCAAGTTTAACTTCATATTCCTGAAAGATCGAAAAAGTTCAAGACTGGTCAATGTGCCAAGTTGTCGCCTAGATATTGCGGTCCTTTTCCAATCACCAAGAAAGTTGGTTTGTGGGCTTATGAATTGCAAATTCCATATGATAGTTGGATTCATCCAGTGTTCCATGTTAGTCGACTTAGGAAGAGTCTGACAGATTCAAATAATCTAGTTGGACAACAGGTTATACTTCCACTTTCAGTAAATGAAACAGTTCCTCATGAACCTGAAAGGATACTTCCCAACCGAGATAAACGTACAAGAAGTCACTTGTACGAAGAGTGCTTAGTAAAATGGAAGGATGGAACTGAAGAAAACTCAACATGGGAAAAAGTTTCCACAATCCAACGACATTTTCCAACTTTCCAATTTTAAGTTGGTCCCAAATAAAGAAGGTTTTCTACTTTCAAGTTTTAAGTGGATAAACCGATCATGTTCTTCAAGATCTAGAATATGATAAGGTCTTTTTCTTTCAAGTTCTAAGTAAATAACCTGATTGAATGAATGCATGTTCTTCAAGTTTTAGAACATGAGGCTCGAGGGTTGCCTACAGTATATACATAGCTCAATTTTCGAGGACGAAAATATTTTCCAAGGGGGGAAGAATGTAATAAAGTAAGTCTATGATCTGAGGATCCGACTGCTTCAAACAGATCTGAAATCGGACATTGTTTGGTCATCCGTATGAATGACCAAAGATCTCAAGTCTAGACTTACTAGAAGGTCATTTGGTCTTGTAACCAAGTAATCCACTTAGCCTAGTGGTTAAGACTCAAGGGTGTGAAGGAGGAGGTCTTGGGTTCAACCCCCATGGGCTACATGGGGAGAGTGTTTTGCCCAAAGAGCTCTAGAAGCTTCTAGAAGCTTCTAGAAGCATCCACTTGAGTTAACTCTGGCTAACTAGGACACTTGGCACACATGTAGTTACATGACTGACACTTGGATGGCTAGTATCCACCTGCCCAAGCAGGCAGTCCCTTGGAGAGAGCTATATATAGAGGCATATGGTTGGGAGGAGAGTCATTCATTCATGAGCATTTCCTGTGGCTATGTTGTTGCATCTGTACATTTAAATATATGGCATATTGTTTAACAAATGCCTGTACAACTTTCTAAAGTTCCATGTGTTATGCGCTCAAATAATTTCTTAGGAAATCTTTGGAGGTTTACTTGGATGACTTGTGTGCATGCTTTGCACAAAAACGTGAGCACATCCCTGTGTTCGAGAATTTCTTTGCAAAATGTAGGCAATACAGACTCTCTCTAAATCTAAAAAAAATGATTCTTCATGGTAAGACAAGGGAAACTTTTGGGATGCATTATGTCAAAAAATTGGATATCTAATGATGAACACAAAATCCATGATCTCAATTTTTCCAAAGCCTATGAATGTCATGGAATTCCAGGCTTTTATGGGTCATTGTGGATATTAACATAGATTTATCCACATGTATGCCATTATTGCAAGGCCACTATATGCTTTGATTACCAAATTTGAATGGATTGAAGAGTTTGACAAAACATTTGAAGAGCTTAAACACAAGCTTGTCATAACTCCCATTTTTAAAGTGATAAGTTGCAACAAATTCTTCCATGTGCACGTTGATGCATATAATTATGCCATATGTTCTATTTTAGTGCAACATGAAAATGAAGGTAGGCTTGCTTTTCCAATTGCCTATGTGAGGAGAACTCAACAGTGTAGAGCATAATTACACAATGATTGAACGAGAAGGATTACACATGGTTTATGATGGGAAGAAATTTAGAAATTATTTGCTTGCAAATAAATGTTATTTTTTTGTTGATAATAAAGCCCTTAACTATATTGTGAATAATCCCTACAACATTTGAAGATTAGTTTGATGGCTTCTATTTTTAATGGAATTTGTTTCCTAAGTTATAATTAAAAAAAGTAATATGTAGGTATGTGCACACCACCTTTATAGGTCAACAAATGGTGAACTACCCAGTGAGATATTATATTAGTTGCCAAATGCCTTTTTTTTCCAAATTAAGACTTTGCAAAACTTATGACAATTAGGTGTATATTGGCCACACATGGCCAAAGATGTTCAAAACTATTGCGATAATTTCTAGTTTTGCATTGATATACCCATCAAAAAACATTTAAAATTGTATAATGTTACTATAGCACCCAATTTGAGCAAGACAATATCCAATTACCTCGTGATGGAATATTTCTAGAAGGCATTTCCCCTAATAGAAGGAAGTTGCTTGAAGAGGAATATAAAGATTTTTCTCTTATTGGGAATCAGTAGAACAAAAAAGGAAAGGATGATTTCTTTTGTTTTTGCATTTACAAGAGTGAATATTTCACTATCTTAGAAATGACACACTCAGGTGCTTCCGGAGGACATTTCTCCCCTGTGCGAAGAACCAAGCATATAGCTTTTGTTGGATTACAGTTGCCAACATTGCACATGGATAGAAGAAGTTAAGTGGAAAGATGTGACATTTGTCAACAAAAAAAATATCGTTTTGGTAAAAATCAAATATCGTTTAGACCGAAGATGAGAGGAAAAGTTTTTTCTATATGGGGAATCAATTTTATTGGACCTATTAGCCCCCTAGAAAAAGGCTCACATGCTGAATATATCATAGTGGCTACAAATTATTTGTCTAAATGGTTGAAGTAAGAGAAACACGAAGATGTGATGCTCAAATCACTATTAAATTTCTCTTTGAAGAAATTTTCATTAGATATGGCCTACCCATTGAAACCATTAGCAATAGGGGTAAACATTTCATTAATGAAGTCTTAGAATGCCTTCTAGAAGAGTTTCTCATAGTGCATAAGAAATCTGCTCCTTATCACCCCCAGGCAAATGGACAAGTAGAAAGCACAAACAAAACCCTTTGTATGGTGCTTACCAAGCTAGTGAGCAACAAAAACTTTGACTAGGACAAACAACTACATCATGATGTTTGAGCCTATAGAGTTGCTTATAAAACACTATTAGAAAATACATGATTCAATTTTGTGTATAAGTTCTAATTCCTACGCTAAAAGTGATAGAAATGTATGAATGGAAAGGCCATGAGTAACAAGCCATGTGGGGTTTCTAGAACAATTAGAAGAGTAAAAAAATATAGCCGTAGCAAGAATTTATGTCGTTAAATGTAGGCAAAAAGCCTTTTATGATGTAGATATTAAGGATGAGGGTTTACAAGAAGGTGATTTCCTTTTACTTTACATACTAAAACAACATGCCAAAAAGTTTCAAAAGAGAGGCCATGGACCATTTGTAATTAACACGATCTCCAAAGAAAGTGCAATCCAATTAGCAACCTTGGAGGGTGAAATCATGTCCAAATACATTAGTGGATGCCTTTTCAAGAGATGGCCCTTGATGGATAGCATGTTGGAAAGTCTTCAAATTGTTAAAAATAAAAAGGCCAAAGATGAAAGAATAAGAGAAGAAGCTCAAGAAGAAGCTAGGCAAAGGATCCTTCATCATAATGACTAATGTAAGGGATTTTTGACCCCATATCATCAACCCCTATTATAAAATTTTTTACCATGAGAATAATAAATGATGGGAAAATGGATGAAACGTCAGGGCTACATGACATGTCACGATGATATTTTTAGCAACAACAATGGCTCACATAGAATCTAGTGCATCTTAAAGCATGATCAAAATTGTGCTAGCATGGTCTATGCAACGAGCAATATACCAAACAGATGTTTATCTAGCTGACATGAAATGAAAAGAGCTATCATGCTTAGGAGAAACAATCCTCTTAAAACATGGAAGGATAGTCATTTTGCAACCAATACATGATGCATCATATAAGCCCACAATGGGTGATTGGTACTATCCAACTTATCCTCAACAACCAACATACGGAATACATCACTGCTTTTAGCCATGGCCAATCACTAAAACACCCTGATGCAAAAAAGTGACTATATCTAAAATAGTTGAACAAAAATACCCTTACAAGTTCCCCTAAACCTGTAGCAAACTTCGAGATGCTTATACTGGCGGGCCGAAATCTATATATATCTTTGGCACAAAAACATGAAATTGCTTGGACAAGTGTTGTGATAGTGCATTTGGAGGCCGAAATGAGCTCAAATCTGGGAGACATCAAACTGAATATCGGGTCGAGTTATGCATGTTACACTTATGTGTTCCTTGAGTAGCTTTGATGTGAGCCTTTTCCCTATATAGGGGCACTTTTTACTCTAGTGCTAGTTAGACATTTTTTCCCCATGTTACCACATACATGATTCACTCATATGTGGTGGTACTTTGTACTTAGGGATATTATGCAACTCTTACTTGAGTTCTAATAATCATCAATAGAGTGAGCTACAACATCTTCTCCATGTGTTTTCCTATGCTTGGGCTCCTTGTGTGTCACTTACACTTCTACACACACCCAATAGTGGTATCAGAGTGGGTTCAATTTCTTCTCAAGTTTTAGTCTTTCGTGTCTCTGTGTGTGTGCACTTTTAACAATGCAAATTGACTTCGAAGCATAGAATAGTGATTTTCAACAGCCAAGAAGCATTTCCACCAGTTGCACTAGGGGTTTATCCCCATTCTCAAGATGTTCATGGAGTCAAAATCACCATCAAAGTGATGGTTTGTGCTCCTTGTGTGTCCCTTACACTTCTACACACATCCAATAGTGGTATAGAGCAGGTTCAACTCCTTCTCAAGTTTCAGTCTTTCGTGTCTCGATGTGTGTGCACTTTTAATAGTACAAATCGACTTTGGAGCATAGGATAGTGATTTTTAACAGCCAAGAAGCATTTCCACTAGTTGCATTAGGGTTTTATCACCATTCTCAAGATGTTCATGCACTCAAAATCACCATCAAAGTGATAGATTGTGAGCTAAAATTTCAGCATTCATTTCAGCTATTGTTCAAGTAAAGCATTTCTCACATTCTTGTTATTTAATGAAATGATGGGCAACAATTAATTGTTTGGTATGCTTCAATCTGAAGATAAGCTTGATGGGACCAACTTTTCAATGTGGTTTTACATGATGAAACATGTTCTTGTTGTGAAACAACTATATAACGTAGTGGCATATGTAGATCAAAAACCTGCAAGTTCTTCTACTTCACAGTCTACTGTCACAAATGGAGCTTCCTCTTCAAGTAAAATGGTTACTCCTTCTCCACTACATAGGAGCAACTTAGATGTGATGGAAAAGTTGCTCAAGCTCATGCATTTATTGCACTTTTTGTGAAGCATCATATTGTTCCACACATTCGGTCATGTTCTACATCAAGACATGCATGGAACATGCTGGCTTCTTTGTATGCCATGCATAATGAAGCACATGTTGCATACTTGAGGAAGCAACTTGAGGGGTACGTATGGATGAAAATAATTCTATGGATGTGTATGTGACACACATCAAGGACTTGA
The DNA here is from genome assembly GCA_020310875.1 of Ceratopteris richardii. Taxonomy (NCBI): domain Eukaryota; kingdom Viridiplantae; phylum Streptophyta; class Polypodiopsida; order Polypodiales; family Pteridaceae; genus Ceratopteris; species Ceratopteris richardii. The sequence goes on along the minus strand of CM035430.1, from coordinate 58,229,502 downwards.
AAGAGCAATTGGGAAACATAGATGAGATTATTTTGGATGCATCACTCATCTCTACATCATTGAAAGGATTACTAGAATCTTTTCAAAGCTTTTCCACTACACTCCATTTGGTTGCAAAAGTGAATGTCAACATGTATGCATTTGATGAGGTTGTGTCTCTTCTTTTGCAAGAAGAGCAATCTAGAGTGAATAGGAGTGGTTTGATTGAGGGAACACAAGCACTTGCTATCTCACAAAAAGGGAAAAACAAGTATGGTTCAATTTTGGGTTCATCAAAACCAAAGCCTCAACTTGCTAAGTGCAATAAAAAGAAGGAGTCCGGCATGTCTATTACTAAAAATTTTTCAAATGCAAAGAATGATGAAGCCAACATGGCTCAAGATTTTTTGGAATGTGTTGTTTCATGTCATTATGATGCATCTTTGCATTCTAAATGCATGGTTGTGAGTGAGGCTGATTCATATGTGTTCTTTGATGGTGGTACTTCAAAGCACATAACTTCATGCAGAAGGTTTTTTGCATCTGGTGTGATTCTCTTGAAAAATGCATTATATGTACGGTATCAAGAAGAGCTTAATTTGTTCCATGGCTGAAATGGATCTTTGGCATGCTCCTTTTGGTAACTTGAACTTCAATAGTTTGCATGGTTTCTAGAAGAAGGACATGGTTATTGGTTTGCCAACACTTGAGTCCATTGAAAAGCATGCGTATGAGGGTTGCATTCTCGGAAAAATGCATCATGACTCGTTTCCAAAGATAGTCATACACACACTACAGGAAAATTGCAACTTGTTCATAGTGATATATGTGGTCCTATCAAGACTCCATCTTTTGGGAAGCATTTTCATTTTGTTACTTTCATTGATGATGCTACTTGCCAAACATGGGTGTATCCTATGAAAGCAAAGAATGAGGTATTTTCTTGCTTCAAAGCATTTTTAGCTATGGCTGAAAATTTTTCTTCAAACAACCTTTTGACTCTACGTGTAGATCGTGGTAGTGAATACATGTCACATGAGTTTAATGCTTTTCTTTGTGAAAGAGGAATTCACACCAATGTACAGTGCCATATACACCTCAACAAAATGGTGTTATCGAGCATAAAAATAGAACATTCCTTGAAATGGCACAATGTATAGTTAAAGGAAAGCACCTTCCTGACAAATTTTGGATGGGCCTACAAAAACATTGAGAGTCATCACTCCTTGTGAGGCTTAAAATGGACATAAACCTATGGTTAATCATATGCATGTGTTTGGTTGTTTGGCATATGCGCATGTGTCATCATAACAATGTCATAAACTTGATGACAAGGCAATCAAGATGTGGTATTTGCTAAAAATTTAGAATGAAAAAAATAGCCAATAGTTAGCTCACAAGATGTGTTTGATACAATTATGCCTTTGGTCCAAAGTGGTGCACTTGACTATGGCCATGTAGTAGCAAACTAAGGCTCAAAGGGCTAAAGATTTATAGCAAAATGTAGAGAATTCCCCGCCAAAGATGACTGAAATTTTTCATTAAAAAATGGTCAAAACTGCTTGAATTTTCCACCCAAATATGGCTAAACATTTGCATCAAAATATGGCAAAAAATGAGCATAAAATTCAGCCCACACATGATATACATGTTGACCACATATTACATAATGAACGCATGTCTATCAAGAGTGCACAAACTATGCCAAAGTGACTGAAACAAACTTTGCAAGACAACAAATTGAGTGCACCTTTACTTGGTAGGACAAGATCAAGCTCTCGCCATGCATCAAGTAATTTTGTGGATTATTCTCTTATTGCAACAACATGTAATGAAGAGCCACTTACTTTTAAGGATGCATGTGATGATCGACATTGGATGAGTGCTATGCAATACAAAATGGATTCCATACATAGGAATGGTGCTTGGGAGTTATGTGAATTGCCAAAAGGAAAAAATGCCATTGGTACAAAGTGGGTTTACAAGATTTAGAGAAAGTCAGATGGTAGCATTGATCATTATAGAGCTAAATTGATTGCCGAAGGATATGTGCGACAATATGGAATTGATGATGAGGAAAATTTTGCACCTACTTCACACATGACTTCCATTTGTACTAGGGTTGCATTGAGTGCCCAATGAGATTGGAAAGTACATCAGTTGGACATAAAAATGGCTTTCTTGAATGGTGGTTTGCAAGAAGAGATTTATGTGGAGCAACCTCTTGGATTTGCCATGAAACGACAAGAGCAATTGGTTTGTCACTTGCATAAAGCCTTGTATGGTCTCAAGAAAGATCCACCTACATGGTATGACAAAATCCACAAGTACTTGATTGCTCTTGGCTTCACATGCATTCCAATTGAAAGCACACTCTATGTATGCAAAGATGGGGCTGATCTTATAGTGCTTGTTTTATGTTGATGACATACTCTTGACTAGGTCACGTGATGCAAAAACTAACATCCTTATGGTTAATTTGCAGCATACTTTTGATGTCACTTATCTTGGTCTTTTGAGCTACTATCTCGGCATCTAGTGTCTATAGGTTGAGGGGGGAATTGTTATACATCAAGCAAAGTATGTTGAAAAAATACTTCAACATTTTAACTTTGAGGATTGCAATCCAGTTTCCATACCAATTGAGACAAGATTAAGGTTCTCAATTGCAGATTCGAGTGATGCATTTGACACTTCTCTTTTTTACTAAGCTCTAGGATGTCTTATATATGCATGCAACACAAGGCTAGATATATAGTATGGAGTTTCCCAGTTGAGTCAATTCATGCATAGTCCTGGCATTAAGCATTAACAAGTAGTGAAATGTGTGTTTAGATATCTCAAAGGTGCTTTGAGTTTAGGTCTCTTTTATGGCAGAGATATACAACCATGCTTGCATGCTTTTACAGATAGTGATTGGGCTGGTTGTAATGATACTATCGTGTCCACTAGTGGTAATTGCTTTTTCCTTAGAGACTCATGCATATCTTAGTCGAGTAAGAAGCAACCTACAATGGCGACATCAAGTTGTGAAGCTGAGTATACTGGAGTGTATATGGTTGAGATTGTTAGCTAAAAAATTTGTTAATGTTATGCACTAACATGTTCCATTTTGGAGAGTATTTGTTTGAATGTAGGTGTTCCACAAGGAGAATTGATGGTTGGTAGTCATAAAATCCAATCAAATGTGGATGCATGGATCAAGAGTAGTATTGGTGAAACTATGTATGGTTTTAAGTCGATGGGGATAGATGATCATTCCAAAGAGTGTGACACTCATAGGTGTTTTCAAAGCTTGCTGTGCCATGATGAACCACGTCTATTGGAGGAAGGGAAAATATGCTTGGATGTGATGCATCTGTTTATCCTATCATTATGATCTTAAAGCATCATCTTTCTACTTTGATGTTGTGACCTATGTAGCTATCTTGAAGGCCATGTCATGATTGGGGGCATGAATAAGATTGAAGAAGTACTTGCTGCCATCGAACGTGAATGAGCTTTAAAAGGAGATATTTATAGCACCTTTGTGAATTTGTATGCCAAATGTGGTTTGCTTGCTGAAGCATGGAAAGATGCATTGCAAAATGTAGCTTTGATCTAGATGGTATCGACATGTAGATGTTTGTATTGCAATACTTTTTCGATACATTATATAGTTTGTTTGAAGGTAGATAATGATTTGGATTTTTCAAATACCCATTTTGTTACACATCACATCAATATAAGATTTCGGTACAAAGAAGTCGAATGCTTTTAGCTTTCCTAGAGTAGTAGCACTTTGATGGGCCATACTAAGAATAATCATGGAGTTTGGAAAATGAGAGATTGCAAAGTCAAAAGGGATTGAGGTTTTTCTTGGCATTGTGTTTGTAAGATGCCGCAATAATAGCATGATGTATGGTATTATTCATAATAATTTTGTTATGTTGAGGTATCACTCATAAGCTACAAAATATTGTCCCTATAATAGTGGAAGAGGTGGGTCAATTGCAGATGGGATGACTCCATCTCATGAAGCCTCGAGTTTTGCTGCACGAAAAACTAATAATTGAACCAAAAGTCCATTTCTTCCCAATTTCATCACAATCCGTTGCTAGCTTCGTGGCCCTTGCTAGTTTGGTGGCCCTTGTTAGAGGAGGGAATTGAAGAAAAAGGGGTAGACCTACTGCAGCAAATGGAATTTTTCAAAAACCATAATCAAAGGGGCATTGAGGAAAGGGGCAATGAGGCTAAGAAACCTGAGGAGCCAAGGTATTGCGCTTATGGGCACATAATCTGAAGAACTTCAGAGAACTATGAAAATCTGGATAGGCGCAGTCATAGTTATGGTGGGGTGGTTCATATGTAGTGAATGAATGAGTATGATATAACATAGGTGCATCTAATTTAAAATCTTGCAAATTTTACACCAACCAGTTAGGCATAGTTTTTGCCTCTTCTATATTAACTCTCTCACTAACAAGTGCATCATGTAAATTTGCACAAAAAATGGAATGTTTTGCATCATCATGTGGAACTTGTAAAGGCCAAGAAGTTGACTCATTTGGACCAGCACTTGATTTTCCACCTATATAAAGAGGTAGCAAAGTGTCACACACATCTTTTGTTCTAATTGTTGTCTCCTTAGTACATGAAAGTAATGGATGAATTTCATCTTCCACAAAAACAACATCATGGTTAACCAAAATGCGCTTAGTTTGTGGATGATAGAGATGAGCCTTTTCTTTCAGAATTATACCCAACAAAAATACATTTTATTGCTTTATCATCTAATTTTCTGCATTGTTGTTTAGACACTAATGCATATGCCATACAACCAAAGACATGCAGATGAGAAACAAATGGCTTACTACCATTCCAATCCTCATATGGACTGATAGATTGTAGTGCTTTGGTTGGAGACCTCTTAAGTCAATATGCTTCACACACAACAACCTCATGCCAAAAACTATGTGGTAAAGCCTGACTTTTGACCATACACCTTGCCAGCTCCATGAGAGACCTCTTCTTTCTTTTAGCAAGACCATTTTGTTGAGGTTTATATGGCACTATACACTAATGTTTTATCCCATGCTCAATAAGAAATGCATTAAAATCAGAAGACATGTATCCCCCCATTCAAAATGGAGGGTGCCCATTTTACATGCTAACATATTTTCAGCCAAAACCAAAAACAAATTTGAAGCACATAAAGACTTCGGACTTTGCTTTCAATGGATACACCCATGCATGTCTTGATAAATCATCAATAAAATTCATGAAGTAAATGTAGTTCCCAAAAGGAGGTGTCAATTTTGAGTAGCTCAAACTGAACCATTTTTTGGGAAGGAGTAATGCTACATTTTGCCCAAAATACAACCTTCACAGACATGTTTACCAGGTGCCTCAAGTTTGGGCAGAGAGGACGCCATTTTAGTTTCATCTACGCATAGCAAACTAGCAAAATTAAGATGACCAAAGTGTGCATGCCAAAGCTACTCATGTCTATGGGTTGTGAACTTGTTCTTGCTTCAACCATGGCATGCTATTACATGTGGTCCTCCTTGAATATTTGGTATAATAAAAAGAACACATTAGACGTATTGTCTAAGAAACTTGGTAAGACCTTGTTCCCTTTATAAATACCAACATGCCTCCTTATATCCCTATCTGTTGTGTATGTGACTTGGAAGTGAACAGTGTGTGGTGAAGTAAGAATGTGGGTTAGTGTGAAGTCTAGATGAATAGTTTGGTCAATGCATTGGCTCAACATGCTCCTAGTATTGTACATGTATGTTACATGGTTGGTTCAAGCGGTAGTTTTCAAGGTTTGATTTTCCAAAGTTCCCTTATGGAATTACACGATTGTTGTTTGGGTTTGTACCTAGTGTTTGATGATGACTTAACTTGCACATGGGACTTTTTAGGTATCCGTTTCCAAGTTGTTCTAGGAATAATCTTACATGGTGACTTAGTTACAACAACTTTTTGTTTGCACTTTTGAGGGGTTGGGATAGACTTTGAAAGAATAGAACTTAAGAGCTTGTAAGATGAGATCTTAGCTTTTAAGCAAGTCTTAGGAACTCAAATTTGTGCATTATCATGGTCATCCTTCATCGGTTGCTTTGGTACCCAAATTTGGAATCTTCTTTGAGATGGATTTCCTCGTTGTTCTAGTGCTTGTCTCCTTGACTCTCACATCTGTTTCTCAGGTGGTGGCTTTGATTGGGTTGGAGTCACTAGTTGTTCACTCATTTGAACCAAAATCTACTTCCTTCTTGGAATCGCTTTTCTCCAAGGTTTTGTTAGACTTATGGGTTCCTTAGTCTACTACAACTACTTTGTGCACCTCTTTGTTGGAGTTCCACCCACTCTTGAGCCTGTTTTTCAAAGTTCCAATTCTTCTAAACCATAGAGCCTGGGTCACATACAACATATGTTGCTTCAAGGTTAGTCTTTGAAGAACTAGGAGCCTGTGTGGGACCTAGATCAGTGACCATGCTATTCTCTAATTCTATTGTGAGACATTGTTTGCATACCCAAACTTGAAGAAGTTGAATTCTTAGGTTCAAGTTGACTGCATGGTCATAGATCCTATCTTGACCCAAGATGAGAGACTACCATCATAGGGACATCTTGAATTGAGATGGGAAGTTCCACTTTGCCCATAGAAGGGGTTTCAACACCTCTTGCCTCAATCGGATTCATGTGAAAGTCCAAGTCCTGACAATCAGAATATTCTATTGCACTAGTAGCCGCTTGTGAATCAATTAGTGATCTGATTGTTTGGGATGATGTGTCTTGTCAACTAAAATAAGTGATCATCGATCAATAATGCTATGATAAGGAGTCCTCTTGGACTAGCACATAGCCATGTGATATCGATGGGGTCAGAGTGGGGAAAATCATTATTGTTCCTTGGCTAGCCTAACCTTGTATTCTTAATTTCATTCTTTTAATGAGTTCTAAGGCTTTTGCTTGCACTTTTTCCCGTATCCTTCTCTCTTCTTCTTTTTGTTTATTATCCACATTTAGTCATCTAAGCATGTCTTCTATCAAAGGCTCTTGATAGAGCTTGAATCGACATTTGCTAATGTAATTTGGTAACAGATAGGGTGGCTGATTGCACAGCCCCACTAATTGATATCCTATTGATAATCATGGGTCCATAGCCTTGTTTCTCTAATTTTTTTGCATGTTGTTTCAATGTGTGCATCAAAGCTAAATCACTGGCCTTCAACCCTTTGTCCTTGACATGTGCATTGAAATAATCTTTTTGTATTTTCTTTTTGCTTATATCCCTATAACTACTCTCAATCTAGGTTCTCCTAAGCGCTCTAAATCCATGATCTTGGAAGATAGCTTGTGGCATGTCCATTGATGCTCTTGTGCAACCTTGAGAGTTGGTATCAAGAAGTCTAACAAAATCACATCATTTTGGCCCAATACCATTTGAAATAGCATGGCATTGAGTATCATTTGTAGGAAACTTGATATGCCCAAACAACATAAAGTTGCTTGTCTCAATCCGAATGTTTGTTATTAATGAGCTTGTTCAAGTGCCTGTTGTTGGAGTTTGAGGTCTGTGGAAGCACGCAAAAAACACAAGGAACAAGAATAAGCTTGGAGCACACCACTCAATGTATTACCACTAGAATGTACAAAGATAAGTAACCCGTTAGGGCTATAGGGACATATACAAGCCGGGGGAAAGAACCTTCTAAAGAGGGAAAAAAGTGCCTCAATGGTCCTAGTGTGTTCACACACATCACCACCTAAATATATCAACAAATCATCCGTGGGAGTGATGCGGTGAACAAGGACCTAGCACTCACGTATAAGGAAGTGCCAAGCTATGTGGAATCAATCCACAAAAGGAAGTAAGCCCAAATCTTTGTAGAAAGCTTCAAATTGCTCCCTAGGCAGAGCCTTTGTAAAAAGGTCTACAATGTTCTCGTGTGTGGGCACATATGCCAAAATGATCTCTTTAAGAGAGAACCTCTCCCTGACATAATGATAGTGCACCTCAATGTGCTTAGTGTGAGCATGGAGCATAGGGTTCCTTGCAACTGCCAATGCGCTTTCACTATCAGTGAAGATGGTGGTTACAAAAGCATAACCAACACCCAAATCAACCATAAGGCATCTCAACCAAACACACTCAGTAGTCGTTGTGAAAGCTACCATATACTCAACCTCTTAACTAGAAGTGGCCATAGTAGGATTCTTCTTGCTCAACCAAGATATACATGAGCTACCAAGCATGAAGCAAAAGCCACTAGTGAACACATGAGTGTCATAGCAGCCAACCCAACCACAATAAAAAAAGTGCATGTAAATCTAGCGGTAGTGATCCTCTCTTGGGATAAAACAATCCAAGTATTTGAGTACCAGTAAAATAACAAAAGATGTGCTTAACCACTTGCCAATGCTTGATACCTAGGCAATGCATAAACCTGCTCATCTATGAGACAAAAAACTAAATATCTATCCGAGTAATGCATAAGTAAATCAAGCATCCAATAGCATGTTGCTAGAGAACAACATCAAATGCATCTCCAACATCATGAAAAATCAATCGTAAAACTATCTCCATAAGAATGGCAATAGGTTTGTAATCTTCAAGGCCAAAATGCTGCAATAATGTGTCAATATATTTTGTTTGACAAAAAGCTATTCTGCCATCAACTTGCATAAATTGAATGCCCAAATAATGATGCAAATACCTTGAATCTGGCATCTCAAATGAGGCATGCAAATCAGCCTTAAAATAAAAAATATGCTTCACATGAGGACCACTGAACATCATGTAATCAACATACACAACAATGATCAGAAGCACATCATTTTCACACTTAACATATAAGGTGCTCTCAGTTGGATTGTTCTCAAAACCATGTGCAATCAAGTAGGCATGTATCTTTTCATACCAAGCATGTGGTGCTTGCTTCAAACCATATAATGCCTTTTTCAACTTGCACACTTGGTTTTCATGCCCTTTCTACACAAAGCCACGGGGCTGAAAGACATACACTTCTTCATGCAAGTCACCATTCAAAAATGCAATTTTAATGTCCAACTAATGTTCATTCCAACCATGATGAGCTGCAAGTGCATAGATGCTATGAATAGTATACATTCAGCACGTAGGAGCAAAGGCCTCATCAAAATCAATGCCTCTTTTTTGAGCATAACCCTTTGCAAAAAGCCTAGCCTTATACCTGTTAATTGTTCCATTAGGCATACGCTTCAGCTTGTATATCCACTTAGTGCCAATTGCCTTGTTGCCAAGAGGCAATTCACATAAAGACCCAGTACCATTTTTCATGATAGCATCATATTCTGATTGCATAACAACCATCCAATTTTCAAAAATTTTTGCTTCATCAAAGAAAATAGGCTCATTCTCATCACAAAGAATAGAGGCAGCCATAGCATAGCAATCTAATGCAAAAGAAGCACTATGAGAGCCTAGATGATTATGATATGATAGAAGTGCATCTAATTTTCTATCACACAAATTTTGCACCACCCATTTTGGCATAGTTTTTTCCTCCTCAATATCATCTCTCTCATCAACAAGTGCATCATGTAAATCTGCATCAGAAATGGAATGATCTACATCATCATATGAAACCTGTAAAGGCTGACAAGTTGCCTAATTAGGACCAACACTAAATTGTCCACCTATAAAAAGAGGCAATAAAGTATCATACATGTCTTTGGAGCTAACTGATGCCTCCTTAGTGCATGAAAGTAATGGATGAATAGCATCTTCTACAAAAACAACGTCACAGCTAACCAAAATGCATTTAGTTTATGGATGATAAAGACGATAGCCTTTGCTTTTAGAACTGTACCCAACAAAAATACATTTCACTGCTTTATGATCCAATTTCCTCTATTGTTGTTCATGCACTAATGCAAATGGTAGACAACCAAAAACACATAGGTGAGCAACAGATGGCCTACGACCATGCCAAGCCTCATATGGAGTGATAGAATGTAATGCTCTAATTGGACACCTGTTAAGTACATATGCTGAACACGTAAGAGCCTCAACCCAAAAACTATGTGGTAGAGCTTGACTCTTGACCATACACCTCACCATCTCCATGAGTGACCTGTTCTTCCTTTTGGCAACTCCATTTTATTGAGGTGTATATGACAATGTACACTGATGTTTTATCCCACATTCAACCAAAAATTTATTAAAATAAGAAGACATATATTTCCCCCTCGATCAGAACGAAGGGTGCCCATTTTATATGCTGATAGATTTTCAAACAAAACCAGAAATTGTTTAAAGCACATAAACACTTCGGGCCTTAATTTCAATGGATATACCCATGCATGCCTAGAAAAGTCATCGATGAAAGTCACGAAGTAAAGATAGTTCCTGAAAAAGGTTTCTGCATATGATCATAGACATCACTATGAACAAGTTGCAATTTTTGAGTAGCTCAAAGTAAACCATCTTTTCGGAAGGAAGAATGCTACATTTTGCCCAAAATACAACCTTCACATACATGTTTACCAAGTGCCTCATGGTTGGGCAAAGAGGAAACCATTTTAGATTTCTGCAAGTGTAGCAAACTAGCAAAATTCAGATGACCAAAGCGTGCATGCCAAAGCTTTGCATCTGACATAGCCTGAGAATTTTGAATTGCACATGTTGAACCATTTACAAATTTTGTAGGATCTATGAGCTTATAGAACCCATGACATAAAATGCTAGAATGCAATAATGATGTCGTCGTTTTACATATCATGAACTGTACATCTGTCATCAACAATTTTCACAACCAAGCTAATCTTCACTAATGTTGAAACTGATAACAGAATTTTCTTGATCCCTAGCACAAATAAAGCATCTGAGAATGTAAAAGAACTACCATCCGTAGTAGTCGAAATGATCTTACCAACTCCATAAGAGGATAAGAGGAGTTGTTGGCACATGTGATAGTATTCCTTGTAGGGGCAAGCTCAAGTGAAGTGAAGAAACTGCGCTGAGAGGTAATATGTTTGGTTGTCCCACTATCAAAGTACCAAACATCTGAGTCTATTGCAGACATACATTGTTCATGTGAAGATGGGTCATAACTACAAACAGTAGTAAATGCCCATTCTTCATTATGCACAAGATTAGTAGATTCTTTTTTGGGTGTAGAGGCCTTTGGAACAACCATTCTAACCTCTTTCTTCTTTGCCTCTTTTGCAGCCAGTTTTGGACAACTCTTTATGACATGATCATTTCCTTTACAATATTTGCAAAATGATTTCTAGTTTTCTATTTTCTTCTCATCTTTGTCATCCTTCTTTGATTGTGCAGATTAGTAGATTTTGCTTACTAGTAGAAGAGCTCCATTTACCTTTGCCCTTCTGACTAGCTAGGAAAGCTTGTTTTCCAACATGCATAATGGACATGTTCTGCCTAGATTGATCTTCTTGCAATAGAATAAAGACTAACTCCTCAAATGTTAAGGCATTTGGATTTCCTTTCATAATCAATCGAAGAGTAGAAGCAAAACTCTATTATGAATATGGAAGACCACTCAGAAAAGTGTGCACAAGTGAAGTGTCATGCAAGACTTGATCAGCAAAAATTAAGTGCTCTTTCATATCTTTGATCTTTATAAAAAAACTATCCATGGAATCTCCTTTATTCATGTACTCAATCTCCAACTGTTTTTGGAGGTAAACAACATGAGCCTCATTCCTTCCCTAGTATGAAGTGGTAAGTGTATCCCAAGCATCCTTTGTTGTTCTACACGAGCGAATGTGAGGAATAATGGCATGTTTGATAGACAAGGCTATCAATGCATGTGTCTAAGTATCTCTACCATCCCAACAAATTTGCTCTACAATAGGTGTAGTAGGAAGCACAACATGAATAGGAACATGAAGAATATCACCATCTTCACTGTCATCTGCATCAGCTTCGATAATTGTATAGGTGTAATAGGATGTTTTTTCAATACCCTGCACAATATGGGCCACAGTCCTTTTGCGGCCAATACATGAAGTATCATATAAGCCCATAGTGGGTAATTTCTACCATCTAAATTATCCTCAACAACCAACATAGGGAATACATCACTGCTTTTAGCCATGGCCACTGACTAAAATACCATGACGGAGAAAAATGACTGTATCTCAAAAAGTTGAACAGAACTACCCTGTTGAGTTCTACTAAGCCTATAGCAGACTTCGAGATGCTTATGGTGGCAAACCAAGACCTATATATATCTTTGGCACAAAAAGATGAAATTTCCTGCACAAGTGATGTGATAGTGTGTTTAGAGGCCAAAATGAGCTCAGATCCCAATTTCGGGACAACATAGAAAAGATATTTAGAATTGTTAATCACCTTGAGTATGCTCATCAAATTTCATGTGATTATGAGACTGTCACTGGAGGGGTGTAGACGATGCCCTACATGAAACAGGGACCTGCTTTGATACCAATTGTTGGAGTTTGAGGTCTACGAAAGCACGTGAGCAACACAAGGAAGAAGAAGAAGAAGCTTGGAGTGCAACACACAATATTGAATGTATTACCACTGAATATGCAAACATAAGTAACCTGTTAGGGCTATCGGTGCATATACAAGGGGGGAACCTCCTAAAGAGGAAAAAAAGTGCCTAGGCAGTTTGAGACTATGATTGGAGGGGTGTTGACAATGCCCTACATGAAATGGCAACCTGTTCTGATACCAATTGTTGGAGTTTGAGGTCTATAGAAGCACATGAACAACACAAGGAAGAAGAAGAAGCTTGGAGCACAACACAGAATATTGAATGTATTACCACTAGAATATACAAAGATAAGTAACCCATTAGGGATATAGGCATATAAACAAGGGGGGGGAACCTCTTAAAGAGGGAGAAAAGTGCCCGAGCATTCCCAGTGTGTTCACACACATCACTACCTAAATATATTAACACCTGTGCATGATAAGGAGCTGACTTCTTGTGAATGACCATGAAATCTTGAAAAAGATATTCAATGACCTCACTCAAGAAGGTGTTCCTCTATTGCTTACCAATTCTATCAGTAATCCATATCTTGTGAATACATTCTCGAACATAAATTTGGCTATCATTTGCGCATAATTTTTCCTAGTAGCCTTGACTTCTACCCATTTGGTAAGATTATCTATAGTTACAATGATATATTCAGCATGTGAACCCTTAGTTGGGGGATTAATAGGACCTAAAAATATATTCCCCAGTTTGAGAATGCACGTCCTGCCATCATGGGTCTCAATGGCATCTCATCCTTGTAGATTGAATATTGAGTTCTTTGACAAGTGTTATACCTCTTCACATGGGTATGTGTGTCCATGTGAAGGGTAGGCCACAAAGGACCTGAAAAAAATTGCTTTGATCACTCATTCAGGTCCAAAGTGTCCTCCTACCACACCTTGGTATGCAATTTCAAAAATGTTCAAGTATTCACTTTCATGTACACATAGTCTCAAATATCCATCTCATCCATGTCTATATAGATTATCACTGATAAATCTGTAGTCTTGAGCCTCCTTCTCTAGACTCCTTTTTCACACTAAGTTCATCTCTTGAGGGAATGCTTTTGTCCTAAAGAAGTCAACAAAAGGAGTGCTCTAATTGGGTATTAGAGATACTTGATATAAAGTGGTATATTCAACAAGGGGTCTGTTAATACAAGCTAGGCAATCCTTAAGTAGCCTATATATGTCTGCATCCATTACAACAAGCTAAGATTCCTTGATCCGTTTGCTTGTAGATGCTTCTTGCGAGTATTTGATATCTTTGTGACTTGAAAATCTATTCTTTCTTTATCCTAACTACTATAATCTTAGGTCCGAATGTGAGAATAGGCATTAGCGTTCTAGCCCAACTAGGAACTACTTCCAATTTAAACGAGCAAGCATAAGGAAATTTGTCTAATACTCCTTGTGATTATTCAGTGTCCTGAATTTTGATGACACTTAATCTAGACAATACCTAATACAAATGAAACTTGATGTAGGTGACACACAACACAACCAAAAATGATATGTGACACATGATACTTAATGAAGTGCTGGTGACACTCAGCTCACAACACTTAAAGACCATGATGCACGACACTTAAAGTTTAGAGACACTCGACACATGACACATATAAGGTGTCGAAGACACCTGTGCTTGGCAACACTTGGACCTCATGACACATGATGCTTGATCGGTGTTGGTGACTCTTAATATGAGGACACTTGGGACTTCAAATCACTTGATGCATGATGCTTTACTGGTGTTGGAAACACTTAGGGAGATAATGCACATGCCATTCATCAAATTTTATGAAACTTGAGGAGTGTCATGATATAATTCAAGTGTTAGTGATAGTCAAATGTCATGATACTTAACATGTATTGATGATACTTGCAGTACATGAAACTTAGCAAGTGTAAGCAATACTTACTCATAAGTGATACCTGGTAGGTGCAACAATACTCGCCAAGTTTTGGTGACAATTGATCTTATGACAATTGCCAAATGTTATGATATTCAACAAGTATCCATAATACTTGGAGTACACTACATGTAGAAGATGTCAATGATACTTACTCTAAAAAAATACATGCCAAGTGTCGATAATACTCCATAGATGTCACGATACCTAAGAAATTTCAAAAACATTCAACAAGTGTCCAAACACTCAAGCCTTGACGATAGCAATGAAGTCTTGACGATAACAATGAAGTCTTGATGATAGCAATGAAGTATTGACAATACCTGACACTCATGATACCTACACAAGTGCTCAAATAATTTCATGAAACTAGAACAAGTGCCATCATACTTGTAGAATCAGGTTTCATGGCACCTAACTCAACCCAAATGTCATAATACTTGAGTTTTTTCTTATCCAATTCGAAATTCTTTATAGCTTTGTGCTCCCCTCTCTCTCCTCTCTCTTCTATGCTCAATTGCGCAAATTGATCTTTGAAAGGCAAAATAATGGTTATATAACACTTGAGATTCACACATAACTACTTACCAAGTGTTGTTTTTGAGAAAAAGACTTTAGGTACTTGTAGTATCTACCTCGATGATGCAAAACATTATGCAAGCCAAACACAGTTTGGAAATTTCCACAATACTTACTCTCCTTCTCTCTTTCCACAAATCTCACTCACATAAGTGAGATAAGAAGTGAGTCTTGAGGTATATGAACCACAACATCTATGAAAAAGTTTTACCCTAATTTTGGTGTATGGCCTACCCTACTTTCTTACTCAATCTCTCTATCAGATGATATCACTACTCCACTCACTCTTTCATGCACATCTACTCCACATGAGCTATAACCATCATGAAGGTACCTTGTCTTAGGTGCTCTTCCTCAACAACACTACTAAAAACATCTAACATCCATCGACAAGTGATCCTAAATAGCTATCACATATCCTCTGAGCAAAATCAAGTGGTGACTTGACATTAGATGCTAAACTGTCGAATCGAGAGTTGTTCCAATTAGCTACAGATAAGCATATGCACACATGATGGCTAATGTATGATCAAGTCAATGAAGCATGCAAGATGAGTGAATATACATGCACAACCACCTCTAACACAGAAAACATGCAATCCAACAAACATACAACAACAACTAGCACAAGAGTGGACTTTTCTCTTTGTTCAAGAGTTTAAGTATAATCAATAAAAGGTTCCAAGATGCATCTACGTATTGGAAATGGTATGAATGCATTTGGAGTTCTCTACACAAAGTTATGGTAAGAAAACCAGGTATTGAGAATACCTACCTCCACTCAGCAGCTTCCTACACCTCACACATGCAAGAAAACAATGAAAAAAGGTGGAAAATGTAGAAAATTCACCTTAGCACACTTCCAAATCATAGACATGTACACAAGCTCATTGAGAAGGACATAAGATGCCAAGAAAGAGGAGTTACACGAAATTTCACTTCTTCAAGTTAGTTCTCTATTGTCAAATGACAAGTAGTCCTAATAAATGAGAAGAAATTGAATTATATACATGTTCCCAAATACATATCCGTTCACATGTCTAGACAAGGATTGCAAAAAATAAGTTGAACTCAAAAAGCTAGTTTCCTAAGATACAAAATTTGGAATGTGACACTAGAGGACTCTTCTTAGCGCACAGTTAACAAGGTTTGTAATATGATGGGCACTACATAATCAAGAGGATTTTACAAAAAAGTATGGGCCCACCTTCTCTATAGCTTTGCAATCATATCCATGATTTCTTCTTTGTGAGAATAGTGTGTCCCTTGGTTCAAGTATTCTCAAGGCCAATAGGTGGGGGAAGAAGGTCTAGACCCCCTTAGGTAGCCAAATGCATCAAGAACCACTATGATGGATTAGAAGACCCATATGATCACAAGGTAGAATTCAAAAAAGTAATTAGAGCTGAAAGTTGATGAGTTTTTCACTCAATAAAAGGCATTCAATTTAACTTTCGTTGGCATGTCCTTAGCTTTTTTTTCAACCACTGAATAGAGCCAAATTCACCAACAGAAATAGTCTCCTAGAGGATCTCATTGTATATTTTTCTAAGAGAACAGTTACACATGATATTTCATCTCTAATCCACCATTTCAAATAGCTCAACCACAAAATTGTAAGGCTAATTGTTAAGCATTTCAAATAGTGTGGACAAATGCCTAGAAATAGAACATCCTTCTCATATCAAAATGATTTCTCTATTTCTAGATATACTCCTAATTGAGTATCTAAGGTCTTTGATATATGAAAGTGACTGGACAATATACATAGATGTTTGAAAGAGTGTATAGACTTGGAAGACAATCTAGCAAAGGAACCATAGACCCCATGCAATTCAAAGGAATCAATGAGTGTTACCCCTTCTTAAACACCATTTGTGGAAGAATTGATAGAATTGATTGAGTTTGTTGATATATTTAGGTAGTGATGTGTGTGAACACTCTAGGACCATCGTGATACTTTTTTCCCTCTTTAGGAGGTCCCCCCCCCCTCCGGCTTGTATATATGCCTATAACCCTAACATGTCAAATATCTTTGTACATTCTCTTGGTAATACATTCAATATTCTGTGTTATGCTCCAACCCTCTTCTTCTTCCTTGTGTTGATCGCGTGCTTCTGCAGACCCCAAACTCCAACAATTGGTATCAGAGCAGGTCTCGCTTCATCGAGGGCAGCATCGACACCCCTCCGGTCACAATATCAAAATCGCATGAAATTTGGTAAGCATACTCAAGGCGATTAGGAGTTCAAGATAGCTTCACCTTGTAGTGTCGAAATCATGATATGAGATCATTTCGACATCCAAACGCACTATCACAGTGCTTGTGTGGGCAATTTTTTCTTTTTGTGCCAAAGATATATACATGTTTCAGTTCACCAACATAAGCATCTCAAATTCTGTTAGAGGTTTAGCAAGTATTTCGTATGTTGGTTGTTGAGGATAAGTTGGATGGTACCAATTACCCATTGTGGGCTTATATGATGCATCATGTATTGGTTGCAAATGAACTGTGGAATATTGTGTAGGGTGTTGAAAAACATCCTATTACACTTGCAAATACAATTACTAAAGCTGATGCAGATGGCATTGAAGACAGTGGTATTCTTCAGGTTCCTGTCTGTGTTGCAGTTCTTGTTGCACCTACTATAGAGTAGCGTCATTGGGATGGCAGAGATGCTCAGGTACATGCATTGATAGCCTTAACTATCAAACGTGCCATTATTCCTCACATTTGCTATTGCATAATAGTTAAGGATGCTTGGGATACACTTACCACTTTATACTAGGAAAGGAATGAAGCTCGTGTTGCTTACCACAGAAAACAGTTGGAGATTGAGCACACAAACGAAGGAGATTCCATGGAAAGTTTTTTGACAAAGATCAAAGATTTGAAGGAGCAGCTGATTTCTATTGATGGTCTCGCTTAATAGTTCACTTGTGAAAATTGTATAGGATGGTCCTTCATATTCATATTAGTGTTTTGCTTCTACTCTTCGATTAATGATGAAAAGCAATCCAAATGCTTTAGAATTTGAGGAGTTAGTCTTTCTTCTATTACACGAAGATCAGTCTAGGCAGAATAGGTCCATTATGTGTGTTGTAGATCAAGCTTTCATAGCTAGTCCAAAGGGCAAAGGTAACTGGAGCCCTTCTACTAGTAAGAAAAAACCCACTAATTCTGCACAATCACTACAACATATGAGGGGCTTACCAACATTGTCCATACCGACGTTCACCCCCTCCCCCCCTTTGGTATGATCATTGAAAATATCTCTAAAGATCTTGTTATGCATACTGACGATCATTTGATCGTCGGTATGCATTGCCATCGTCGGTATAGGCACGAGTATAGGTGTTGGTATATGCATCGGTATAGGTGTCTATAATCTGCTAGAATTATCAGCATCACTCCCATCGATATCACTCCTATTGGCATCACCCCTACCAGCATCACTCTTGTAAGTGGGGCTACTCCCGTCGGAGGTACGCCTCCTGGCTTTATGAATCCACCACGACCACCTTCTCAGCCATCCCCTAGTGGCTCTAGTAGTAGATGTGTGCATTTAACACCTCAATGTGATACAGTTGTTGGCCCATCCTGTAGGTCGAGGTCACGCTCTGGAGCAAGAGGTTCTAGGAGTGGATCTACAGGTGGCTCTAGAGGAGGTAGATGTTGTGGAGGCAGAGCAACAAATGTTGTTTCACCCACTTCTACTCCTAGAGTAAGTACCTCTGATGTAGGTCCACCACATGGTATGCCACATGGTACACCACATGGTATGCCACATGGTACACCACATGGTACACCACGTACACCTTGGGGTGCTCATGACCATGACAACTCCAAGGTGTATATTATCCATGATCAGAAAGCCATGCATCAGCATATACGACAGCTTTGCTCCATACAATTTGGACACTCTATCATGTTGAAATGGAGTGAAAAAGATAAAGATCGTAAATTATTGTTGAGACAATCTATCAAGAGTTCCAACCAAGACATGGGCATCCTATTGTCAGCTCAAAATGGATTCAACACACGGCACATGAGGTTATGTCCCATCGATGATCTGAGGCTTGTGTTGCTTTCAGAGCAAGCTTACCAAAGCTTGTATGGTTAGATGCTGAGGAGTGGGATATGATTTGCTTTGAGTAACAGTAGACTCCGATCGGACCGTCACATTTGGGTAGCGACGGATATGAGACTATGTGTCACGAGTTTGTAAGTATCATTTGGTGTATTGAATTTGTTTGTGTTAAGCATGTCATGTATGTTCATCTAATGTTTTGCATATTTGTTGCAGGAGGTTGTAGTGGATCATCCTCCAACACAAATCGAGGAGGTTTATGGATATCATCATGGATTGGTTGCACTATTGGAGGACTTGAAGGGACACAATGCAGTCATTTCATGGGAACATCTACGATGAGGTGATGAACTTATAAATTTGGTTTGGTGTTTTTAGTTGTTGTTTGTAAATATCATGTCAATTTGTCTTATTTCATGAATGTTCTTTATTGCAGGATTGTTGATATAGATGTTTTGATGCTTCTGAGCATGTGTGTGACAGAGGTGTAACACAATTTTGTATTTGGCTCATATATGGCACAGGTGCACCAGAATTTTGTACTTGGTTCCTATATGGCAATGCTTTGCCACATTTTTTTATTTGGCTCATATATGGCAGTGGTTGCCACACTCTTGTACATGCTTCGTTTATGAAAAATATAACTTTTTGGTACATGGTTCATGGTTCATTCTACTCATCTCTTTTCTATCCAACAATATTTTGCTTTATGAAATCATGTTTTGGTTGCCATTAGAGTACACGTCACATGTACTTGGTTTTTTTTTTGGGCAGAGTGTATTGTCTTTTGCTACACAACATCATGGTAATATTGTTGTAGCAAGAGACAATACACTCTGCCCAAAAAATTTTTGCAGATATGGTCATCGATATGAGCATTGGTACTCCCAGCACGATCACCGATATGTGCGATGGTACTCCCTGCAAGGCCACTGGTATAGGTGTCGGTATGAGCACCAATATGAGCGTCAAAAATACTGATGGTTATATCGATGCTTTTATCGATGCCTATGTTGGTGCCTATATTGGCACCTATACCGGTGCTTTGTTACCGATGCGTATGCCAAACCTTACATCGACATTAAGGCAAAATTGTGCACGTGCATTTGCCCCGGTAGAAGCCTCAATGTATGCTTGATATGTTGTAGTGAATCAAAGAAGGATGATAGAGACGAGAAGAAAACAAAAAAGAAGAAATTGTTTTGCAAATATTGTAAAGGAAATGATCATGTCATAAAGAGTTTTCCAAAACTGGCTTCTAAAGAGGCAAGGAAGAAAGAGGTTGGAATGGTTGTTGCAGAGGCCTCTACACCCAAAATAGAGTCTAATCTTATGCAGAATGAAGAATAGGCATTTACCATTGTTTGTAGTTATGACCCATCTTCTCATGCAGTAGACTCATATGTTTGGTACTTTGATAGTGGGACAACCAAACATATTACCTCGTAGCATAGTTTCTTCAATTCACTTGAGACTTCCCCTACAAGGAATACTATCACATGCACCAACAACTCCTCTTATCCTTTCATGGGAGTTGGTAAGATCATTTTGACTACTACTGATGGTGGTTTTTTTAAATTGTCAGATGCCTTATTTGTGCGAGGGATCAAGAAGAATCTGTTCTCAGTTTCAATTTTAGTCAAAATTGGCTTGGTTCTGAAATTATATTGATGATTGATGTACAGTCCATGATCTATCAAATGTGGATTTCATTATTGCTTCTGGCATTTTATGTTGTGGGCTATATAAGCTCATAGACTTTGAAAAATATATGAATGATTCAACATGTGCAGTACATGATTCTTAGGCTATGTCAGATTCAAAGCTTTGACATGCACGCTTTGGCCATCTGAATTTTGGTAGTTTGCTATGCCTGAAGAAATCTGAAATGGTGTCCTCTCTGCCCAAACTTGAGGCACCTGGTAAACATGTCTGTAAAGGTTGTATTTTGGGCAAATTGCAGTGTTCCTTCTTCCTAAAAGATGGTTCAATTTGAGCTACTTAGAAATTCTAGTTTGTTCACAATGATGTTTGTAGTCCTATGCAGACACCTTCTTTTGGGAACTATCTTTACTTCATGATTTTCATTGATGATTTTTCTAGGCTTGCATGGGTATATCCATTGAAAGCAAAGTTCGAAGTGTTTATGTGCTTCAAACAATTTTTGGTTTTGGCTAAAAATCTGTCAACATGTAAAATGGGCACCCTCCATTCTGATCGAGGGGGGGAATATATGTCTTCTGATTTCAATGCATTTTTGGTTGAATGTGGGATAAAACATCAATGTAAAATGACATATACACCTCAATGTAATGGAGTTGTTAAAAGGAAGAATAGGTCACTCATGGAGATGATGAGGCGTATGGTCAAGAGTTAGGCTCTACCACATAGTTTCTAGCTTGAGATTGTTATGTGTGCACATATGTACTTAACAGGTGTCCCACTAAAGCATTGTTGTCTATCACTCCATATGAGGCTTGGCATGGTTGCAAGCCATCTATTGTGCACCTATGTGACATTGGTTGTCTTGCATATGCATTATCATCCACATAATAAACGCATTTTGTTTAGCCGTGATGTTCTTTTTGTGGAAGATGCTATTCAACCATTACTTTCATGTACTAAGGAGACATAAATTAGCTCCAAAGACATGTATGAAACTTTGTTGCCTCTTTTTACAGGTGGACAGCCTAGTGCTGGTCCAAATGAGGCAATTTCTCAACCTTTACAGGTTTCATGTGATGATGCAGATCATTCCATTTCTGATGCAAATTTGTTAGATATGCTCAATACTCAACCCTCAAGTGACCACAAATGATCTATGGTGCTCTAAGTTGTAAGGCCCCCATCATGAGGAGAAGTCATTATGAGAGCTCGGACATTTGTGGAACCCTAACTTCTAAGTTAGATGAGGTCTATGTGTGACCGTTGATGGTTATAGATGATCTTTGTGAGCCTAGCCGTCAGGCTAGGTAGGGCATAAACTTCTGGGCCATTGGGTTGCCTTTCAAGATGAAAACAAAGGCCCTATGGCACCGTACAGTTTCCCAATAGAACCTTGATGGGGGGAGTGTAGAGGGAGGCTTGCCCCCTTCTACGGGGTCCAAGGGGGCTATCCCCCCAGCCAGTAGGGCTGAGATGGTAGGACTTCTGGTCATGGAGATATTGTTGGATTGTATATTTTACCAACTATTTTGTATCTCTTGATTGTGTTGAACCGACTCTCCTTGTAAAATCTATAAAAGCATGGCCCAGGTTGAGCTTTACATAGCATTGCACACTAGTAAGCCCTTCATCTAGAGTTTGTTGAGATCACCATCTAAGCTCCATATTGGAAGCACATGGGTGGATAGCGTTTTCTCTCAACTCCATCTACTATTCTGTTCCATTGTGCTATTATTTTCTTATAAGATTTACATGATGCACTTGTTGATGAGAGAATTGATATAGAGGAGGCAAAAACTATGCCTAAATGGTTGGTGTAGACTTTGTGAGATAGAAAATTAGATGCACCTCTGTCATGTTGTACTTGTTCAAGCTCTCATGGTACTTCTTTTGCACTAGATTGCTATGCTATGGCTATCTCTAGTCCCTTTGATGAGAATGAGCATGTTTCATTCGATGAAGCACAAAATTAAAAAAATTGGATGGCTGCTATGGAATCAAAATATGATGCTATTATAAAACATGGTACCTGTTCTTTATGTGACTTGCTTCCTCACAAGAGGGACATTGGCACTAAGTGGGTATACAAGGTGAAGTGTAATCGTGATGGAATAGTTGATAGGTATAAGGCTAGGCTTGTTGCAAAGGGTTATGCTCAAGAAAGAGGCATTGATTTTGATGAGACCTTTGCCCTTACATGCCAAATGACTATTGTTCATAGCATCTGTGCACTTGTAGCTCATCATGGTTGGAATGTAAATCAATTGGACATGAAAACTGCATTTATGAATGGTGACTTGCATGAAGAAGTGTATGAATTTCAGCCCCGTGGTTTTGTGTAGAAAGGGCATGAAAACAAAGTGTGCAAGTTGAAAAAGGCATTATATGGTTTGAAGCAAGCACCACGTGCTTGATATGAAAGGATACATGCCTACCTGATTGCACATGGTTTTGAGAACAATCCAACTGAGAGCACCTTGTATGTTAAGCATGCAAATGATGTGCTTCCGATCATTGTTGTCTATGTTGATGACATGCTGCTCACTGGTCCTCATGAGAAACATATTGCTGATTTTAAGGCTGATCTGCATGCGTCATTTGAGATGTCAGATTTGGGGCATTTGCATCATTATTTGGGCATTCAGCTTATGCAAGTTGCTGGCAGAATAGCTTTGTGTCAAAAAAAATGTCTTAACACATTATTGTAGCATTTTGGCCTTCAAGAGTACAAACCTATTGCCACTCCTATGGAGACATGTTTATGACTGAGTCTTCATAATGTTGGAGATGCATTTGATGTTGTTCTCTATTAGCAGGCTGTTGGATGCTTGAATTATTTATGCATTAGTCGGCTAGATATTCAGTTTACTGTCTCACAAATGAGTAGGCTTATGCATTGTCAGGTGTCAAGCATTGGAAGGCATTTAAGCACATCTTTTGCTAGTTGAGTGGTACCCGACTACTTGGATTGTTTTATCCCAAGAGGGGATCACTACCGCAAGATTTACATGGTTTTTTTTACTGTGTCTGGGTTGGATGCTATGACACTAGTGTGTCCACCAGTGGTTTTTGCTTCATGCTTGGTAGCTCATGCATATCTTGGTTGAGCAAAAAGCATTCTACTATGGCCTCTTCTAGTTGTGAGGCTGAGTATAGGGAAGCTTTCACAACCACTATTGAGTGTGTGTGGATCAGAGCCCTTATGGCTGATTTGGGTGTGGGTCAATCTTCTGCCACCACCATCTTCACTGAAAATCAGAGTGCATTGGCAAATGCAAGGAATCCTATGTTCCATGCTTGCAGTAAGCACATTGAGGTGCACTATCATTATGTTAGGGAGAGGTTCTCTACTGGAGAGATCAATTTGGCATATGTGCCCACACATGAGAACATTGTAGACCTTTTCACAAAGGCTCTACCTAGGGAGAAGTTTGAAGCTTTCTGCATAGCTTTGAGCTTACTTCCTTTTGTGTATTGATTCCACATAGCTTGGCACTTCCTTATACATGAGTGCCAACTCCTCGTTCACAGCATCACTCCCAGGGGGTTTTTTTATATATTTAGCTAGTGATGTGTGTGAACACTCTAGGACCACAAGGGCACTTTTTTCCCTCTTTAGGAGGCTTTTTTCCTATGGCTTGTATATATGACTATAACCCTAATGGGTCACGTATCTTTGTACATTCTCTTGGTAATACATTCAATGTTATGTGTTGTGCTCCAAGCTTCTTCTTCCTTGTGTTGTTCACGTGCTTCTGCGGACCTCAAACTCCAACAGAATTGATGGCCAAAATGAAAGGGGTTGAGACCCATTCTTCATCTAGACCATATCCTTCTCAACTTAGAAGGATACATTTGCTCAATAATGTTTGTAGTGTGTAGGAGGTCCTCCAACCTAGGAATGCCCAAGAGATAGATCCTCCAACCCACACCCTTGTCCTTATGGGATGCCATAGATTCCATGGCCAAGCGTATATTGCTACATTGAGCAAAATTTTACCAATCACTCTATGGAAAATTGTCCTTACAATAGGCAGCAAGTGTAGCAGCCCCCTTGATATGTTGATATATTTAGGTAGTGATGTGTGTGAACACTCTAGGACCATCGGGGCAAATTTTTCCCTCTTTAAGAGGTTTTTTCCCCCAGCTTGTATATATGCCTATTGCCCTAATAGGTTACATATCTTTGTACATTCGAATGGTAATACATTCAGTATTGTGTGTTGTGTTCCAAGCTTCTTCTTCTTTTGTGTGATGTTCGCATGCTTCCGTAGACCTTGAAATCCAACAATTGGAATCAGAGCAGGTCACTGCTTGATCTATGGATCGTCAACACCCCTCCAGTCACCATCTTAGAATCACACAAAATTTGGTGAGCATACTTAGGGTGATTAGGAGATCAAAACAACTTCGTTGTATGGTGCCAAAATCACAATCTGAGCTCCGACCTCTGAATGCACTATCACAATGCTTGTGCAGGCTATTTCATCTTTTTGTACCAAAGATATATACAAGTTTTGGTTTGCCAATATAAGCATCTCAAAGTCTATTAGAGGTTTAGTAGAGCTCATTAGGGTTTTTTTGCATCAGGGTATTTAAGTCAGTGGCCATGGTTGAAAGCAATGATGTATTTTATATGTTGGCTATTGAGGATAAGTTGGATAGTATGAATTACCCATTGTGGGCTTATATGATGCATCATGTATTGGTCACAAAAGGACCCTAGAATGTTGTGTAGGGTGTCAAAAAACATCCTATTACACCTGCAAATACAAGTATTGAAGCTGATGCAGACAACATTGAAGATGACAATATTCTTCATGTTCATGTTCATGCTATAATTTTTGCTACACCTACTATAAAGCAAATTCGTTGGGATGGTAGAGATGCTCAGGCACATGCATTGATATTCTTGTCTATCAAACGTGCCATTATTCCTCACATTTGCTCTTGCAGAATAGCTAAGGATGCTTGGGATACACTTACCACATTGTAGCATGCTAGGAATGAGGTGTGTTGCTTACCTCCAAAAACATTTGGAGAGTGAGCATATGAATGAAGATTCACTTGTGCAAACTACTCTGAATGCTCTTCCCAATTCATACCAGATTTTTGCTTCTACTATTCGTTTAATGATGAAAGGAAATCCAAATGGCTTGACATTTGAGGAGTTAGTCTCCGTTCTGTTGCAGGAAGATCAATCTAGGCAAAATAGATCCATTATGTGTGTTGTAGATCAAGCTTTCTTGGCTAGTCAGAAGGGCAAAGGTAAATGGATCTCATCTACTAGTAAGCAAAAATATGCAAATGTTGTATATTTGAAGAAGGAAGACAAAGATGAGAAGAAATTAGAAAGAAAAAAATATCTTTTGTAAGTACAGTAAAGGAAACGATCATATCATAAAGAATTGTCCAAAACTGGTTGCAAAAGAGGCAATGAAAAAAGAGGCTACAATGGTAGTTGCAGAGGCCTCTACACCAAATCCTGTCTGCAGTAGACTAAGATGTTTTGTACTTTGATAGTGGGGCAACCAAACATATTACCTCACAGTGCAGTTTCTTCACTTCACTCGAGCCTGCCCCTACAAGGAATACTATCACATGTGCCAACAATTCCTCTTATCCTGTTATGGGAGTTGGTAAGATCATTCTGACTACTACTGATGGTAGTTCTTTTACATTCTCAGATGCTTTATTTGTGCCAGTGATCAAGAAGAATCTGTTATCAGTTTCTACATTAGCCAAGATCGGATTGGTTGTGAAATTCATTGATGATAGATGTATAGTTCATGATCTGTCGGATGGCAATGTGATTATTACTTCTAGCATTTTATGTTATGGGCTCTATAAGCTCATAGATTATGAAAAATCTATAAATGATTCAGCATGTGTTATACATGATTCTCAGGCTATGTCAGATGCAAAGCTTTGGCATGCATGCTTTGGTCATCTAAATTTTGCCAGTTTACTACACCTGCAAAAATCTAAAATGGTGTCCTCTATGCCCAAACTTGAGGCACCTAATAAACATGTATGTGAAGGTTCTATTTTGGGCAAGATGTAGCATTCCTCATTTCCAAAAGATGGTTCAATTCAACCTAAAAATGCAACTTGTTCACAGCGATGTATGTGGTCCTATGCAGACACCCTCCTTTGGAAATTATCTTTACTTCGGGACTATATTTGATGATTTTTCTAGGCATGCATGGGTATATCCATTGAAAATAAAGTCCGAAGTGTTTACATGCTTCAAACAATTTCTGGTTTTGATTGAAAATGTGTCAGCAT
This sequence comes from Ceratopteris richardii, assembly GCA_020310875.1. Classification (NCBI taxonomy): domain Eukaryota; kingdom Viridiplantae; phylum Streptophyta; class Polypodiopsida; order Polypodiales; family Pteridaceae; genus Ceratopteris; species Ceratopteris richardii. Next base: position 58,202,479 of record CM035430.1, on the reverse strand, counting down.
ATAAAATGGGCACCTTCCATTCTGATCAAGGGGGGGGGGGGGGGATATATGTCTTCTAATTTTAATGCTTTTCTGGCTGAACATGGGATAAAACATCAGTGTATAGTGTCGTATACACCTCAACAAAATGGAGTTGCTGAATGGAAAAACAGGTCACTCATGAAGATGGCAAGGTGTATGGTCAAGACTCAGGCCTTACCACATAGTCTTTGGCTTGAGGTTGTTATGTGTGCAACATATGTACTTAACATGTGTCCCACTAAAGTGTTGTAGATTAACATACAACTGATTTTCTTTTAAAACATTCAATACCAACCGGAGATGACTCTCATGCTCATGCACAGTCCTACTATACACTAACAAATCATCAACAAAATTGACAACACATTTACCAATGAACAATCATAAAATGTCATTCATTAACATCATAAATATAGCTAGTGCATTAGTCAAACCAAATGGCATGACCAAATACTCATAATGGCCAAAACGGGTTTTGAAAGCTGTCTTATGTACATCATGATCTCTTACTCTAATCTGATGGTAACCACTTTTTAAATCTAATTTACTAAATACAACCGCTTCACCTAGAGCATCTAAAAGATCATCAATCTTGGGCATGCGATATCTGTGTCTGATAGCAATCTTATTGAGTGCTCGGTAGTCGATGCACATCCTATAAATCCATCTTTCTTCTTCACTAGAAGAACTGGTGTTGCAAAGGGTGAATAGTTGGGTTTAATCAGCCCTTTCTGTAGGTACTCGTCCATGACCTTGTAGACTTCATTTTCCTCTTGCAAACTCATTCGAAATGGTGGCCGAGCTGTCGGACTCACTCCTGGTATCAATTTGATTCTATGTTCTATGTTCCTACAAGGAGGCAAACCAAAAGGTAATTATTTCAAGAACAACTCTTGGAATTCTACTCTCACATTCATTGAAAGTGCTGAAGCATTCCAACTAGAGTTTCAGTGACTGCATGAATCCATCGTAATACAAGACGAATGCATGAAATAAAGAAAATAAATATACTTACAGTCAATCTTGAGCAAGTTCATAGTAGTTACCAATTGTGTCTCTTGGAGATTTGGTTCTCCATGGATTAGTAATCACCTACCCTCATGCTCAAATTGATAAACATGCAAAGCAAAGTCAGTGACTGGTATCCTCCTCGCATATCACTTCTTACTAAGGACTACATCAAAACGTGCTAGTCTTGCTTTCCCAAAATCCAATCTGTCCTCATAGGACTGGATCTGAATGGGCAAATCAACAAATCATCGATCCCATGTCTATGTTCCCTTCCCATCGACTAACTTTATTGTGTAGGCATATTTTGATTGCACAATTTCTAGATGTAACCTCTTAACTAGGCACAGACTAATTACGTTATGTGTAGACCCAGTGTCAAAGAGTACCTTGACAGGCTATCCTACCATGACTCCCCTCATGAAAATGAGTTTTGTGTTGGGAAACTAATATCCTTTCTATGCCACTGGAAAAAGCATAGCATCTGGCACAGTCGAGACCTTCTTTGTGACCGTCATGGCCACTATGGGAGATGCGAATGGTGATGGGGGATCTCCAAATTCATCCTCATCATCACTCCCTTCCTGAGTAGGATTTATGACTATGGTGGTGGCCATCTTCTTTTTCTTAGGACAATCCTTGAACAGGTGCTGGTCTGAACACCCATAGCATAATCCTTCTTTGATTGCCTTCTCTTTCTATTGAGTGGTAAGTATAGTCAAATCATAAACCTGTCTCCATAGGAGTGGCAATATGCTTACAGTCTTCAAGGCCAAAACGCTACAATAATGTGTCAATATATTTCGTTTGACACAAAGCCATTCCACCATCAACGTGCATAAACTGAATGCCCAAATAATGATGCAAATGCCCCAAATCAAACATCTCAAATGAGGCATGCAGATCAGCCTTAAAATCAGCAATATGCCTCTCATGAGGACCAGTGAGCAGCATGTCATCAACATAAACCACAATGATCAGAAGTACATCATTAGCATGCTTAACATATAAGGTGCTTTTAGTTGGATTGTTCTCAAAACCATGTGCAATCAAATAGGCATGTATCTTTTCATACAAAGCATGTGGTGCTTGCTTTAAACCATATACTTCCTTTTTTAACATGCACACCTGGTTCTCATAACCTTTCTGCACAAAGCCACGGGGCTGAAAAACATACACTTCTTCATACAAGTCACCATTCAAAAATGCAGTTTTAATGTCCAGCTGATGTACATTCCAACCATGATGGGCTGCAAGTGCACAGATGCTCCGAACAGTAGTCATACGGCATTTAGGTGCAAAGGTCTCATCAAAATCAATGCCTCTTTCTTGTGCATAGCCCTTTGCAACAAGCCTAGCCTTATACCTATCAACTGTACCATCAGGTTTACGCTTCAGCTTGTATACCCACTTAGTGCCAATGGCCTTCTTGCCAAGAGGCAAGTCACATAAAGACCAAGTACCATTCTTCATTGTTGCATCATATTCTGATTGCATAGCAGCCATCCAATTTTCTGAATTTTGTGCTTCATCAAACGAAAGAGGCTCAGTCTCATCACAGAGACTAGATGCAGCCATAGCATAGCAATCTGATGCAAAAGAGGCACTATGAGAGCCTGATTGAGTACGATATGACAGAGGTGCATCTAATTTTCTATCACGCAAGGTCTGCACCAGCCATTTTGGCATAGTTCTTGCCTGCTCAATATCAGCTCTCTCATCAATAAGTGCATCATGTAAATCTGCATCAGAAATGGAATGATCTGCATCATCACATGAAACCTGCAAAGGTTGAGACATTGCCTCACTAGGACTTGTCCACCTGTAAAAAGAGGCAACAAAGTATCATACATGTCTTTGGAGCTAACAGATGTCTCCTTAGTACATGAAATCAATGGCTGAATAGCATCCTCCACAAAAACAACATCACAGCTAACCAGAATTTGTTTAGTCTGTGGATGATACAGACGATAGCCTTTACTTTCTAAACCGTACCCAACAAAAATACATTTTACTGCTTTATCATCCAATTTTCTACGATGTTGTTCGGGCACTAATGCATATGCCAAACAACCTAAAACACGCAGATGAGCAACAAATGGCTTGCGGTCATGCCAAGCCTCATATGGAGTGATAGACTGCAGCGCTTTAGTGCGACACCTGTTTAGTACATATGCTGCACACATGATAGACTCAAGCCAAAAACTATGTGCTAAAGCCTGACTCTTGACCATACACCTCGCCATCTCCATGAGAGACCTGTTCTTTCGTTCAGCAAGTCCATTCTGTTGAGGTGTATATGGCACTGTACACTGGTCTTTTATCCCACGTTCAGCTAGAAATGCATTAAAATCAGAAGACATATATTCCCCCCCTCGATCAGAACGGAGGGTGCCCATTTTACATGCTGACAGATTTTCAGCCAAAACCAAAAACTGTTTGAAGCACATGAACACTTCAAACTTTGCCTTCAATGGATATACCCATGCATGCCTGGAAAAATCATCGATGAAAGTCACAAAGTAAAGATAATTCCCAAAAGAAGGTGTCTGCATAAGGCCACAGACATCACTATGTACAAGCTGCAATTTTTGAGTAGCCTGAACTGAACCATCTTTTGGAAAGGATGAACGTTGCATTTTGCCCAAAATACAACCTTCACAAACATGTTTTCCAGGTGCCTCAAGTTTGGGCAAAGAGGACACCATTTCAGATTTCTACAGGCGTAGCAAACTAGCAAAATTCAGATGACCAAAGCGTGCATGCCAAAGCTTTGCATCTGACATAGCTTGAGAATCATTTACTGCACATGCCAAATCATTTTCAGATCTTTCATAGTCTATGACCTTATATAGCCCATGACATAAAATGCCAGAAGCAATAAATCACATTGCCATTTGACAGATCATGAACTGTACACCTGTCATCAACAAATTTCACAACCAAGCCAATCTTGGCTAATGCAGAAACTGATAACCGGTTCTTCTTGATCCCTGGCACAAATAAAGCATCTGACAAAGTGAAAGAACTACCATCAACAGTAGTCAAAATGATCTTACCAACTCCCATAACATGATAAGAGGAGTTGTTGGCGCATGTAACAGTATTCCCTGTAGGGGTAGGCTCGAGTGAAGAGAAGAAACTGAACTGCGAGGTAATATGTTTGGTCTGTTAGATATGCTCAATACTCCACCCTCATGTGACCACAAATGATCCATGGTGCTCTAAGTTGTAAGGCGCCCATTATGAGGAGAAGCCATTATGAGAGCCCGGACATTTGTGGAATCCTAACTTCCAAGTTACATGAGGTCTATGTGTGACCATTGATGGTTGTAGATGATCTTTGTGAGCCTAGCTGTTAGGTTAGGTAGGGCATAAACTTCCAGGCCATTAGGTTGCCATTTGAGGTGAAAATAAAGGCTATGTGGCATCGCGCGGTTTTCCTATAGAACCTTAATGGGGGGAGTCAAAAGGGGGGCTTGGCAACCCTTTTGCGGGGTTCGGGGGGTCTATCCCCCCAGCCCGTAGGGCCGAGACGGTAGGACTTTTGGTCGTGGAGATATTGTTGGATCATATATTTTACCGACTATTTTGTATCTCTCGACTACGTTTATCTATACCAAACCGCCTTGTAAAAGCTATATAAGCACGGCCCAGGCTGAGCTTTAAATAGCATTGCGCACTAGTAAGCCCTTCATCTAGAGTCTATCTAGATTGCCATCTAAGCTCCACAGTGGGAGTGCACGGGTGGACAGCACCATCATTGTAACTGCATTACGCTCCGAAATTTGAGAATTTGAGTTCTCTATCTCTCGGTCTGCGTCTATCTTTATCTGTGTTTTTCTCTCAACTCTGTCTACAGTTCTATTCCGCTGTGCTGTTATTTTCTTACATGGTATCAGAGCTCAGGAGGCTCTGAGTGGTGCAGAAGCAGAAACGCAGAGGTTGTAGAGGTGCTGAACAACAAAAGAGAGAAGATGTCAAGAAGTGCGTCATCATCTACGACTGGGGGCCAAGGTGGCTCATCAACAAGAGTAGGTGGCGCACAAGCAGGAGCAGCAATGATGCCGGTCATCCCAACATTGCGGATACGGCCACCAGCCTTCACAGAAGGTAAACTTGATGGTACAAACTACACCCTGTGGAAGTTCAAAATCACTTCTATTCTTGATTCGTATGAGCTTTTGGAGACTGTTCTTGGGACTGATCACGAGCCCCAAGAAAGACCTGATCGAATGATTCCTCCTGATGCTGATCTTCCACGTGCTTGGAAACGTAGAAATGCAAATGCACTCTGTGCTCTTGTTAAAAGTACTTCTGATAGTGTTTTGACTCTCATTCAGCATACTACGAAGGCATGTGAAGCATGGAACATATTGAGAAATCAATATGAAACTCGTAATCAGACACGAATTCAGAACTTGGAGAATCAGCTTGCAGCAGAACGGTTTGCTGATGGGGAGACCGCAGAGGTGTTTATCACTCGCATAAAGAATCTACGAGATCAAATGGCGGGAGCAGGTGTTCAAAAGTCAAGTGAAGAGCTAGCTCGATGTTGTCTTCGAATCTGTCCACCTAAGTTTGATGGTCTGGTAACTGCTCTTAACACTCAAATCAGACCTCAACCACTAACTTTTGAAGAATTCAGTGCCTTACTCATGGAGGAGGAGCTACGGCTCAAGGCAAGGAGTGGTGGTAGCAAAGGAGATGCTGCATTCATAGCAAATGCCAAAAGAGGCAAAACAGACTCTTCAAAAGATGGAGACAAAAAGAAGAATGACAAAAAGAAGTTCAAGGGAGAGTGTTTCCACTACAAGAAAAAGGGACACAGAATCCAAGACTATCGCATCAAGAAGGCAGAAGAGAAGAGTGGCTCTTCAAAAGGTGGCAAGGGCAAGGAGTCTGCTAACACAGCAGAAACAAAGCTTGAGTTATTTGTTACGATAGAGAAGGTGTGCTCCTCGGCTGAAGATTCAGGAACAGATGACTCATGGGTGTTGGACAGTGGTCATCTCGTCACATGACGAGTAGAAAAGACCTTTACAGTTCCTTACAGCCTCTAAAGTAACCCATCATAGTGAAGGTAGGAAACAATGCAAGATGTCTTGCAGAGGGCGAAGGTACGGTTTCTTTCATTAACTCTAATGGCGATATCAGAAAGCTTTCAAATGTGCTGTATCTTCCACAAATAAAACGAAATCTACTTTCAGTAGCTTCTATAACTGATCAAGGTCATCAAGTATCTTTCAGTAAGACAGGAGCTAAGATTATGGACGGTAACAACAACATTGTTGGGACTGGCATAAGGAGGAACAACCTATATGAGTTGTGTGCTCTTACAGCCAAACGTGGGCACAAGTAAGCTATGGCATGAGAGATTTGGCCACATTGGATACCGTGTACTGAAGGAGATGCATCGCAGAGGTATGGTTTGTTGAAGAATCACTCACGAATTTGACATACAGATAGACATAAAGAAAAAGAAAGATAAAGAGAAGTGGAATCAAATATTCAGAAAATCAAAAGCCTTAATGAAGGGACAAATTCACGACCGTTATGTACAGCGCAAAATCTTGCAGAATCAGAGTTTGATAGAGTTCGTTACACCGAATCAAACTGTATATAAAGAGAGAACGTGCATAAGAATAATAGAGAGGGAAGTGCGAGCTAGAACGTGCGTAGGAAGAGCACACAGTTTAAATAGAGCACATATAGAGGTCAAGAAGAAGGGAGAAAAACAGAGAGAGAGAGAGAGAGTTTTTAGAAGACGCGAGAGATCGCGTATGTACAGATTAATAACAGAAACCTGAAATGTCAGGTATTCATCTGAGAGAGATGGTAAGAAGAAACTACTCATTGTAGGAGAGTTTCCATAGCTTGAGCAAGAAGAGGCCAAGCTAATTTGTACACATCTTCTCTAATAGAAAACACATGTTCATGTGGAAGTTTGCACGCACTGTTCGTATGTGAAGAATTCTGAGTATTTTCGTGTTACAGTAGAAAGTTCGTTAACAGTTACAGTTCGTTCAGTAAACATGTCTCCCGGTACTCTCTCAGTAAATGAATGTTTTGGTCAATTACAGTTGTCTCAGTAAACGCATTTTCGGTCAATTACAGTTTTCTCAGAAAACGTGTTTTCCAATAGAACAACGAAGTATATCTCGAAGAATAAATTTAGATTTTGTATGAGAGATAGCTTATCTTATAGCTAGACATCTCTACTATTAGTTCATCAAAGATTTCGGTGAAATGGATATGTACACACAGTACAAAGCCTGACCGGAAAGAGACATTCTAAACCAGAGAAGTTTTTTCTTAAACTTCAAAAAGTGTTCACTCAGTGAAGGAAGTTCATGCATCACTTCCTTACTTCTTGTATACTCACTTGAAGTAATTACAAACAGAATAGGAGTTGATTCCGGTAAGATTCCGGTATAATTACGGTGTCAGTCTGGGGGTGACAGTCCGGTGAAGTCCCAGTGAATTTTTCAGTAAATTCAAAACACAGTCTTATATGTTTAAGTGGCAGTAACCTTGCTAAGCTACTGTTGATTATGGAGGTGTTCTAATATCGCTCTAGCTTAGCATCTTTTCGGTGGCGCGGCGATTTCCGCAGGCTTGACAAGGTTCAAGCCTTTGCCGCAACAACCATCAAGAAGTGGTCTCAGAGCTGTGAGATCCCCAACAATTGGTATCAGAGCCGGTTAACCACACAAGTGGTTACAGAACGAGAAAGATTGTGAAGAGCAGAAAGATTCTGAAGAGCAAAAAGATTCTCAAAAGGTCATCGGAAGTAACAGAAACAAGAAGATCATGGCAGATCATGTCCAAATTGATAAATTGGACAGAGATAATTATCCCGCATGGGTAATGCGCATGGAAGCCTTACTTATGAGTAAGGACTTAATGATGTATGTAACCGGAGAAGAAAAGAAGCGGACCTTCGAAGATGATAGTCAACCGGAAAAAGAAGAATTAGAAGCCTTGAAGCTGTGGCAGAAGAAAGATGCAACGGCAAGAGCTTACATTTATAATACCGTTTCAGACCATCTACTACCGCACATTAGAGGTCTGGAGAAAGCAGAGGACATATGGAGTGCATTGGAAGATCATTTCCAAAATACTACAAAAGCTAGGAAGGCTAGCTTATGGTCCGAATTCACAACGTTCAAAAAGAAGTCAAATCAAAGCATTAGTTACTATGTCACTAAGATGAAGGATCTAGCAGATAGTCTTGGATCCATAAATGAAGATGTCGAAGATCATAGATTGATAGCGCAACTGCTAATAGGTTTGAGAGGAGATGAAAGGTGGAAACCTTTCATACTCTCGACTGAACTATCTTTAAATCATTTTGTACCAGATTTAAATCAGTTGCTTGGTTTGATGCTCACATATGAGCAAGACCTGAAAGGAGATGGAGATAAAGGAAAAAGTTCTGCAATGTACATGAAGAACAAGAAGAAAGCAGATAAAGGCAAGTCAAAAAACGAAGAAGAGTCGAGTTCTCAGGCTTATTATGCAAGAGGTAAAGGCACCGGCAGAGGAAGAGCAAGAGGTTCTGGAAGAGGAAGAGGTAGCCATAATAACAACAAGAAGGCTTGCTGGATGTGTGGATTAAGTAATCATCTGGCTCATGATTGCTGGCACAATCAACAAGGATCAAATCAAAATCAGAACAGTAATAGTAGAGGCAGAAGCGGAAGATATCAGAGTAACTTTCAAAGAGGTAGACAGAATCAAAGAGGAAGTTATGATAGAGGTGGAGCAAGAAGTTGGGGACAAAATCAATCCTACAACACCACCTACAACAACTATGCAAATGACACACAGAATGAAAGTCCTACATCATTGATGATGAACTCAATCAACACATCAGATAACGAAGACCTAAAGGTATTTTATATTGATTCTAGATGTTCTAATCATTTGTCAGGAAATATAGAACTAATGTCAAAATTGGAAAAAGGTAGTTCCAATCATACTATTCAAATAGGTGACAATACGAGAGATAGTGTACATTCAATTGGAAAAGTGAAATGTAAGAGTGGAGAAGATTTGCTAACCAATGTTTTGTATGTTCCGACAATACCGAAAAATTTAATTAGTGTGGGATAGATAGTTGAGAAAGGTTTTCAGGTCAGATTTACAAATGAAGGAGTATTTGTAGAAGATCCCGAGAATGGATATCATCAGATTGTCTCTGGAAAGAAAGAAGGTAGACTCTTTACTTTAAGAGTACAAGGGAACATTGGCCAAGCGTTGCTCACACATGGTGAAAAGGTGATTACAAAACTTGATCTCTGGCATAAGAGATTAGGTCATTTCAATGAAAAAGGAATTAAAGCTATGATTTCAAATCAGTCAGTATTGGGATTACCGAATGTACAGAACCAACATATGATTCACAAGTGTGAAGCATGTCAAATGGGAAAAGCCCATAGGTTACCTTTCCAGAATAAAGGATTCAAACATGATGGAGTACTTGAACTCATTCATACAGATGTATGGGGTCCAACAAAAGAAGGATCAATCAGTGGCTCAAGGTATTATGTTTTATTTATTGATGACACTACAAGATGGATAACGTTATATGTTTTGAAGGAAAGATCAGAGGTATTTGAAAGCTTCAAACATTTTCATGCATATGCTGAAAGACTTACAGTCAGAAGCTTAAGAGACTGAGGTTTGATGGAGGGGGAGAATACTTCTCCCGAGAGTTCAATGATTATCTTTGGAATGCAGGTATTAAGAGAGAAATAACCTGCAGGTATACACCACAACAAAATGGTGTAGCAGAAAGAAGGAACCGAACTCTAGTTGAGTTTGCACGAGCTATGCTAAAAGAAAAAGATTGTCCAAACTATCTTTGGGCTGAAGCCGTAAATACAGCTACATACTTGGTAAACAGGTTACCGTGTACAGCTTTAGATGGAATGACCCCTTATGAAGCTTGGTGGGGAAAGAAACCAACACTTGATCATTGCAAAGTGTTTGGATCAGTAGCTTATGCTTATGTACCATCACAACTCAGACATAAGCTCGAACCAAAAGCAGAGAAATATGTGTTCGTCGGATATGATGAAAAGCAGATGGGCTACAGGTTATGGATTCCTCTAACAAAACAGTTTACTGTTTCCAGAGATGTTACATTTGATGAACAGAAGAGCTGGTATACAGATCAAAGTCATACAACGAAAGAATTTGAAGAAGAGAAAAGAAGGAAAGAGAAAGGGAAATCAATTGTGCAGGTGAATAGAGATGAAGACTATATACAGGCAAGTACGTCCAGGATCGGATCAGGTATAAGAAATGGAGATGAACAGGGATTTGATGAAGACGTGTATTCAGATACACATGAAGAGTTTGAACCAAGAAGGTCAAACAGGAATAGAAGACAACCAGAAAGGTATTCCTATGATACTTCGTACATAACTCAGAAAAATTATGCATATATGGTCAAAGATGATGAAGAACCTCAGAACTATAATGAAGCTAAAGGCAAGAAGCACTGGGAAGAAGCAATGGAAGAAGATTTCAGCGCATTGGAGGAGAACAAGACATGGGAACTTGTTCCAAAACCAAATGGTAAGAAAGTAATCGGAAATAAATGGGTTTTCAAAGTTAAGAAACTTGCAGATGGAAGGATAGCCAGACACAAAGCTAGACTGGTTATCAAGGGCTATGCTTAGACGCATGGCATAGATTACGATGAGACGTTTAGTCCGGTGGCAAAGATGTCAACCATAAGGATAGTGATTGCTATAGCAGCATCAAAAGGATGGAAGCTAAATCAGCTAGATATAAAGAACGCATTTCTGAATGGATATATATCAGATGAAGTCTATATGGAACAACCGGAAGGGTTTGTAAGTTCCAGATACCCAAATTTTGTTTGGAGATTAAGAAAAGCACTTTACGGACTGAAGCAAGCTCCAAGAGCTTGGAATTACAGGCTTGTGAAATATCTGAATGAACTTGGATACCAAAGTTCGAAAGCAGATGCAAGTCTACTCATCAAGAGAATAGAAGAAGGTATGATCTACATTTGTATCTATGTAGACGACATTATAATCACACAAACGTCAGATGAAGGAATTAAAGAAGTAAAGAGATTACTTGAAAAGGAGTTTCAGATCAGTGATCTAGGAAAGTTATCATACTTTCTTGGAATGGAAATCACATACACAGATCATGGTGTATATGTTACGCAAGAAAGGTATCTCCTAAACTTACTGAAGAAGTTTAACATGGAGAATTGCAGAGAAGCTTCAACACCGCTTGAAGTAAATCATAAACTCAGCAAATATAGTGGAGCAGAGTTTAAAGATATGAGAAAGTATCAGTCGTTAGTGGGAAGTCTAATTTATGCAACACTAACAAGACCGGATCTTAGCTATGCAGTGGGAGTTCTCTCATAGTTTATGCATTGTCCGAAGGATCAACACTGGGTTGGAGGACAGAGAGTTCTTAGATATATCAAAAGAACTATAAAAGAAGGATTATATTATCCTTTTACGTCAGATATAAAGCTGAGAGCATACAGTGACTCAGACTGGGCAGGAAGTCAAGATGACAGAAGATCAACGCATGGGTATATGATATACCTAGGAGATAAGCTAGTGAGCTGGTGTTTGAAGAAACAACACACAGTGGCTCTATCGTCAATAGAAGCAGAATATAAAGGACTTGTAGAAGCAGCTAAAGAAGTGATATGGATGCAGACCTTGTTCAAAAGCATGGGTATTGATCAAGGTATAACAATCATACATGGAGATAATATGAGCTTGCTGTATCTTGTAGCAAATCTAGTATTTCATGCAAGAACAAAGCACATAGAAATTCAGTATCATTTCCTGAGGGAAAAGGTAATGGAGAAGGAGATAGAAATAGTATACACTCCAACAAAAGATCAGATTGCAGATATTTTGACAAAAAACTTGGATGGAACAAAGACAAGCAGATTCAAAGAAATGGCAGGTATAAAAGAAAGAAAAATATATGAAGACAGGAAGAGTCAAATTAGTGATTGAGGGGGAGCTGTTGAAGAATCACTCACAAATTTGACATACAGATAGACATAAAGAAAAAGAAAGATAAAGAGAAGCGAAATCAAATATTCAGAAAATCAAAAGCCTTAATGAAGGGATAAATTCACGACCGTTATGTACAGCGTAGAATCTTGCAGAATTAGAGTTTGATAGAGTTCGTTACACCGAATCAAACTGTATATAAAGAGAGAACGTGCATAAGAATAATAGAGAGGGAAGTGCGAGCTAGAACGTGCGTGAGAAGAGCGCACAGTTTAAATAGAGCGCATAAAGAGGTCAAGAAGAAGGGAGAAAAACAGAGAGAGAGAGAGAGAGAGAGTTTTTAGAAGACGCCAGAGATCGCGTATGTACAGATTAATAACAGAAACCTGAAATGTCAGGTATTCATCTGAGAGAGATGGTAAGAAGAAACTACTCAGTGTAGGGGAGTTTCCATAGCTTGAGCAAGAAGAGGCCAAGCTAATTTGTACACATCTTCTCTAATAGAAAACACATGTTCATGTGGAAGTTTGCACGCATTGTTCGTATGTGAAGAACTCTGAGTATTTTCGTGTTACGGTAGAAAGTTCGTTAACAGTTACAGTTCGTTCAGTAAACATGTCTCCCGGTACTCTCTCAGTAAACGAATGTTTCGGTCAATTACAGTTGTCTCAGTAAACACATTTTCAATCAATTACAGTTTTCTCAGAAAACGTGTTTTCCGGTAGAACAACGAAGTATATCTCGCAGAATAAATTAAGGTTTTGTATGAGAGATAGCTTATCTTATAGCTAGACATCTCTACTATTAGTTCATCAAAGATTTCAGTGAAATGGATATGTACACACAGTACAGAGCCTGACCGGAAAGAGACATTCTGAACCGGAGAAGTTTTTTCTTAAACTTCAGAAAGTGTTCACTCAGTGAAGGAAGTTCACACATCACTTCCTTACTTCTTGTATACTCACTTGAAGTAATTACAAACAGAATAGAAGTTGATTCCGGTAAGATTCCGGTATAATTACGGTGTCAGTCTGGTGATAGTCCGGTGAAGTCCCAGTGAATTTTTCAGTAAATTCAAAACGCAGTCTTATATGTTTAAGTGGCAGTAACCTTGCTAAGCTACTGTTGATTATGGAGGTGTTCTAATATCGCTCTAGCTTAGCATCTTTTCGGTGGTGCGGCGATTTCTGCAGGCTTGACAAGGTTCAAGCCTTTGCCACGATAGCCATCAAGAAGTGGTCTCAGAGTTGTGAGATCCCCAACATGGTTGCACACCTACCATCGATTGCAGAAATGAAGGAACCATGTGAAGCTTGCATGATGGGCAAGCAACAGAGGAAGGCGTTTCCACAAGAAAGCAAGAACAGGGCAAGCTATCCTCTAGAGTTGGTGCATGCTGACTTGTGCGGAAAAATGCCTACACAGGCTTTGGGCGGATCTTCCTACTTCATGTTACTTGTCGATGACTATAGCAAGAAGATGTGGGTGTACTTCCTTTGCGATAAGGCTCAAGCTTTTGGTAAGTTTAAAGAATGGCTTCAGCTTGTTGAAACTGAAACAGGGAAGAAGATGAAGAAATTCAGGACAGACAGTGGTGGTCAGTTCACATCAATAGAGTTTGAAGATTTCTACAAGAGTAAGGGAATCAAGCATCAACTCACAGTGGCACATAGTCCTCAACAGAACAGTGTTGCAGAACGTCGGAATCGAACCATCATGGAGATGGCAAGGAGCATGTTGAAAGGAAAGGGTTTGCCTAATCAATTTTGGGTAGAGGCTGTCAACACTGTTGTCTACATCTTGAATCGAAGCTACACCAAGGCACTTGATGGAAAGACTCCACAAGAAGCCTACATTAGTAAAAAGCCTTCTGTTTCCCATTTGAAAGTATTTGGAAGTGAATGTTATGTACATGTTCCAGATAGGGAGAGAAACAAGCTTCAAACAACAAGCATCAAATGTATCTTCTTGGGGTACAGTGAAGATAAGAAGGCTTATAAGCTTTATGACCCTGAGGCTAAGAAGATAATGGCGAGTCGTGATGTGGTGTTCAAGGAGGAGCAGCCACATGCAGTGGAGGAGGAAAAGAGATCTTCCACTTTATCATCAGGCGAAGGGGCAATCCACTATGAACCTAGCCCAAGAGCTATCCCTTCTACACAAGAGAAGGAAGCATCATCTTCAGATGATGAGTCTGAAAGTCATCAACCTGCCGACACCCAAGTGGAAAATCCATTGCCACGTTGGGTGAGGCAACTCTATGATTCTACAAACCCCATCCCACAGTCACTAGAACAAGTTGCAGATTGACTGAGGCGATCACAGAAAATAGAGGAACAGAGACGGGCAAGCGCCCATATTGTAAACACAGCCTTGATGGCCAATCTCATTCAAGAAGAAGTGAAGGAACCAAGCAATGTGGAAGAGGCACTCCATGATCCAAATTGGAGGGCTGCCATGCAAATAGAATACAACAATATCATGAAGAATGGAACTTGGGAGCTAGTGGATCGACCCCCTAAGCATAAAGTCATTGGCACCAAGTGGGTTTGGAAGCTAAAGTACAAGGCTGATGGTACTCTAGAAAAATATAAAGCAAGACTTGTTGCACAGGGCTACTCACAAGTTGAAGGCATTGACTTTTGTGAATCATTTGCCCCGACTGCAAGAATGACTACTATCCAAGTAGTACTAGCTGTGGCTGCACATAAATGTTGGCCAATCTATCACATGGATGTCAAGTCAGCGTTCCTGAATGGAGACCTCAAGGAGGAGGTATATGTGTCTCAACCACCAGGGTTTGAGGCTCTCAATTCAGAGAACAAGGTATGTAAACTGAAGAAGGCATTATATGGGCTAAAACAAGCCCCTAGAGCATGGTACCAACGGATAGATAAGTATCTCTTGGACCTAGGTTTCAAAAGATGTGCTTCTGATGCTAACTTGTATGTTCTAAAGAGAGGAGGCAAGACAATTGTGCTTGTACTCTATGTAGATGGCCTTGTGATTATAGGAAATGATGATGCTCTTCTTCAACAAACAAAAGATGCCCTGAGTTCAGAATTTGAAATGACAGACTTCGGCTTAATGCATTATTGCTTAGGTCTTGAAGTTTGGCAGGAACCAGGGAAGATTTTCATCTCTCAACAAAGGTATACAAGACAAATATTGAAGGCATTCGACATGGAGGATTGCAAGGAAATTTCTACACCTATGGAGGTCAACACAAAATTATCTATTGAAGATACTTCACCTCCAGTGGATATTGGAAGATACAGGAAATTAGTTGGAAGTCTAGTCTACTTGTGCAATAGCAGACCAGACATCTCTTATGGTGTTGGAGTAGTAAGCAAGTTCTCTAATAAGCCTTGCCAAACTCATTGGAAGGCAAGCATGCGGATACTCAGGTATGTGAAAGGAACTACTGATTATGGTATTCTTTATAAAGAAGGATCATCTCTGGTTGGATACTGTGACTCAGATTGGGCAGGAGATATTGATACCAGAAAATCAGTTTCTGGATATTGCTTTTCTTTAGGATCAGGGATTTTCTCTTGGATCAGTAAGAAGCAACCGACTGTAGCATTATCTTCTACTGAAGCTGAGTACAAAGCTGCATGCATTGCAGCATGTGAAGCAGTATGGTTGAGGAGGATCCTATGGCACATAGGAATACAAGGACAGGAGGCTACAGAGTTGAAGTGTGACAACCAAAGTTGCATGGCCATTGCCAAAAATCCTGTTTTCCATGCACGTACCAAGCACATAGAAATCCAGTATCACTATGTGCATGAGTTGATTGAGAATGGGGTCGTGGAGATAACTTATTGCCCTAGTGAAGAAAATGGAGTAGACATCTTCACCAAGGCTCTTGGGAGAGAGCAACTTCTTCGACACTTTCCAAAGCTTGGGATTGGACCAAGGAGGTAGTTCACCATCGGGTGGACATTGAGGGGGGGTGTTAGATATGCTCAATACTCCACCCTCATGTGACCACAAATGATCCATGGTGCTCTAAGTTGTAAGGCCCCCATTATGAGGAGAAGCCATTATGAGAGCCCGAACATTTGTGGAATCCTAACTTCCAAGTTACATGAGGTCTATGTGTGACCATTGATGGTTGTAGATGATCTTTGTGAGCCTAGCCGTTAGCTTAGGTAGGGCATAAACTTCCAGGCCATCAAGTTTCCATTTGAGGTGAAAATAAAGGCCCTGTGGCGTCACGCGGTTTCCCCATAGAACCTTAATGGGGGGAGTCCAAAGGGGGGCTTGCCCCCTTCTGCGGGGTTTGGGGGGCCTATCCCCCCGGCTCGTAGGGCCGAGACGGTAGGACTTCTGGTCGTGGAGATATTGTCAGATCATATATTTTACTGACTATTTTGTATCTCCCGACTACGTTTATCTATACCGAACCGCCTTGTAAAATCTATATAAGCACGGCCCAGGTTGAGCTTTAAATAGCATTGCGCACTAGTAAGCCCTTCATCTAGAGTCTGTCTACATCACCATCTAAGCTCCACAGTGGGAGTGCACGGGTGGACATCACCATCATTGTAACTGCATTAGGCTTGAAAATTTGAGAATTTGAGTTCTCTATCTCTCAGTCTACGTCTATCTTTGTCTGCGTTTTTCTCTCAACTCTGTCTACAGGTCTATTCCGTTGTGCTGTTATTGTCCTACATGGTCGCCCCACTATCAAAATACCAAACATCTGAGTCTACTGCAGACATGCACTGCTCATGAGAAGATGGGTCAAAACTGCAAACAGTAGTAAATGCCCATTCTTCTTCCTGCACAAGATTAGCAGACTCCGTTTTTGGTGTAGAGGCTTCTGCAACAACCATTCCAGCCTCTTTCTTATTTGCCTCTTTTGCATCCAGTTTTGGACAGTTCTTTATGATATGATCATTCCCTTTATAGTACTTACAAAACAATTTCTGCTTTTCTAATTTTTTCTCATCTTTGTCTTGGTTCTTCAAATACAGATTTCTGCTTACTAGTACAAGAGCTCCATTTTCCTTTGCCCTTTTGACTAGCCAGGAAAGCTTGATCTGCAACACGCATAATGGACCTGTTCTACCTGGATTGATCTTCCTGCAACATAACAAAGACTAACTCCTCAAATGATAAGGCATTTGGATTGCCTTTGATCATCAAGCGAAGAGTAGAAGCAAAACTCTGATATGAATCAGCAAGGCCATTCAGAACGGTCTGCACAAGTGAGCTATCAGGTATAACCTCATCAGCAGAATTCAATTGTTCCTTCAAGTCTTTGATCTTCGTTAGGAAACTGTCCATAGAATCACCCTCATTCATGTGCTCACTCTCCAACTGTTTTCGGAGGTAAGCAACACAAGCCTCATTCCTAGCTTGGTACAATGTGGTAAGTGTATCCCAAGCATCCTTAGCTGTTCTGCAAGAGCGTATGTGAGGAATAATGGCATGTTTGATAGACAAAGCTATCAATGCATGTGCCTAGGCATCTCTGCCATCCCAACGAATCTGCTCTGCAGTAGGTGCAGCAAAAACCACAGTACGAACAGGAATATGCGGAATATCATCATCTTCGACACCTTCTGCATCAGCTTTTGTACCTGATGTTGTAACAGTTGCAGGTGTGATAGGACATTTTTCAACACCCTGCACAATGTTCCATAGTCCTTTTGCAACAAATACATGTCGCATCATATAAGCCCACAACGGGTAGTTGGTACCATCCAACTTATCCTCAACAGCCAACATACGAAATACATCACTGCTTTCAGCCATGGCCGGTGACTAAAATACCTTGATGCAAAAAGTCGATTGTATCTTAAAAAGTTGAAAGGAACTTCCCAAACGAGTTCTGCTAGACCTGTAGTAGACTTCGAGATGCTTAAATTGGCGAACAGAAACCGGTATATACCTTTGGCACAAAAAGACAAAATAGCCTACAAAAGCACTACGATAGTGCGTTCGGAGGCCGAAACGAGCTCAGATCGCGATTTTGGCACACACAGCGAAGCTGTTTTGATCTCGAAAACATGTTGAGTATGCTCACCAAAATTCATGTGATTCTGAGACTACAAACGGAGGAGTGTCGACGATGCCCTAGATGAAGTGACGACCTGCTCTGATACCAATTGTTGGAGATAGACGTCTGCAGAAGCACGCAAACAGCATAAGGAAGGAGAAGAAGCTTGGAGCACAACACACAATACTGAATTGATTACAAGAGAATGTACAAAGATAAGTAGCCCATTAGGCCAATAGGCGTATATACAAGCCGACGGAAAAAAACCTCCTAAAGAGGGAAAAAAGTGCCCCGACGGTCCTATAATGTTCACACACATCACTACCTAAATATATCAACAAAACTAATGCATGCCTAGAAATCTAATCAATGTAAGTCACGAGTTTAGGTAATTCCCTAATGAAGGTGTCTGCATAGGACCATAAACATCATTATGAATGATTTGCATTTTTTTTGCAACCCTTACTCAACCATCTTTGGGGGAGGAAGAACGTTTCATTTTGCCCAAAATATAGCCTTTTCATAATTTTGAAGGTGCTCCAAATTTGGACAAAGAGGAAACCATTTCATATTTTTTTAGGTAAAGCAAATTAGCAACATTTAGATGATCAAAGCATGCATGTAAAAGTTTTGCATTTGAAATAGCCTAAGAATCATGAACTACACATGTTGAATCATTCTCAAATTTTACATAATCTATGATTTTATATATCCAACAACATAAAATTCCAAAAGCAATGATCTTATCACCATTGGAGAGATCACAAACTGTGTATTTATCATCAACAAATTTAACAAAGCCAATTTTGGCAAGCACTGAAATTGATAACATATTTTTCTTGGTCTTTGGCACATAAGGCATCTGATAGTGTGAAAGTGTTACCATCAACAATAGTAAGAATGATATTTCCCATCCCATGATACTATAAGAGGAGTTGTTAGCATGTGATAGTATTTCCTATAGGAGTAATCTCGAGTGAAGTAAACAAATTACATTGTGAGGTAATATATGTGGTTGCACCATTATCAAAATACCAAAGAGTGAAGTCTACCACAAACATAGATTTCTCATAAGAAGATCATAGCTAAGCACCCATTATTCATTCTAAAAAAGGTTAATAGATTTTGTTTTAGGTGTAGAAGCCTCTGTAATAACCATTCAAGCCTCTTTCTTCTTTTCCTCTTTTACAACCAATTTATGACAATTCTTAATGACATGATCATTTGACTTACAATACTTTCAAAATTATTTCTGCTTTTCTATTTTCTTGTCATTTTTATCTTTCTTCTTTGATTGTGCAACCATTAGCAAAGTTTTGATTACTAATAGATGAGCTCCATTTACCTTTACCCTTTTGATTAGCTAAAAAAATTTGATCTACGACATGCATAATTGACCTATTTTATCTAGATTGATCTTCTTGCAATAAAAACAAGACCAACTTCTCAAAATTTAAAGCACTTCAACTTCCTTTTATCATCAAAGGAAGAGTATAAGTGAAATTTGATAAGAGTATAGAAGACCATTACAAAGAATATGCACAAGTGAACTATCTAATAAGATTTGATCAGTAAAAGTCAGCTACTCTTTCAAATCCTTGATCTTTGTCAATAAAGTGTCCATTGAATCTCCTTCATTTATATCCTCACTCTTTGACTATTTTCAAAGGTAAGCAACATGACTCTAATTTATTGTCTTCTTGTCTAGTACAATGTGGTAGAGTATCCAAAGCATCTTTGGATGTTTTGCATGAGCAAATGTGAGGGATAGTGGTCTTTTTGATAGATAAAACTATCAATCCATGAGCATGTGTTGTTGATCTATTTCAATACTGATGTGTGTGAACATACTTAGGATCCCCGTGGCACTTCGTTCCTTCTTTAGGAGGTATTTTTCCCTTAGCTTTTATATATGCCTATAACCCTAACATTTCACTTATCTTTTTGGGCATTCACTTGGTAATCCATTCCCTATTGTGTTGTGCTTCAAGCTTCTCCTTCTTCTTCCTTGTATTGTTTGTGTGCTTCCATAGACCTCAAACTCCAACAATTGGTATCAGAGCATGTTATCACTTCATCTATGGCATCATTGACACTCCTTCGATCACAATCTCAAAATTGCACAAAAGTTGGTGAGCATACTCGAGGCGATCAAGACTTCAAAACTATTGATATATTTAGGTAGTGATGTATGTGAACACACTAGGACTATCGGGGCACTTTTTTCCCTCTTTAGGAGGTTTTTTCCCCCGGCTTGTATATATGGCCTATAGCCCTAACAGGTTACTTATCTTTATACATTATAGTGGTAATACATTCATTATTGTGTGTTGTGCTCCAAGCTTCTTCTTCTTCCTTGTGTTGTTTGCCTGCTTTCGCAGATGTCTAACTCCAACAATTGGTATCATAGCAAGTTGCTGCTTCATCTAGGGCGTCTTCGACACCACTCGAGTCACAGTCTCAGAATCACATGAAATTTGGTGAGCATACTCAGGGTGATTAGGAGATCAAAATGGCTTCGTTGTATGGTGCCGAAATTGCAATCTATTTCGCGATTTCGGCCAATGCCCATGGTATTTTAGTCAATGGCCATGGTTGAAAGTGGTGATGTATCCCATATGTTGGTTGTTGAGGATAAGTCGGACATTACCAATTACCCATTGTGGGCTTATATGATGCGACATGTCTTGGTTGCAAAAGGACTACGGAACATTCTGTAGGGTGTTGAAAAGCGTCCTATTACACCTACAAATACAAGTATTGAAGATGATGCAGATGGCATTGAAGATGCTGATATTCTTCATATTCCTATTCGTGTTGTGGTTTTTGTTGCACCTACTGCATAGCAAATTTGTTGGGATGGTAAAGATGCTCATGTGCATGCATTGATAGCCTTGTCTTTCAAACGTGCCATTATTCCTCACATTCGCTCTTGCAAAACAACTAAGGATACCTGGGATACACTTACTACATTGTACCAAGCTAGGAATGAGGCTCCTATTGCTTACCTCCGAAAACAATTGGAGATTGAGCATATGAATGAAGGTGATTCTATGGATAATTTTTTGACAAAGATCAAGGATTTGAAGGAACAGTTGATTTCTATTGATGAAGTTATACCAGATAACTCACTTGTACAGACCATTCTGAATGTTCTTCCTGATTCATATTTTGCTTCTACTCTTCGTTTGATGATGAAATGCAATCCAAATGCCCTGTCATTTGAAGAGTTAGTTTTTGTTCTACTACAGGAAGATCAATCTAGGCAGAACAGGTCCATTATGCGTGTTATAGATCAAGCTTTCCTGGATAGTCAGAAGCGCAAAGGTAAATTGAGCTCATCTACTAATAAGTAGAAATCTCTAGATGTTGCACATTCAAAGAAGGAAGACACATATGAGAAGAAATCAGAAAAGCAGAAATTGTTTTGCAAATACTGTAAAGCAAATGATCATGTCATTAAGAGCTGTCCAAAACTGGTTGCTAAAGAGGCAAAGAAGAAAGAGGCCAAAATGGTTGTTGCAGAGGCCTCTACACCAAAAACAGAGTCTGCTAATCTTGTGCAAAATGAAGAATGGGCATTTACTACTGTTTGTAGTTTTGATCCATCTTCTCATGAGCATTGCATGCCTACAGTACACTCAGATGTTTGGTATTTTAATAGTGGGGCAACCAAACATATTACCTTGCATTGCAATTTCTTCACTTCACGTGAATCTACCCCTACAGGGAATACTATCACATGCACCAACAACTCCTCTTATCCTATTATGGGAGTTGGAAAGATCATTCTGACTACTATTGATGGTCGTTCTTTCACTTTGTTGGATGCTTTATTTGTGTCAAGGATCAAGAAAAGTCTATTATCAATTTTTGCATTAGCCAAGATTGGCTTGGTTGTGAAATTTGTTGATTACAGATGTACAATTCATGATATGTCAAATAGAAACATGATTATTGCTTCTGGCATTTTATGTTGTGGGTTGTATAAGCTCATAAACTATGAAAAATCTATGAATGCTTTAGCATGTGTACTACATGATTCTTAAGCTATGTCAGATGCAAAGCTTTGGCATGCACACTTTGGTCATCTGAATTTTGCTATTATGCTACACCTGCAGAAATTTGAAATGGTTTCCTCCTTGCCCAAACTTGAGGCAGCTGGAAAACATTTCTGTGAAGGCTATATTTTGGGCAAAATGCAGCATTCCTCCTTTCTAAAAGATGGTTCAATTCAAGCTACTCAGAAATTGCAGCTTGTTCACAATGATGTCTGTGATCCTATGCAGACACCCTCTTTTGGAAACTATCTTTACTTCATGAATTTCATTGATGATTTTTCCATGCATGCATGGGTATATCCATTGAAAGCAAAGTCTAAAGTGTTCATGTGCTTCAAACAGTTTTTGGTTTTTGCTGAAAATCTATCAGCATGTAAAATGGGCACCCTCCGTTCTGATCAAGGGGGGCAATATATGTCTTCTGACTTTAATGCATTTTTGGTTGAACGTGGGATAAAACATCAATGTATAGTGCCATATACACCTCAGCAGAATGGAGTTGTTGAATGGAAGAACATGTCACTGAAAGCATTGCAGTCTATCACTCCATATGAGGCTTGGCATGGTCACAAGCCATCTATTGCTCATCTGCGTGTTTCTGGTTGTCGGGCATATGCATTAATGCATGAACAACATCGCAGGAAATTGGATGATAAAGCAGTAAAATGTATTTTTGCTGGGTACAATTCTGAAAGCAAAGGCTATCATCTGTATCATCCATAGACAAAATGCATTTTGGTTAGCCGTGATGTTGTTTTTGTGGAAGATGCTATTCAAGCTTTACTTTCATGTATGAAAGAGACATATGTTAGCTCCAAAGACATGTATGATACTTTGCTTCCTCTTTTTATAGGCGGACACTCAAGTGCTGGTCCTAATGAGGCAACTTCTCAGCCTTTACACGTTTCATGTGATGATGCATTCGATTTCTGATGCAGATTTACATGATGCACTTGCTGATAAGAGAGCTTATATTGAGGCAAAAACTATGCCAAAATGGCTAGTGCAGACTTTGCATGACAACAAATTAGATTCACCTCTATCATAATGTACTTGTTCAGGCTCTCATAGTGCCTCTTTTGCATCAGATTGTTATGCTATGGCTACCTCTAGTCTTTATGATGAGACTGAGCCTATTTCATTTGATGAAGCACAAAATTCTGAACATTGGATGGCTGCAATGCAATCTGAGTATGATGCTATCATGAAAAATGGTACCTGGTTTTTATGTGACTTGCCTCCTGGCATGAGGGCCATTGGCACTACGTGGGTATACAAGATGAATTGTAAGCCTGATGGAACAGTTGATATGTATAAGGATAGGCTTGTTGCAAAGGATTATGTGTAGGAAAGAGGCATTGATTTTGATGAAACCTTTGCACCTACATGCCGAATGACAACTGTTCTTAGCATTTGTGCACTTATAGCTCATCATGGTTGGAATGTACATCAATTGGACATTAAAAGAGCATTTGTGAATGATGACTTGTATGAAGAAGTGTATGTTTTTCAGCCTCGTGGCTTTGTGCAGAAAGGGCATGAAAACTAGGTGTGCAACTTAAAGAAGGCATTATATGGTTTAAATCAAGCACCATGTGCTTGGTATGAAAAGATACATGCCTATCTGATTGCACATGGTTTTGAGAATAGTCCAACTAAAAGCACCTTATATGTTAATCGTGCTAATGATGTACTTCATATCATTGTTGTGTATGTTGATGACATGTTGCTCAGTGGTCCTCATGAGAAGCATATTACTAATTTTAAGGTTGATTTGCATGCCATTTGAGATGTCTAATTTGGGGCATTTGCATCATTATTTGGGCATTTAGTATATGCACATTGATGATGGAATGGCTTTGTGTCAAATGAAATATATTGATGCATTATTGCAGCATGTTGGCCTTGAAGACTGTAAACCTATTGCCACTCCTATGGAGATAGGTTTACGATTGAGTCTTCATGATGCTGGAGATGCATTTGATATTGTTCTCTATCAGCAGGTTATTGGATGCTTGATTTACTTATGCATTACTCGACCAGATATTCAGCTTACTATCTCATAGATGAGCAAGTTTATGCATTGCCCATGTGTCAAGCATTGGCAGTCAATTAAGTGCATCTTTCGCTCCTTGAGTGGTACCCAACTACTTGGGTTGTTTTATCCCAAGGGGGGATCACTAACACCAAATTTGCATGCTTTTTCTGACTCTAATTGGGCTAGTTTCTATGACACTCATGTGTCCACTAGTGGTTTTTGTTTCATGCTTGGTAGCTCATGCATATCTTGGCTGAACAAGAAGCAACCTACTATGGCCACTTCCAGTTGTGAGGCTGAGTATAGGGCAACTTTCACAGCGATTGTTGAGTGTGTGTGGCTCAAACACCTTATGGTTGATTTGGTGTTTGTCAGTCTTCTGCCACCACCATCTTCATTGATAGTCAGAGTGCATTGGCAGTTGTGAGGAACCCTATGTTCCATGCTCACACTACGCACATTGAGGTGCATTATCATTATCTTAGGGAGAGGTTCTCTACTAGAGAGACCAGCTTGGCATATGTTCCCACGTAGGAGAACATTGTAGACCTTTTCACGAAGGCTCTGCCTAGGGAGAAATTTGAATCTTTCTGCAAAGCTTTGGGCTTACTTCCTTTTGTGGATTGATTCCACATAGCTTGGCACTTCCTTATACATGAGTGCCAGCTCCTTGTTCACCACATCACTCCCAAGGGGATTTGTTAATATATTTAGGTAGTGATGTGTGTGAACATACTAGGACCATCGAGGCACTTTTTTCCCTGTTTAGGAGGTGTTTTCCCCCGACTTGTATATATGCCTATAACGGGTTACTTATCTTTGTACATTCTAGTGGTAATACATTCAGTATTGTGTGTTGTGCTCCAAGCTTCTCCTTCTTCCTTGTCATGTTCATGTGCTTCCGTAGACGTCTAACTCCAACAAAAACAACTTTATTATGTGACATCAAAATTTTGATATGAGCTCGTTTTAGACTCCAAATGCACTATCGCAACGAGTGTGTAGACAATTTTGTCCCTTTGAGCCAAAAATATATATAGGTCTTGGTTCACCAATACAAGCACCTCCAATTCTGTTATAGGTTTAGTAGAGCTCAACAAGGTATTTCTGTTCAACTTTTGCATATACAATCATTTATGTGCATCAAGTTATTTATTCACTGGCCATGGCTAAGCGCAATGGTGTATTCTGTATGTTGGACATTGAGGGTAAGTTGGATGGTACTAATTACCTGTTGTGGGCATATATGATTGGTAGCAAAGGGATTGTGGAACATTGTGTGATGTGTTGAAAAATGTCCTACTACACGTGCAAATACAATTGCTGAAGGTGATGCAAATGGTCGTGCTATAGTTCCTTCTCCATCTATTGTAGAGCAACTTCATTGGGATGGCAGAGATGCTCATGCACATGCATTCATAGCTTTATCTCTCAAAAATGCCATTATCCCTCACATTCTCTCTTGTAAGACAACAAAGGATGCTTGGGATACACTTACAACTTCATACCAAGCAAGAAATGAGGTTCATGTTGCTTATCTTCAAAAATAGTTGGAGAGTTAGCATATGAATGAAGGAGACTCCATGGAAATTTTTTTGACAAAGATCAAAGATTTGAAGGAGCAATTGATTGTTGCTAATGAATTCTTGCTAGATAGTTCACTTGTGCACACTATTCTTAATGATCTTCTAGATTTGTATCAGAGTTTTGCTTCTATTCTTTGATTGATGATGAAAGGAAATACAAATGCCTTAACATTTAAGAAGTTACTCTATTTTTTGTTGCAATAAGATCAGTCCGTGCAAAACATATCAATTATGTGTGTTGCAGATCAAGTTTTCTTAGCTAGTCAGAAGGGCAAAGGTAACTGGTGCATAGTCAAAGAAGGAAGACAAAGATGAGGAGAAAATAGAAAAGCAAAAATGTTTTTGCAAATACTATAAGTTAAATGATCATGTCATAAAAAGTTGTCCTAAACAAGTTGCAAAAGGGGCAAAGAAGAAAGAGGCTATAATGGTTGTTCTAGAGGCCTCTGCACCTAAAACAAAGTCAATTAATCTTGTTTAGAATGAAAATTAGGTGTTCACTACTCGTTGCAGCTATGACCCATCTTCTCATGAGTAAAGTATGTATATAATAGACTTAGATGTTTGGGAGTTTGATAGTAGGACAACCAAACATATTACCTTGCAGCACAGTTTCTTCACTTCACTTGAGCATGCCCCTATAGGAAATACTGTCACACATGCTAAAAACTCCTCTTATCTTGTAATGGGAGTTGGTAAGATCATTTTGACTATTTTTTATGCTAGTTTTTTCACATTGTTAGATGCTTCATATGTGCCAAGGATTAAGAAAAATATGTTGTCAGTTTCAACACTAGCCAAGATTTGCTTGGTTGTCAAATTTATTGATGACAAATGTACAATCCATGATCTCTCAAATGGTGATGTTATTATGGCTTATGATATTTTATGTCCTGGGTTCTACAAACTCATAGATTATGCAAAATCTGGGAATGATTTAGCATGTGTAGTTCAAGATTCACATGCTATCTCAAATGCAAAGCTTTGGCATGCGTACTTTGTGCATCTAAATTTTGCTAGTTTACTTCACCTATAAAAATATCAAATGATGTCCTCTTTGCCCGAACTTGAGGCACCTTATAAACATGTCTATGAAGGTTATATTTTGGGCATGCAACATTCCTCCTTCCCAAAAGATGGTTCATCGATCTACTCATATATTGTAGCTTGTTCATAGTGATATTTGTGGTCCTATGCAAACACCTTCATTTGGGAACTACCTTTACTTCGTTACTTTTATTGATGACTTCTCTAGGCATGCATGGGTGTATCCATTAAAAGAAAAGTCTAAAGTGTTTATATGCTTCAAATAGTTCTTCGTTATGGCTAAAAATTTATCAGCATGTAAATTGGGCACCCTTCGTTCTAATCAAGGAGGAAATACATGTCTTCTATTTTAATGCATTTTTGGCTAAGCGTGGGATACAATACCAATGCACAATATCATGTACACCTCAAAAAAATTGATTTGTTGAAAGAAAGAACACATCTCTAAGTTCCCCTACACTCAGTAACCTTCCATCACCATTTCTCTCATAAATTCTCTCAACTACCTCTCTCACATGTAGGACTTACAAATCGAGTTCCCTTCTGTCTTCTACAATTTTACACAGTCTGTGTCTACTACAATCTATATTCCACACAATCTATATTCCTATGTGTTCTTGTTTGTGCTCCACAGTCTGTTCCATCAGATGAACATATATACACAACTGATCTGTATGCTCCTAAACTTTCTGGCTTGAGGTTGTTATGTGTGCAACATATGTACTTAATAGGTGTCCCATCACAGCATTGCAATCAATCACTACATATGAGGCCTTGCATGGTTGCAAGCCATCTACTGCTCATCTGTGTGTCTTTGGTTGTTTGGCATATGTATTGGTGTCTAAACAACAACTCAAAAAGCTAGCTGATAAAGCAATGAAATGTTTTTTTTTGTACAATTTTGAAAAGTAGAGGTGTTACCCTCTTGTTAGAAGAGTAGTGCACATGATGGCCAAGTGGCAATCATGTGAACTACCACTTGGGTTGTTTGCATCAAGAGAGAGAGTGTGTGTGTGTGTGTAGATACAATCGTGTGGTTGGGAGGCAAATCAGAGAGATCTCGCATGCATGTTGTTCATACGTCATCCTCGAGATTGGTTTCGGCCATCTCTGAGCAAAAGGCCATCAAGGAGTTCACTGGGAGAAGTTCCTTTATGAGAGTGGTATTAGAGCCAAGGACATGGAATAAGACAGAGCCATGCAATGCGCGATGTGCCCAATAGAGGTTCCACACCACGTGGAGATGCATGCACATAGGACTACTGGCCCCACATGAAGGCACCCAAAAAGTGCCCAAGGAGGAGACCCTCCTTCTTCTCCTCCCTTTATCCTCAAGTGCCTTTATCCTCAAGTGGGAGAGGACTACTCTTTAAGCATCTTCTGTAGCCCTTGTTGTTGGCAATGACCCCATATGTGGGATAAAAGTCTAGTGCACGCATGCATTTGGAGAAGAAGCAACTTATGAAGAACTCCATGGATGCTTGGATCTAGTGGTATGATCTTTTTTTGTGGGGATCAAGAGTTATTGGCTTTCTCCTACAAATATTGTAGAAATGCTCATGCACCCATGTTCTCTGGAGTATGTTCCACTAGAAATTTTGTTTGCATCAACTTTTTTATGAGAATTTTAGAGCTCCAAAGTGATCCCCTTGGAAAGATTAGTCTCTTTGTCATCTACTCTAGCCCACATCTACACCCCCAACTTCAAAAATTCTTTTCTCTTTGATCAAATAGGGGATTGTTGTAATTTTTATTTAAACTTGAAGCTTATCTTAGAAGCTTTCTAAAACACCAAGAACACAAGATTTGGACACTTTTTTGTAGGTCAAAGATTCTCTACAATTTCTTTGTAGATTTTAGGTATAACTTCCAAAGCCTTGTTTGGGTAACCTAGGAGTCCAAATTCTTTTTTTTTTCAATTGGGAATACATCATCAAGAAAATTAGAGGTGTTGGACATCATTCCTTTACTGGGAAGGGCTAGAGAGGATCCAAATTTCCTCACAAGATGCTTATTTTTGGCAATTCTGAAGACTTGATGTTGTTTTTATGCTTTTCTAAGATTCTTCAAGTCAATGAGACATTTAGAAATCATTTTTGGGACCGTCAAGGATCAAGATCAAAGGCTAAAAGCATAGAATGTCACTTCAACCTTGCATGCAAAGCTTTGGAGATATTTTGGGAAGTGTTATTGAGTTATTTCTTTCATTTTGGGTACTTTATTTGCTTCCTTTAGTTCAATAAGTATTGGGTACTTTATTTGCTTCCTTTAGTTCAATAAGTATTGGAAACTCAAGCTAAGAAAACTATTGAGAAACCATTGGAAAGTTATCAATACTTATAAC
Organism: Ceratopteris richardii; assembly: GCA_020310875.1. Classification (NCBI taxonomy): domain Eukaryota; kingdom Viridiplantae; phylum Streptophyta; class Polypodiopsida; order Polypodiales; family Pteridaceae; genus Ceratopteris; species Ceratopteris richardii. Next base: position 58,173,328 of record CM035430.1, on the reverse strand, counting down.
AACAAAAAACACTAGAAATACAAAAAAAAGAGACTCCAGAACTAGACATGCAAGATGTTGAAGAAGAGGTGGATTTGTATGATGAGTTTATTACTCATTCTCAACATGGAAAACTTCTTGATGGTACAAACAAATTAGAATCCATCTTAGGGAGTATGACCTTAGCTTTTGAACAATTGAAAACCTAACTCATCACTCTTGAAGCACATATTACCTCTTTGGTCACAAAACAAGAACATGACAAAGAAACTTCTCATGAAACCTATGTTATGGTTAGGAGAGAAACAAAACCTCTTAGTCCTTTAAAGGAAAAGAATACTAGGGATACAACTTTGATTAAACACTTAAAACCACCCACATTTATGGGGGATGATAGAGACAAGAACAAGGATGTAGTCTATAATTTTTTACAAAAGTGGACGACTTGCATCAATTGAAAGGAACCCCACATGAGTATCAACTACTTGAAGTGAGTCTTTTTCTTGGACCATGCACATACAAATGGTGGATGAGCTTTGAGGAAGCTAAGGTTTTTCCTATGTATTGGATTCAGTTTGAAGCTGTTTTTCTAAACGAGTTTGTAAGAATGAAGAAGAGCATACTTGGATGAGTGGGATAGACTAATGCAATGTGGTAGACCATTGCATGTTTATCTCTCACACTATAGAGAGATTATACTTAAATTGAAAGGTTTAGATGATTTACAAAAGACTAGATGTTCTATTAGAGGGATTGATAAAGACATAAATATTGAGGTTAGATGTAATGCTCCTAAGACCTTAGAAGAATCTATCATGTATGCCAAAATTTATGAAGACCATAATCGTACAACTATGGATACATACCAAACTCTTAGACCTACACAAGTAACTTAATAAAAAAACGAGCAATCCCAAGCAAAAGCAAACTCATAGTAAGAAACCAAAAAGGGCCAATTCCAATGGACTTAGTAAATATCAATTCCAATGGGCCAAAAAGGAAAATTTATTCTTTAGGTGCTTATCTCGCAAACTATCTTAGTGGAATTTCCTAGTACGAAAGGGGGAAGATAAAAAGCAAGGACCAGGGAATAGTACGGCCTTAGATAAAGGCAAAAAACTAGTTCACGTGATGCATATACTTCCAATTTATAGTAGCTCGAGTTGCAAGGAAATGGAGGTGATGTATGAGGATATATAACATATTTATTGTTTAACCTAGTCATTGTGGTCACCATAGTTTGGACCACATGATTTAGTTAAACTTCATGGCAACGTATACAAGACTATGGTGAGAATTATGATTGATCACTTGGCCACTCATAATTTTATAAATTATGCTCGAGTCAAGAAATTAAAGATTCCCCAACAACCCAATGCACATTAATATATTGCATCTATGATGAAGGTTATGATAAGAGAATATGGGATACAATGGTATCCAATTTGGAAGTCCAAATACAAGGATTCACAGAGCACTTAGACTTTTAAATTATGAATATGAATAGGACATATATGGTATTGGGTAGAGAATGTCTTTGGGGATTAGGGGATACACTTAAAAGAAGTTACTAGAAAAATACCATTGAATTTGTTAACAATGAAATACATTTCGTATTCAGGGTGAGAGGGATGTACCATTACACCTCTTATATCATGCATTTCATTAGATACTTTATTTGATTCACATGATGTAGAGGATGTTTATGCATTATTTAGTTTAGATATTGTTCAGTCTTTGCATGGTTATGACATTTCAGGTGTATCTTGTTTTGATCATACTGTAACTATGGATAAGACTTTCTGTTACTCATTTTTGTAAGAATGTGTATTTGAGAATTTTTAAACAATTAATGTTTGACTATAAAGATGTATTTCCACTTGACTTACCCAAAGGACTACCATCTTCTAGAGGACATTAAACATGCCATTGACTTAGTAGCTGATATAAAACCTATTTGTAAACCTCCAGATAGGCTTAGTGTAGCTCACCATAAGGAATTAGACAATCAGATTCAGGATTACTTTGCTAAAGGATTTATTAGACCTAGTAATTCACCATGGGAATCACCAATGCTCTTCGTTGAAAAGAAAGTTGGCTCTATGTGATTGTGTATTGATTATAGAGCATTGAATAAGGTAACTAATAAAAATAGATTTCCAATGCCTAGATTGGATGATCTATTTGATTAGTTACATCAAGCTGAGTATTTTACTAATCTTGATTTACAATCAAGATACCAACAAATTAGGATAAGAGCAATAAATGTATCTATGACTACTTTTAGGACTAGGTTTGGATAGTATGAGTTTTTGGTAATGCCATTTGATTTCATTAATGCTTGACCCACGTTCATGATACTCACAAACAGTGTGTTAAGGCCCTATTTAGGAAAGGGTGTGGTAGACTTTCTCGATGATATTCTAATTTATAGTAAGTCATAAGAAGAACACTTGGAACACTTACAGATAGTCTTCTGAGTGTTGAGGGAAAATTGACTCTTTGCCAAAGAATAAAAGTGTGAATTTTTCAAGCCTAAGGTTAAATATCTTGGACATATCATCTCCAAAAATGGAATCCAAATGGATCTTGAAAAGTTGTGAGCTATTATGGAATAACTGTATCCTAGAAACTTGTAAGAACTGCAAATCTTTCTTGGCTTCTCTTGGTTCTATCAAAGATTCATCAAGGATTATGCCAAGATTTTTGTTCCAATGATGGAAAAAATTAAAGGGAAAGGAAAAGATTTTCATTGAGAAGATCAACAGAACCGAAGTATGGAGAAGTTGAAAAGTAGCAATGGCTATAGATCCACTTTTATAGATAGTAGATCTTAATCAACCATTTGTGGTTGATAATGACACGAGTGATTTGTGGTTGAGATTGACATGAGTGATTTTGTTATAAGAGCGGTGTTGCAGAGTAAAGAAGCACAGAAAAGGGAGGCCCAAAAATTTTCAAATTATGGGCACAAATTTTCTTCTTTGAATTCCAATGAAAATCCCTTGAAGCCTCTAGATGCATAAACCCCAAACATGTAACATATTCATTGTAAGATAGTATGCACTAGAGGAGTCCTCTAGATGCATAAACCCCAAAGATGTAACATATTCATTGTAACATAGTAGGAAATTAGTGTTTTTCAATAAAAGTGATGGTCTCTTGTGTGAAAGGACCAATTTTAGGGCACATGTATATAAGTCACTGGGTGACTCTTGTAAAGAATTTTTTGCCATTGTGAAAATTGAAGCAGAATTTCGAATTTTCCTATTTCTAGTTCATTATCTTCTTCTCCAAGAGCTTTTGTGTGTGTGTGTGTAATGCATGAAATGCGTGTGAAGGACTGTTATCTATCCCTTCCCATCGTGTTTGAACTACTGTAGTGTGTGTGTGTGAGCCATAACGAGTTGTGGAGAAGGTGTTGGTGTTTCCTTCCATTCACTATTTTGCTCATAACTTGAATTATGTTTGTCAAAAAAAATTGACTGAAAAATACTATGATTAGATGTATCTCATCGAGAGCTTTGAAATGAACTTATTATTGACCATATTCGGAGTCCAGATCTAAGAGAAAAGTTTGAATTTGTGCTTACTATTGTAAATGGTATCACGACGTGCATTTTCAGAGAGTTAGTGAGTTGGAAAGGTATTGGAGACAAGTCACATGCATTGTAGCATTGATACTTCACTTACCATCATGTGTGCACATGTCTTCATACACTTGGTACGTCTAATTCCTCGGATTGATAATTAAATGTGTATTAATCTACCACTATATGCACTTGTGGGGCGATTGAGGTACAGTCTCATCGACACAAGTCCCGAAGACTTAACGACTTATGTACACATATTTTTGGCACCGTTGTTGGGGAAGGCCCAACCAAGTTGTCTTCGTGATGGTTATAGCTATGGAGTGAATGAATCGTACTTGTAGAGGTGAAGTTAGTCAGTTACAAGTCAATAAGTATTTCAACACTTGTTACTTCACACTTTAAGAGTGTGTGTAATGAGTTTTTAGGTTTAGGGTTAAGAGTGAGGAAGTGAGGAAAGAGTTAGGGTTTAGGGAAGAGAGAGGAGTAAGGATAGGAGAAATAGGACACCATGAGAAAATCCCAAAAAATTTGCTAGTTTAGTTCCGTTCAGGCACTTGGCTAACCAAGGCCATAAAACCCAAAAAATAGTCATTGTCGAGTCACTTGTTTTGAACAAGTATCATGGAGAGCAGTGACTAGTATTGTGGGAGTCGTATCGTGGCAAGTAGGCGCATAATAAACATTGTAAGCATAAAGCTTAGGCAAGATATTCTTGAAGGTGAGTTCTTCAACTCTAGAACCTCATAAAACATAAAGAACATTCACAGATGTGATTAAACACACACAGTATTGTAGGGGGAGATAGGAGGTTTTGAGTGAGTTTTTGAGTAGCACAATGGGCTAAAATAGAAGGGGAGAGATAAACACACATTTTGCACTAAAAATTTCTAAGTTCTAATCACTTTTGGCTGTAGTATCGAGATCGATTGAGATTTGGTATCATGACCCTAGTATCGCGATACTCACCCGGTATAGTATCATGCATACTACCTTGAGGTATCGCGGTACCGTCAAGGTATCATGTATCGCCAAGTGTTGGTATCATGATCGCTATCCTTTGGTGGTATCGTATTGTGGTCCACTAGGTATCGTATCGTCCCACTCTTGGTATCGTATTGTGAGCATACCCGATATTGTATCGCACTTATCTTAAGTATCCTCGATCGATGATATGATACCTTGACCTAGATGATACGATACCACCAAAATGATGGCAAGGTATCATATCATCGATCGAGCGGTATTGTATCATTCACATAGTGGTATCGTATCATCCTAACTATCGGTATCGTATCGTGAGGTTGGTATCGTATCGAGTGCAAACTCAGTATCATATCGTCTTGCTCAGTAGTATCGTATCATGCCAATAAGTGGTATCGTATCGTGGTGAGCTCTCGGTATCGTATCATGTCAAGTGCAGTATCGGATTGCCATTGAGGTATTTCCTGGAGCAGTATCGTCCAGAACAACCTAGACAGACTGAAAGTAAACTTTGAGTGTCCATCACTCAATCTACTCATACACATCTAGTGACTCAGAGGAGGAACTACCCATGGCCTCAGAGGGCATGCATGGTTTAGTTTCGAGAGAGAGAACTTTATGTCCACCATAGAGGGGGAATACCGGACCTCTCTGCAGTATGTATCCACTAATCGATAGGGAATCCCTATTTACCTTGATGGCATAAATAGGTCAGTAGCAAGGATGGTAAACTCTACGGAATCAGCAATAGTTCTGAGACCCGTACTCAAGTACGATGGAGGAGTTTACATGGACAAGTTAGGTCATATCTACGTAGTGACTGAAAACCCTAACCAGATCAATGAGAGAGGGGAGCTAGAAGGACAAGAAACTTCTAGAAGACCTAACCACGAAGACCATGTGACTACCCCAACGGGCAAGTCTGGGGTAACTCAAGTCTTGAAAGGGGATTTGATACCTCAAGATGATTACATGTGGGATGTATACCTGATCCACAGGTCAGACCTACTTTTACAAACTGATTCACCCACACAAGGATAAGAAGTAAGCCTAGTGACTATCTATGAGCTGAAGGATCTGGAAGATGAGTCTAGAGTCACATACCTAGACCAAAACCAAAGAAGGTATTGGCCAATAGAAGAAGTTGATAGGTCTCAATTGAAATACATGGAGTTGCCTATATTCCCTCCTCGAGAGAAGGCAACTACCTCGCACAACCCTTTTGGATCCCACCAAGGAACGGAGAATACAATGTCAGGACAAACAAGTTAACAAAGCATCCCCCCCAAACACATGTGCAATTCAGTATGTCAAGAATACATTCGCACAACCAAACCAACCTAGGGATAGGAAACATGAATAGACCACCCGTTAGACCAAGGCCATAACTAGGTGTGCAACTAGGAATGCATCCGATTAGACCAACAATTCCTGTAATACTCAGACCCTAGAGCCAGTAAGAAGGCTGAGACCAATTCAAGTTGCTAAATGTATGAGAAATCACTATGATGGCATGGGAGATCTTTATGACCATATAGTAGAATTCAAGCAAGTGTTACGAGCAGAACAAGTGGATGACTTCTTTGTGCAATATGAGTCCTTTAGACTAACCCTCATGGGAACTACCTTGACTTGGTTCCAACCATTGGATCCCAATCATTTTGGAAATATTGAACAATTTTTCCAAGAGCTTATTGGGGAATTTACCAATCGAGGGATTAAACACAACTCGTCATCTTTAATTCATAGTTTCAAACAAAACCCAAATGAAACTGTAAAACAGCTGCCCAAAGATTTAACCAATATGTCGACAGATGCCCTATAACAGAAAGACCTTCCTAGCAGAAGATGATATCTCTATTCTTAGATGACCTCAAAAATACACAAAGCTCCACTAAACTAGAAGATACTAGGAACACCGGGACAATGAGTTCTAGTAATGTGGAGGAATTAGCAGAATTGGTAGCTAAGAAATTAGGAGAGCACGAACAAAGAAATTATTAGAACCCATCAATGAGAATGCCAATACTAAGGAGATGCAACCTGTGTGGTGGAGATCATCCATCCCTACTTCTACAAGAGGAGGTTTTGGCATACAACAACCTTACCCATACAATAGGGAGCCACCCCAAGGACCCAACCTATATTGTCATATTGAGTAGAAATATACTAACCATACTACCAAAAATTTCCCATTCAATAGACAACCAAGGCCAATGAATCAACCCCAGTACAGACCCTACGAATACCCTCTTAGAGAGCAACATAAAGAGATGCCTAGATACAACCCTTACCAAGGGCTAGAAGGAGCCCTCGTACCTTATGAGCAAGGAGGATATGGAAAACCACAACTAGTGTTAGGACAACAACCACCCCACCCACAGAATGTAGTGCTAGTCAAATACACTCAAGTAGAGGAAAACATGGAAAGAGCCATAGTACCAGCTACGCCTTTAGCTATTGCAAAAACAAGAAATTAGGGATATGAGAAGACTCAGAGAGAATACTACCCCTATGACACCAGTCTAGTGGAGTATGGCCAAACCTATGACCAACAATATTATGGTTATGAAGGATACGACAACTCATACGAACTAGAATATGCGAACCTGATGAACACTGCACCTAAAGCACCAACACCGATGAGACCACCTATTAGACCACCTGTGCCAAGAGGACCATGCTATAGATGTGGAGGAGATCATTTCATAAGGGAATGCACTTTGCCATACAACCCACCACCACCTAGAATATGGGAAGGGTACTGCAATGAGTGTGGAAAGGAACATCTATTTAGAGACTACCCGAAAAATCCCAATAAGACTCATAACACTACTTAGATCAATGTAATAGAAGACATTGAATAATCAAGAAGTGATAAAGAATACACGATACCATTAAAAGCCATTATTCAAGCCCAAGCTAAAGGACAAGTGATGAAAGAATTAGATTCGGAACAGGAAATGGATAAGAGCGTAGAGCCATAGATATAGATAGTAGAAGATTCGGAAGACCCACGAGAGAGTAACCAAACAAAGAAAACACAAAGTTGGAAGACTAGAAGGAAAAAACTTAGGAATAAATGGCTGAAGAAGAAAAAAACGATGGAAAAAGAATGAGAGCTCGACACCACCCTTTGAAGAACTAGACATTGGGGAAACCCAATCGATTCCAAATTTAGAAGAATTATATGAAGAAGTTTGTTGATATATTTAGGTAGTGATGTGTGTAAACACACTAGCATCGCCGGGGCACTTTTTTCCCTCTTTAGGAGGTTTTTTTCCCCCGGCTTGTATATACGCCTATTGCCCTAATGGGCTACTTATCTTTGTACATTCTCTAGTAATACATTCGGTCTTGTGTGTTGTGCTCCAAGCTTCTTCTTCTTCCTTGTGTTGTTTGCGTGCTTGTGCAGACATCTATCTCCAACAATTGGTATCAGAGCAGGTCGTCGCTTCATCTAGGGCACCGTCGACACTCCTCCGTTTGCAATCTCAGAATCGTACAAATTTTGGTGAGCATACTCAAGGTGTTTCCGAGATCAAAACTGCTTCGCTCTGTGGTGCGAAAATCGCGATCTGAGCTCGTTTCGGCCTCTGAACGCACTATCACAGTGCTTGTGCAGGCTATTTTATCTTTTTGTGCCAAAGGTATATACCAGTTTTTGTTCGCCAGTATAAGCGTCTCGACGTCTGCTACAGGTTTAGCAGAACTCATCTCGGCAGTTCCGTTCAACTTCTTGAGATACAGTCAATTTTTTGCATCAAGGTATTTTAGTCACCGGCCATGGCTGAAAGCAGTGATGTATTCCGTATGTTGGCTTTTGAGGATAAGTTGGATGGTACCAACTACCCATTATGGGCTTATATGATGCGACATGTATTGGTTGCAAAAGGACTATGGAACATTGTGCAGGGTGTTGAAAGACGTCATGTTACACCTGTAACAACAGGTACTACGAATACAGGTGCTGGAGCTGATGAAGATGGTGTCGAAGATGATATTATGCAGATTCTTGTTCATGCTATTGTTTCTGCTGCACCTACTGCAGAGCACATTCGTTGGGATGGCAGAGATACCCAGGCACATGCATTGATAGTTTTGTCTGTCAAACGTGCCATTATTCCTCATATTCGCTCTTGCAGAATAGCTAGGGATGCTTGGGATACACTTACCACATTGTACCAAGCTAGGAATGAGGCTCGTGTTGCTTACCTCCGAAAACAGTTGGAGAGTGAGCACATGAATGAAGGTGATTCTATGGACAGTTTCCTAACGAAGATCAAAGATTTGAAGGAACAATTGATTTCTGCTGATGAGGTTATACCAGATAGCTCACTTGTGCAGACCGTTCTGAATGGTCTTCCTGATTCATATCAGAGTTTTGCTTCTACTCTTCGGTTGATGATGAAAGGCAATCCGAATGCCTTATCATTTGAGGAGACAGTCTCTGTTCTGTTGCAGGAAGATCAGTCCAGGCAGAACAGGTCCATTATGCGTGTTGCAGATCAAGCTTTCCTGGCTAGTCAGAAGGGCAAAGGAAAATGGAGCTCTTCTAGTAGTAAGCAGAAATCTGCAAATGCTGCACATTCGAAGAACCAGTATAAAGATGAGAAAAATCAGAAAAGCAGAAATTGTTTTGCAAGTACTATAAAGGGAATGATCATATCATAAAGAACTGTCCAAAACTGGCTGCAAAAGAGGCAAAGAAAAAGGAGGCTGGGATGGTTGTTACAAAAGCCTCTACACCAAAAATAGAGTCTTCTAATCTTGTGCAGGAAGAAGAATGGGCGTTTACTACTCTTTGCAGTTTTGACCCATCTTCTCATGAGCAGTGCATGTCTGCAGTGGACTCAGATGTTTGGTACTTTGATAGTGGGGCGACCAAACATATTACCCCGCAGCGCAGTTTCTTCTCTTCACTCGAGCCTTCCCCTACAGGGAATACTGTCACATGCGCCAACAACTCCTCTTATCTTGTTATGGGAGTTGGTAAGATCATTCTGACTACTGCTGATGGTAGTTCTTTCACTTTTTCAGATGCTTTATTTGTGCCAGGGATCAAGAAGAATCTGTTACCAGTTTTTGCATTAGCCAAGATTGGCTTGGTTGTGAAATTTGTTGATGACAGATGTACAGTTCATGATCTGTCAAATGGCCATGTTATTATTGCTTCTGGCATTTTATGTCGTGGGCTGTATAAGCTCATACACTATGAAAGATCTGTGAATGATTCAGTGCAGTTCATGATTCTCAGGCTATGTCAGATGCACAGCTTTGGCATGCACGCTTTGGTCATCTGAATTTTGCTAGTTTGCTACGCCTGTAGAAATCTGATATGGTGTCTTCTTTGCCCAAGCTTGAGGCACCTGGAAAACATGTTTGTGAAGGTTGTATTTTGGGCAAAATGCAGCGTTCCTCCTTTCCAAAAGATGGTTCAGTTTGGGCTACACAGAAATTGCAGCTTATACATAGTGATGTCTGTGGTCCTATGCAGACACCCTCTTTTGGAAATTACCTTTACTTCGTGACTTTCATTGATGATTTTTCCAGGCATGCATGGGTATATCCACTCAAAGCAAAGTCCGAAGTGTTCATGTGCTTTAAACAGTTTTTGGTTTTGGCTGAAAATCTGTCAGCATGTAAAATGGGCACCCTCCATTCTGATCGAGGGGGGGAATATATATCTTCTGATTTTAATGCATTTTTGGCTGAACATGGGATAAAACACCAGTGTACAGTGCCGTATACACCTCAACAAAATGGAGTTGCTGAAAGGAAGAAAAGGTCACTCATGGGGATGGCGAGGTGTATGGTCAAGAGTCAGGCTTTACCACATAGTTTCTGGCTTGAGGTTGTCATGTGTGCAGCATATGTACTTAACAGGTGTCCCACTAAAGCGCTGCAGCCTATCACTCCATATGAGGCTTGGCATGACTACAAGCCATCTGTTGCTCATCTGCGTGTTTTTGGTTGTTTGGCATATGCATTAGTGCCTGAACAACATCGCAGAAAATTGGATGATAAGGCAGTAAAATGTATTTTTGTTGGGTACAGTTCTGAAAGTAAAGGCTATCGTCTGTATCATCCATAGACTAAACGCATTGTGGTTAGCCGTGATGTTGTTTTTGTGGAAGATGCTATTCAGCCATTGCTTTCATGTACCAAGGAGACATCTGTCAACTCCAAAGACATGTATGATACTTTGATGCCTGTTTTTACAGGTGGACAGTCTAGTGTTGGTCCTAATGAGGCAACTTCTCAGCCTTTGCAATTTTCATGTGATGATGCAGATAATTCTATTTCTGATGCAGATGTGCATGATGCACTTATTGATGAGAGAGCTGATATTGAGCAGGAAAGAACTATGCCAAAATGGCTGGTGCAAACTTTGCGTGACGGCAAATTAGATGCACCTCTGTCATATCGTACTCGTTCAGGCTCTCATAGTGCCTCTTTTGCATCAGATTGCTATGCTATGGCTGCATCTAGTCTCTGTGATGAGAATGAGCATGTTTCGTTTGATGAAGCACAGAATTCAGAAAATTGGATGGCTGCTATGCAATCTGAATATGATGCTATAATGAAGAATGTACTTGGTCTTTATGTGACTTGCCTCCTGGCAAGAAGGCCATTGGCACTAAGTGGGTATACAAGCTTAAGCGTAAACCTGATGGTACAGTGAACAAGTATAAGGCTAGGCTTGTTGCAACGGGTTATGCGCAGGAAAGAGGCATTGATTTTGATAAGACCTTTGCACCTACATGTCGTATGACTACTGTTCGGAGCATTTGTGCACTTGCAGCCCATCATGGTTGGAATGTACATCAGCTGGACATTAAAACAGCATTTCTGAATGGTGACTTGCATGAAGAAGTGTATGTTTTTCAGCCCCGTGGCTTTGTGCAGAAAAGGCATAAAAACCAGGTGTGCAGGTTAAAGAAGGCATTATATGGTTTAAAGCAAGCACCACGTGCTTGGTATGAGAAAATACATGCCTATCTGGTTGCACATGGTTTTGAGAATAGTCCAACTGAAAGCACCTTATATGTTAAGCGTGCTAATGATGTGCTTTTGATCATTGTTGTCTATGTTGATGACAAGCTGCTCACTGGTCCTATTGAGAAGCATATTGCTGATTTCAAGGCTGATTTGCATGCCTCATTTGAGATGTCTGATTTGGGGCATTTGCATCACTATTTGGGCATTCAGTTTATGCAATTTGATGGTGGAATGGCTTTGTGTCAAACGAAATATATTGACACATTATTGTAACGTTTTGGCCTTGAAGACTGTAAGCCTATTGCCACTCCTATGGAGACAGGTTTACGATTGAGTCTTCATGATGCTGGAGATGCATTTGATGTTGTTCTCTATCAGTAGGTTGTTGGATGCTTGATTTACTTATGCATTACTCGGCCAGATATTCAGTTTGTTGTCTCACAGATGAGCAGGTTTATGCATTGCCCAGGAGTCACGCATTGGAAGGCGGTTAAGCGTATCTTTCGCTACTTGAGTGGTACTCGGCTACTTGGGTTGTTTTATCCCAAGGGGGGATCACTACCACCAGATTTGCATGCTTTTTCTGACTCAGATTGGGCTGGTTGCTATGACACTTGTGTGTCCACTAGTGGTTTTTGCTTCATGCTTGGTAGCTCATGTATATCTTGGTTGAGCAAGAAGCAGCCTACTGTGGCCACTTCCAGTTGTGAGGCTGAGTATAGGGCAGCTTTCACAGCGACTGTTGAGTGTGTGTGGCTCAGACGCCTTATGGTTGATTTGGGTGTTGGCCAGTCTTCTGCCACCACCATCTTCACTGACAGTCAGAGCGCATTGGTAGTTGCGAGGAACCTTGTGTTCCATGCTCGCACTAAGCACATTGAGGTGCATTATCACTATGTCAGGGAGATGTTCTCTGCTGGGGAGATCAGCTTGGCATATGTGCCCACGCAGGAGAACATTGCAGACCTTTTCACGAAGGCTCTGCCTAGGGAGAAGTTTGAAGCTTTCCACAAAGCTTTGGGCTTACTTCCTTTTGTGGAGTGATTTCCACATAGCTTGGCACTTCCTTATACAGGAGTGCCAGCTACTTGTTCACCGCATCACTCCCAGGGGGGATTTGTTGATATATTTAGGTAGTGATGTGTGTGAACACACTAGGACCGCCGGGGCACTTTTTTCCCTCTTTAGTAGGTTTTTTTCCCCCGGCTTGTATATACGCCTATTGCCCTAATGGGCTACTTATCTTTGTACATTCTCTAGTAATACATTCGGTCTTGTGTGTTGTGCTCCAAGCTTCTTCTTCTTCCTTGTGTTGTTCGTGTGCTTCTGCAGACATCTATCTCCAACAAAGTTTCCATGTTAGACCAAAATAGAGAAGAAGTGCACAGCTTTTCCTCGCTACCTAATTATATGGGAGAGTACGAGAAAGGATCAGTAGTATTTCATGCTCCTACAATTTGAGCCAAAGAAGATGGGTCTTTAGATAAGACATCACACAACCTAGCAGAGCTCAAGAAGACTAAGATACAATGCCTCTTGATAGTAGAAGAATTACTACAAGACAAACGACAACTGTGGAAGCAATTAGTGGGACATTTGAGAATAGAATTTGAAGAGCCTACAAAGGAAAGGAGAGAGACTAAAGTTCCATCTACCATTCAAATCCCAATTGATAAAGTTGGAGAATTAAATGAAGGAGACGAAGGAAATACGTGCTTACCTATCATATTTAATGGATATATGACTAAAGCATTCTTACACACCGGAGCGGATGTAAGCATAGCCACCAAAGAAATTTGGGAAAAATGGGGAAAACCAGCCCTACGACCAACACATATGAAGCTTCAACTAGCAGACGGCCACGTGGAAAGACCCCTAGGAATATTGGAGAAGATTAAATTGACTACCTGCGGAGTAGAATTCGAACACACTCTAGCTATACGTCAATTTGGAAAGTCCAATAATTACGAAATGATATTAGGATGAACTTTTATGAGACAACTCAAGGTAGTACAAGACTGGGGAAGAGATGCATTATACTTACAAGATCAAGGGACCAGTACAAAGATAAATTTACATTCCTTTTCATATAGAGATGTGCCTCACTACAATGGAACCTTGTACATAAAGGGGAAGATTATTTGTCCATTCACAGTGTAGGATTAAGTGATCAATCATGGATGCACGAAGATGTCCAGTTATGGATGTGCAAAGAGGCAAAACAAGAAGAAAATAAAACTCAATTATGGCCAATTGGACATCAAAATTATTGACCCATAGACGATCCCATGTATATGCCTCAAATTTTCCCAGATGAAGCATTCAAACCACACGGATGGATGAAGATTCTAGCCACCTAAGATGTGTGTGTAAATGAGGAAGTATTAACCATGAATGAATGTGTGGATGAAGAAAGTTACAATGTAAGTTTTTACATGGTAATCCTTCAGGAGGTAGAGCTAGGAGAATTACTAGAAAAGGAATGGAAGGAGAAGTATGAAAGCATAGAGATGGAACCGGAATTTGGTTCAGAGGAATGATATTTAGAAGCAATCTTGGTTGAGAACGAAGAAGAAACGCCCAAGGTATTAGCGATAGAAGTAGCTCAGACAAGACCGGACGACGAGGAAACATTAGACAAGGTAGAACAACCCCCAGATCTTTTTGAAGTCCTAGAGCACTTCAAAAGATATGAAGTAGAAGAGAGGAGGATAGCTATTCAAATGCCAAAAAGGGAATCCAGAGAAGGAGAAGCTTATGATAATAAGGAACAAACTAAGAAAGTGATAGTGACCATGGAAGAAGGAGAAGAGAGATGTACATATATTTGAAAAGATTTGTCACTTGAAGAGGAAGAAGAACTGATAGCACTAATCAGAGAATATCGAGATGTATTTGCATGGACCTACAAGGACCTCAAGGGTGTAGACCCATCCATTTTTTCCCATAGAATCCCAATGACACCTAATGCAAAATCGTCAAAGCAACACCCTTACACATACAATGATGTCTATTCGACAAAAACTAAGGAGCAGATAGACAAACTGTTAGCAGTCGAATTCAATTATGAGATAGAGCACACCGAACGGGTGTCACCATTAGTGGTAGTACCAAAGAAGAATGGAAAATTAAGAGTTTGTATTAACTTAAAGAAAGTGAATGCAGCCACTATCTGTGATAGCTACCCATTACCAATCACTTGGACGGATGAGTGTGAATCTCCATCCAATTCACTTGGTTATACTGACTCAATTCACTTGTAAATCGAATCTCCACAAGCGGAGCTGTGAATCTAGCTACATTGGATGGAGATGTACTTCCCAACTACATAAGCGGATGTAGAGCGAAATGATATATGGAACCATTAACATATCAAATGTTAGCACGACTCGTAGGAGCATAGAATCAAAAGAAGGAAGAAGGGAGGATTAGAGAAGAACCACACCAGGAAGCTTTAGAGTGTATCAAGAGACGAAAAGAGTGGGTACCGCAAAGGGATGAACGATAACTACAAGGAGAGGAACCTATAACCATGGCCAACTATCAAGTCAATAATACCAACAATACGAGTTATAGCGTCTCCCAACTATACTTGAACCTAGGAATCCGAAACAAGCAGTATCAACTAGTGGATGCTCTGATTGACTCAGGAGCGGCTCTAAGTTGTATACAAGTGTCGTTAACCACTTATCTCCAAATGACCATAAGTCACACTAAGGGATGTATGATAGAAATTGGAGGTCAAATCATAGAATGTGTAGGAGAAGCCCTCATGTCCCTTCACTTAGGCAACTCCACTATGGAGCAAAGAGTTTTGGTATGCAAAGATGAAGACCTGATTGAAACTCTGATCCTAGGACAAGACTGGATCATTGAGAATGAAGTTAGCATATATCTTGCACAAGGATACATATCAGCCAAAATAGGGCATAAAGAAGTCTTTAGTTTGTTGGAAGAAAGGTCGTCAAAAATCTGTAATGTCATCAAACCTAAAGGAGAACTTAAAGGAGGAGAAGGAAAATGAATCAAAAAAGAGTATATCCCAAGAATGCCTTAATCTAGCATTGCTTGCAAATAGGGAAGTGTTTCATGATTGCATGACCACCTTGCCCTTGATACGTGAGCCTAAGAGAGATTGTGAGGACATTTCTTCTCAACCTATCTACACTACAAGAAGAAAACCTACATGGATGTCGACTGTCCGAACATCACATCCATGCAATACTCGTCTACAATGGGTATGTAAGGATTGAATGACTCAATAAGTTAACACAACAGAGAAGAAGATCAACCATCCAGTAGAAACACAAAGAAACATCCACTATTCACAATCGTAATCGCATAAATCAAGACTTCTTCATGTATGGCTTCCAAAGTTGTTAGTAGAAGCCTAGAAATCACAGGAAGGAATATGGATCCCGAAAACAGTCTAACAAATTGCAAATCAAGAAATAGGAAAGCTCAACGAGATATCATACCTACAGTGTGAAGCAAAGAAGTCTATAAAGACTCACCAAGGATACAAAAGGACCACGACATATAAAATTCAGATCACAAATAGGAAGGAGCCAAAGACCACCAAACGAGCGACTCGACGGAAGCAAATGCCACAAGCATGAATTAACAAGTGGATATGGAGCCCTAAAAAGCTACAAGGAACTGAAGAACAGAGTCAACAAAATTATATTCGCACTAATGATGAATTCAGTGCATCTAGAGTGTGCATGACAGGGCCACATTACAAGGCCATGCATTCGGCACATTGGCTCTCCAACAAAAGTAGTGGTGGATATTTCCACAATTGGAATAAGACTCAGCTTCATTGTCATAGGAATGACCATACATTCTACATAAATAAATGCTTCGGCTATCATTAATCTCTTGTTTTCTTTCAGGGTTAAAACTTAAGAAAGTGTGGTAAGAGGCATTACTTATGCAAGGGGGAACAAACCGAAAAACAAACGATATATCATTGAACCACACATAAACACACAAATTGGTTTCCTCCATAATCTGATTCTTTCCTGTATTACAAGTGCAGATGGCTTTCGAAAATTCTGAAGCAACCATTCAAGAGGAGGTACTCGAATTTCCACTACAAAGTGTCACAAAATCCAAGGGCCATTGGTTTAGAACCAACTTGCCAGAGAGCATTTATTCTTGGTGACCATAAAGATCATGGACAGAGATCATGAGTTCCCTGTGATGTCCCAGGACTTTGCAGTCTTACATGAACTCCCATCGACTATGGATGTAATGACAAAGGTAGGGTTTCATAAGTACTTCAAGCTACCAATTTATAAGTCGGACTTTCAATGATGTACTCAGATTATGAACACTCTTCAACCGGCTCTACACAATCCTTTAGTACCAGAAGCAAAAGTTCTCGATGTCGGAAGGAGAACGGGTGATTATTCATTTCATGCACCAATTGATTAAAGAAGCATTTGGATGGAAGAAAGATGGGAACACTGACCTAAAGACGAAAGCCATGGAATGAAGACCCACACATTCATGGACATCATTCGTGTGGATATCGAAGATGAGGTCAAGTTAATACACCAACATTTCTATTTTCCAAACATGCACCGATATGTAGCACCACAAAAGTCTGTAGTACAGCTACTATCTCATGCCACCAAACAAATTGGTAATCAAGTGAAAATCAAAGAGAGCAAAAAGTCATACAAACATACGCATGTTGCCACAAAAAGCCTGTCGAGGACGACAGAGTTCAAGAGGAGGGACGTGTGGAGGGAGAGTCAAGTAAAAAGAGAAGAAGAAGAAGATCAAAGAACTAAAAAAACCCAATAAGAAGAACCACCCTCTGCCCAAAGCCCCACAGGGGAACGCATTAGGTTGTAATACCAAAGGAGCAGGTCCCGAGGAGTGGAAACAAAAAATTACAACAGAACCTTTCAAGGGGAGGTTGTACACAAAGGACTTAGGATAGGATAAGATAACAAATTGCCTGAAGACCCTAACTGCTTCCTCGTCCACTAGCTGCATGCGATGGAAAGAAATGAACAGGCTAAAGAAAAGCATCAGGTCCCAAAGGATGTGAAAGAAGACTTAACGACAAAACCTTTGAAGCATCAAACCAAACGCTAGAAACCGATGCAAGGCTGACCAAATGATGCATGCAGCAAAAAGAAGTAAACAGGCTCCAGAAATACAACAAGGTCAGATGTGTGAGAACAAAGAAATATTCGAAGAACAAAAGTTAGAAAGAGGGAGAGGCTGAGAAGCAAAAAAGAGCGACTAAGAACATCACATTCTTAGCCATTGGATGCGTGTGTGGCAGCCCAAATTAACATAGAAACCTAGATTTATGAATGTAAGGAATACCAAGGGGATTACAGAAGCAAAGGACTTAGATCGGATAAGGTAACAAATTCATTGATAGTCCTAATAGCTTCTTAGAACATTGGGTGTGTGTATTAAGGAACTATGAGCAAGCCACAAACAAAGAAGCAAAGCTTGTCGAGGGACGATACAGACAAAAAGGGGGAGAGTGTTGCAGAATAAAGAAGCACAGAAAAGGGAGCCCCAAAAATTTCCAAATTATGGGCATAAATTTTCTTCTTCAAATTCCTATGAAAATCCCTTGAAGGCATGTAAATGCACTAGAGGAGTCCTCTAGATGCATAAACCCCAAAGATTGTAACATATTCTTTGTAACATAGTAGCAAATTAGTGTTTTTCAATAACACTGCCAATCTCTTGTGTGAAAGGACCAATTTTAGAACACATGTATATAAGTCACTGGGTGACTTGTAAAGAACTTTTTGCCATTGTGAGAATTGAAGCAAAATTTTGAATTTGCCTCTTTCCTGATTATCTTCTTCTCCAAGAGCTTTTGTGTTTATATAATGCATGAAATCCATGTGTAGGACTGTTGTCTATCCCTTCCCATCGCTTTTAAACTATTGTAGTGTGTGAGAGCCATAACGATTTGAGCAGGTGTTAGTGTTTCCCATCATTCATTATTTTGCTCATAACTTAAAGTACGTTTGTCAGATTCAATAAAAATACCACCATTAGATGCGTCTCATCGAGAGCTTGGAAAGGAATCCACTATTGATGATCATGTGAACACACCTTCTCAAACACCTCATCCAAATATGCATAAAGCATATACGTACTGATTCTCTTGTACCTATGCCGAATAGGACGACTCCTGATATGGATGTTACTGCCTCCATAAAACCAAGAGATTATATGAGTACAAAGGACAACCCATGTTTCCAAAGAAGCAACTTCATGAAAAGAAGGAAGTCACAAGAGAAACTAATGGCATAGGAGACCATCAAAATCACTTTAATGAAATAGGAGAAGTTGAAAAGACCTCAAACCATAAGACACTGGGAGGCTTTTGCAATATTCCCAAGTAGCCAAATGAATGAAGAACCATAAGGATGATAATGAAGACCCTTATGAAGATATCGTAAAAATCAAACAAGAATTGAGAGCTAAACAAAGAAAGGTTAGTCTACAAAATATGGCGCTTTTGGTGTGACTTTTGTTGGTCCATCATTAACTTGATCTCAATCTCTAAGATACCATTTTTTGGGGATATAGATGTCTTATTAGGTGAATTTGTGGTGACTTCTCAAAGAAGGGCATCCATTCTAGTATGTTTGCACTTAACCCCAAAGTTAAGAAACAATGCCACAATGATGTGAGACAACCAATCAAGATTCAACCAATGTGGATAGGTTCTTACTAGAGCAACAAGGTTCATAGGCTTCTTTTAAGGAGGATTGACCTTCATGCATTTGTCAATTTTAAGAAATGCCAAACCCTTAATGAATGTATTAAAGAATTTAATAGTCTAGAAGGAATGTGTAGTGAGAATCTTCATATTAAATAGGAATATAGAAGTCTGAATGATATCTATCAATAGGAACTAAAATCTCTAGACCCTTTAGTATAGAAGAATTAGAATGAGATATTGCCAAATGTCTCAGCTTGGGGTTAGTCCAAAGGTATGGACCTACTCTTCACAAGCCACACCCACGGCATTAATGATTGAAGGTGATCAGCTCACACGTGTGCCAAAGATATTTTTATAGTCCCCTAGCTTTAGGCCAATGATTTCAACAACAATATCGTGCATTGGGACACAAATGGAAGAACTACAATACAACTTTTCCTTTTACAACAAATGAAATGTGACATCAAGATTAAGTACAACCTTAAAATTATGGTTATCCATAAAGAAATGCTATTTTCCAAAAATAACAATATTATCAAAGACTTAGCTTACAACCACCAAAACCTATCTTAGGGCAACAACTTCCAGCACCCTCTAATGATGCCAATAAACTACTTTCTAATGGAAATTAGCTCAAAAATAGCATAGTGCCTATAGAGCCTTGTTTTTATGAAAGACTAATTGAAGATGTGGATACCCAACAGAAGCAACCAATTGGAGCTTAGTACGTGTAGAAGAGCCTCCTCTAGTGATCAAGGAAATTGAGAAAGAAAAGCTTAATTTGTACTATACAACTTTCATGCACATTGCAAAAAAAAGGATTACCTAGAGGGAAGATAGCTCAAGGAGAAGTGGAATATGGCCCTTATCACAGATGCAAAGGCGGTCACTTCCTCAAAGATTGTTCAGTGAAACCCACCCCCACCAAAATTAATTGAGCTTATTGTGAAGAATGTGGAGTGGAGCATCTCAATAGATTCTTCAAGAATCCCAATTAGAAAATTAATTCTATCAATAGCATAAGAAGCTGAGAACGAGAAGGGACAAACTATATTTGCTCAAGTGATCACCAGAGCACAAGCAAAACAAACCAAGGAAAATAATACCAAGATAAGAAACATCATCTAAAGATAACAAGAGAAAAATAAAATGGACCATGTACCAAGAGAAAAGGTAGAAGCCAAGGTATTTATGGATGAAAAAAAATCAAGGCTTATAAAGAGAATTATAAAATGCAAAGGGTCAAACCACAAAGACAAAAAAAGGAGCATCCCCAAAATAAATGATGTATGTCAAGATACTAATGAAAAAAGTGAACTCCTTATTGTTAGATCCTACTAAAAAGTATCTATGCATGCCTCTAAATAAATACATATCTTGAATTGGAGTTGCTCTGAGTTCCCTTTTGTGCCTTGCATGATTTTCTTTGCCAAGATTCAATTTACAAACTTCAACTGATATGCTTCCTTCAAAAATTCGTACTAGTCAACCCAACATTAGGTAGAAATTGCTTAGGTTTATGTAAAAAGAACCTCACCACTATCTATAACAAGCAAAGGCATGGCCTTAGGAATCTTCCAATTCCATTGCTTGTACTGAAATTTTGTTGAAAGTGGTGTTGAACTTTGTTCAGATAATTGGGCATAGTAGTCCCCTCTTTCACACTCAGTCATCCAATTTCTTGAGCAAATAAATCAATCTTCTGCTAGATACTACAACTTTGACCATGATCCATAGTTGGTTTCCTTGTGAACCATTAAGTAGACTCTCAGATAGTGAGCACATAATTGATGCTTAGTCTCATCAAGATCTTCCCATTATCAATTGTGTATCAGCTTGATCAAGCAACACTTTCAAGGTTTAAATTTGTCTCCTTCATAAAACCTTGGGTCCATCTGTTTAGAAGATGTTGCGGTATCTTTTCTGAAAGATATTTTTTATAGTCAAGGATGAAGGAATCTGGATAGAATCCAGTTTTCTTTTTGTTGGATTTCAAGGATCTCTTTCCTTGACAAGACCAACAAAATATAATGCCACAAATCTAGTCATTGTCCTTTGTGTGTCCCTCTCCATACATCAACCTCAGATCAATGCCAATAATGACAGGTCAACAAGCACACTTCAAACCTGCACTAGCTCCATACAAATGCATCCTACACAGGAACATCAGAGACTCATTTCAAACACTTTGATCCACTCTTTCCACCTCATCCATCTAAAAATGAAATACTCAATAAGGCCTCAGAACCTAGCCTCTTCAAAATAGTTCAGGTAATACTGTGTCTCAATACGTGAAGCTTGGCTTAACAAATTACAAATCCTTGTACATCAAATACATAACAAAATCAAGATCTCTCCAACAAATTTGTGTGTGAAAAATAAGGATATCTTGAGACACTCCGTTGTTCTTCCTGTAATAACGCATTCATGTTATAGATAACAAGTGCAAAGCTTCAAGTCTATAAGAATCTTACTTCACCACAAACTTGCAACAGCTCAAACTTGCTTAGAAATGTTTGCAGAAGGCCCCAGACAAGCCAAGAAAAAACTTCTATTGGAATTTTGAGCACACTAAGCTCTATGGTGCTCTCTATATGCCTCACTCTAAAACAGAGTTGATCATCTAGAGCTCGTACAATTACCAATCTAGTGGTTCCACATGCTCAAATACTCGCTGGAGAATACATGTGTGTGCAAATAATAAGAGTGAGAAGAGTAGACAAGAAGGTAATTCCCTAGCATTCTTCCTTCACAATGGTGACCAGAGTACGAGTCCATTACTGTTTCAAGAAAGTAATATGGCCATTATTGGATCCAGATAAGCTTCTAACTATCTAGCATATTCACATAGCACACCATAAACACCCCAAATATTTTTGTAAATTTATGAACTCAACTACGCCAATGGCCAAGTTGAGCCTTCAAGTACATAATTATATAAGGAACATGTGTCAGCAACTTACACATTATGCAGGATCGAAATCCAAGCTTAAAAGCAGTGTGGAAATTGATTCACGAATTGAAATCTAAACCCCACATGTAAATCTGTGCTTAATGAAATGTCTAAACCTACATGTCAATCTGTACTTGATGGAAGGTCTAAAACCACAACCCAAACTCAAATCAACCCACATCCTAGCTCATAAAACAACAAACCACAGCCAAAACCGATAAATGTCCTACACCCTGCTCAAAAACATTCTTAATATAATCACATTTAATATCATCAAACAAGAACACCATCACACTCTTGTATTAAACCATGGTTTGGTAGAAGATGTCTATCAAAATTTTCTTTTAGTGTTATTGACAGATATCATATGAACTTCATGAAAGATCAATGAAAGCCATAATTGTTTCGATTTCGAGTCATGAACATGACAAGCCTGGATCCATGTTCACACATGAATTGCAAATGTGCATAATGGCCTTGATTTCCACTTACAGGTGATTCACATAGGCATAGCTCGCCAATGTCTCCCCTCACATGGGAGAATTGCACACACAAATATGTCCTGTATGAAACTACATTTAAACTGGCTGCAATCAGTTGTGTAGGTCTTCATTCACATTCATGAGTTGTAAAGCCATATATCCTCCACCTCTAATGCCTTTAGACACAACTGTCTTATGACATGCCTCCTCCATTAACATCATACTGAATCTATCCTGTCATCAATAGATTCAAGAAAGTTCATGTTTACAGTAGTTTCAGTGAAGTCACCAGCAATGAACAATGCCGTGACCTATATCAAGGCCCTTTAAAAAAAGATTTTGATAGGTTTACACAGACACATCAAAAAGAAACGATTTCAAATATGCACAGACATGAAGCGAACTCCAAAACAGTCAAGCCCTTATTCAACGGCACACCCTTTTTTGAGCTACTCTAGATGCTGATTTCCCTCTTTTTTAATATATATATTTATATTTATATTTATTTATTCTGAGGGATAATAGTACAATGTTGGGAGTCCAGAAAATTTTCCTACAACTTTGCATTTCCACGTAGAAAAAGAATGGTTAAACGGCTGGAAAGGGTCATGGAAAAGTAGGTAAACCTATTTTGAAATTCCTCTCAAATGGAATATCAATAGGTTCAATTTCATAAGTCAAAACACATACGTCCAATACAATGACAAATATAGATATAAAGTTTGGCAAAGTGTTCCTGCTGGCTCATCATTCATAACTTATCATAAGATACATATATTCATAATAGTTAAAACTGGGCAAGCTTACACAATCCACTATGAACAAATCTTTATTCCAAATGATGCACACATCCATTAAAAATGTACTGTGACAAGTATTTCTTAAAAGGGTGTATTATCTTCTATTGGTGGGTTGCATACACTCTTACAATAGAAACACTAACATTACCCTGTATATCGTGTCTGCATATGATGTACGATCATTCAGCTATCTTAGTGCAGGAAAAAAGTAGTCTTGATAGACTGTGCCAGGCTTACATCTGACTCTGCAACGGCCCTCTAACAATGTTGAATGCCCATAAGCTCATGTTAAGAAGAGTTATCTTGATGACTCACCTGATATATAGCTGGATAGACCAGAATCAACTGCTTCCATCCATGCAATCAATTCATCTTCAGACAAGGACGACATAGTCCTGCCACTGCCTGTCTGTCTGGAGCTAGATGCAACTCCTCCTTCAATGCTCACCTTGGCTCTACAATAAGGACATTTGGCATGATTTTCTAGCCATGGTGACAAACAGTTTGGGTGGAATCTATGCTTGCATGGAAGGCAGATAAGTTGTTGTCCCACAACAAAATGTTCTAAGCACACAGAGCAATCCTCTTGATCAGATGAAGCACCTCTGTCATGGGTTGATTGGGACCTGAAAACCTCCTTTGGCAACCGCCTAATTGTGGATCTGCTCAAACCTTGCTCTGGCAATGATTCACCATCTTCAAGCACTGCCTCCTCAAAACCCACTCTCGCAAGCCACTCTTGAATGCCAAGCTCCATAAACTCCTCATCACCCCAAGGATCTACATCATCCTCAAAAAGAAGGCTGAAGTCTTCAAGAAGGCTTTCTCTGAAGCCTGGCCTGAAAGGACAAAAAAAATTTTCCAGTTTTGATTCCCATAGATAAAATAGCACATAAAGAACAAGCTAGAGCAAAATAAGAGAGCCTGACCGATGGCTTTGCACTGATAAGGATCTAAGCATTTCTTCCAATCGAAGTACGTCTTCACTAGCAGCCTCCCTGGTCCTGATTGGCATGCTAGTTCTATTATTTACAAATCCTTGATCATCAGTATGGTTCGACTCTGTTTGGTTTGAAGATTCCCCATGTGTAATCACATTTCCAGGAGTTATAACTGACCCTCGCTCCTACAGCATCAAGACAAAGCTACGTGGGTTCTTCAAACAAGGAACTGGACTGGAAGTACTATGATAAAAAATAGCAACCAATTCTGGTGCTGATGACACACATTCATCAGTGCCCTGAGCCTGTAAATACATTAAACACTCCACACACGTGGTATGATTTCAAATGAAATACAAACAAAAATCAAAAAGCACATGACAGAATAGACTGGAAAATTCGTGACAACCTACATGAGCCAAAAGCTTTTTGAAAAAAAAAAAAACTCGCATGAAATGGAGAGGAATGGATGAAAAGATATTAATTGATTCAAGTGATCAGTGAGCCACATTCACAAATTGAGACTTACACAACATAGCACCTAAGAAGACAATGAGCATTAACTAATCTCTAAAAATTGAGCATAAAATATAGTTTTTTTATGATTTTTTCAGAACAAAATACACCTGTAGAACTATGTTCAATATAAAAACTGCAAACCATGACACTATGAAGCCTAGCATGAAACTGTAC
>CM035430.1:58085687-58138187 GCA_020310875.1 Ceratopteris richardii | reverse complement strand
GCTAGGAAGGCTCATCTAATGAGGCAACTGGCCAACACACACAAGTCCGTGAGTCACTACAATCATCTCTCTCTCTCTCTCTCTCTCTCTCTCTCTCTCTCTCTCTCTCTCTCTCTCTCTCTCTCTCTCTCTCTCTCTCTCTCTCTCTCTCTCTCTCTCTCTCTCTCTCTCGCTCTCTCTCTCGCTCTC
Organism: Ceratopteris richardii; assembly: GCA_020310875.1. Taxonomy (NCBI): domain Eukaryota; kingdom Viridiplantae; phylum Streptophyta; class Polypodiopsida; order Polypodiales; family Pteridaceae; genus Ceratopteris; species Ceratopteris richardii. Next base: position 58,137,998 of record CM035430.1, on the reverse strand, counting down.
GCTCTCGCTCTCGCTCTCTCTCTCTCTCTCTCTCTCTCTCTCTCTCTCTCTCTCTCTCTCTCTCTCTCTCTCTCTCTCTCTCTCTCTCTCTCTCTCTCTCTCTCTCTCTCTCTCTCTCTCTCTCTCTCTCTCTCTCTACAAGAGATACAGAAATATCATTTGAAGAGTTGCAGTTCCTCTTACCTCAAGATGAAGCTCCGCAAAAGAGTATGGAAGAGAATGATGAAGCTATGGCATCATCGTCCGAAGGCAAGAAGAAGAAGGAGAAGAAAACAAAGGAAAGTAAATCATCTTCATCTAAATCTTCCACTACATCTTTTTAGCCTATGCTTCAACTACTTTGTATGCACCTAAAGAGAAATCTACTTCATCCACATCTACACCTAAGAAGGGAACATGCCATTATTGCAAGAAACTTGATCTTCGTACTACAGAATGCAGAAAGAAAATTTTTAATGAGAAGAAAAGAGCTTCATGTAGCATTGTTGAAGAGGTAACAAAAGGCAAATCTTCTTCTGAAGAAGAATCTTTTGCATGTGTTAGCATAGAAGAAGTGTCTTTTGATCAACTAGTATTGAATGCAATATCAAAGAATCCTTGGATTTTTTATTATTGAGCTACTAAACATATGATAGGTTGTGAGAAGGTATTTTCATCTCTTACTAACTCTACAGGGGAGAAGAGTGACCATAGCAAATGGTCATGATTTGATGTAGTTGGTGTGGGAGAAGACACGCTAAAATCAAGAGCAAGTGGTAACTTTACCATGTCTAACGTTTTGTATATATCGGAGATCAAGAAGAATTTTCTCTCTATATGAACTTTTTTGTGAGATGGTTATAAAGTGATTTTGTATAATTCAAGGCCTTCGTTCAAGAGTTCACTTCTTCTTTTGGAGGCACAGACTGTTTATGTGTTGTTAAAACAAAACGAAGGAAGCTACATCAAGGAAATAGGCAAACAAATTATTTGTGATCTCACATGGCATGAGGATTATTTCATCAACCACTTTTGATGGAGCTTATGTGATGATATCAAGGAACTCGTGTTAACCATGCCCAAGGTAAATACTTTGAACGAATTCATGAATCAAGCAATCGAGTGTGTTAATAGGTTATTCGAGAGAAAGCAACAAAAGAAGACTTGTATTCAATATCGAAATATACAAGTCTGGGATACAAGTTTAATTCAGTCCCTCAACAAAATATGTTGGAAGAATCTTAACCAAAGACCGTGCAAATGATAACATAAGAGTAAGATGACTTATAACATGGGAAAGAGAACACTAGAAGGACAATGGATTATTCTTCTATCATGAAGATCACAATCATATGGTATTCAAATGTCCTACAAAGAAGAAACAATTTTCTTCAAGATTGCGACCATCACCATTCCATAGCAAAAGAATCATTACCAGAGTCAGAAGTTGAATATATCCCATCATGAGAATCATGGGCATGATTCCATAGCCTTACTTAGATATTATTAGCAAATCTACAACAATAGATATAGAGAGAAAACGGAAATAGAAACAACATGAAGAATAAACTACACATGAGAGAGATGTAAGGGGCCATGCTCCAAATTTGTCATTACATTGCAAGTTAGAAGTTACAAGATAACATAGAATATGCTCTTGATATATGAGTTGATTACAAGTTGTCCGATAACTTTTGAAATATCCAAAGGCTCAAGTATGATCTGCTCCTTCCAAGACTGTCCAAGTTGGCCAAGCCTTTCCAAATCATGGTTATATGATTTCATCTACATCTTACCATGGTTATATGATTTTATCTACATCTACAAGAGCACACACATATACACATCACAAGAAGGTGTTAAAAACAATGTCCACCACATATTGATCCTCTTGCAAAGTTTCTTCATGTCAAAGACAAACTTCTCCTTGCTTTTTACATTAAAATCTTCCTTCAAGTCCACCAAGACTTGTTTGCCTACTCCTATACAAGGTTGACTAACCCCAAGGAGCAATAGAAGGTTGATTTTCAAACCTAAATAAACTTGTAGACATTCAAGCATTATGCTTAAATTTCTCTTTATATATGAGATGCCCACAACGTTGTTGCTATTGTAATAACTGAATCCTGGCCTCTTCATATGAGTTGATCACTTGATGTCCAATGCTGAATATATTGTTGAGCTTGATTTGTACATGCCATGAACATTTAAGATCCTTACATGCGGCAATATTCTTTCTGTTTTGTCTTTTCCCGCTTTGATACCAAATTGTTAGCAAGTCTGCACCAACAGACATAACGGCAAAGAGAAAATAGAGACAACATGAAGAATAGACTTTACAAGAGAGAGATGTAAGAAGCCATGCTCCAAGCTTATCATTACATTGCAAGTCAACAGGCAAAGCACCCTTTGAGATCGTCGAAGGTGGAAAAAAAGTTCCTCCTATCTAGCACACAAAGGACAAGATTTTTTATGCATATCATTATCTCCAAAATATAGATGACGCGTATACGAAGATTAAATATGCCTTGGGAAAGTCCCAAACAAAACAAAAAAGAGCTTTTGATAGATATTGTCGAGAGCTCATATTCAAGGAAGACGATTGGGTCCTTTTACGCTTTGAAAAAGTCAGGTTGACAAAGATGAAAGCCAAGGAACGCTTGTTTCCTAAGCTAAGCATGAGCTACTATGGCCCTTTTCAATCTTGGAAAAGATAAATGATGTAGCATATAGGCTGAAATCGCCTGAAAGCTGGAAGATTCATAATGCATTCCATGTAAGCCTACTAAGGCCATTTGTTGGTGATGTGCCAAAGGATATGGGATAAGAGGAACAACCTAAGGTAGAGGAATTGGATGAATCCTTGTTCCTGAACAAATATTGGCACATAAAGATCGGAAAATCAAAGGAAAGGTTGCTAGACACTATTTGGTGAAGTTCAAGAAGTATTCATCAATGGATGCCAAGTGGATGGAAGAGGTTGAACTAGAGGCTTCATCTCAATTTTTGCAACTTTATCTTGAGGCTTTCCAGCTAGAACCTACATTGCATCGAAAATGACTCGCTTATCCAGTTGTGAACTTCTTTCATGAAAATACAGTAGTTCATGTCTATGCTATTTTGATTGCTTCTCAAATTTAGTGCTCAAAGAAGTTGTACTTGTAACACTTCTGTTATATTATGCATGTGTGACAGTGGTAGCATGGCATTCATGCCACACACTCGATAGTCACTTTTCATAAACATGTACATGAAGCTCAACATGCGGTGGCACAAATAGTATTGGTGTTTTCATACTATAAGCCATTAACACTGAGTCACAACAAAGGAGAACAAAGACATGTTCTCTTTTTATTTGGACCTAAACATCATGAAATCAAGCAAAAAATGGTCCATTTCACAACCTTTAGTGAAAACCACTTGTCTCTTGCTCATAAACAATAGAAAGAAGCTTGATTTTATAACCTAAGAAGTATGAAGTAGATAGAATAATATTTTTGGGGCCAAGAAAAGCAACTTCACAATCAAGTACCCCATATCATAACCTTCGACTCTAGAAAAACGAAATTCAGGACAAATAATAATAAGTGAAACCTCTTCATTCACTTTTTAAATCTCTACAAGCACATATGATAAGAGTCTAAATGCTATTCAAAATTTGCATTACATGAGATGGAACAAAACGTTAATGTTTTTCATAGGGCAATTTAGATAATAATCATGTCATTGTCTAGTACAAACATTGAGAGTAGGTTTTTTGCATACCACATTGAATATCGATAATAATCATGTCATTGTCTGGTACAGACATTGAGAGTAGGTTTTTTGCATACCACATTGAATACCACAAAGCATTTTCTAACTAACATTTCAAAAAGATGACCTTAAACAACCATAAATGTTAAACAATATCCACACATTGATCAGACAAGAAAGCTAAGCATAGGTAACGATAAGCACAATTTGAAACAAACACTTAGCATTGTATTTCTATTAAATTGATTTTTCAAATTAAGATATTGTTTACAAAAATAAAAAGTTGGTCATTAGGGCCAAGAACAAAGGACATGAAAGTCATTGTCAACAAATGGATGTATAAGGTTAAGAGACATGCATATGGGAGCAAATCTAGGTATAAAGAAAGATTTATTGCCAAAGGTTTTGCTCAAACCTATGGCATAGACTTTGATGAAACATTTGGTGCAGTATCTAAAGAGGTTACCATAAGAATGTTGATAGCAATTTTAGCCTCAAAAGGTTGGAAGATGTAGCCATTCAATGTGAAGAATGTCTTCCTAAATGGAGAGCTTGAAGAGGTAGTCTTCATAGAGCAGCCCCAAGGCTTGCTTTGGCTCCTTTGGTTGAAGTGATGGAAAATCTTCATCCAAGTCATAAGGAAGCTTGACTTTCCTGTCATCATCAAACCATGATTTGTTCTCATAAAAAATTACATCTCTACTCACAGAAAATCCTTTATTGGTTGGGTTGTACAATCCATATCCTTTTTGGTTTTGGTCATAACCAATAAATATGCACTTCTTTGCCTTGGGATCCAATTTCCCTCTTACTTGAGAAGGAATGTGAGCATAGGCTAAGCATCCAAAGATTTTACAATGCTCTAGACTAGGTCTTCTTCCATTCCACAGTTCATATGGAGTGGTTCCATCTAGTGACTTAAATGGAAGTCTATTTATGAGATATGTGGCTATAGACACAGGCTCTACCCATAGGTAGTTTTGCAATCCCTTTTCATTGAGCATGGACCTTGCAGCTTCAACAATAGCTCTGTTTCTCCTCTCTGCTACACCATTGAGTTTGGGTGTATACCTTGTAGTGACTTCCCTTTTAATGCCTCTTTCATGCAAGTAGGCATCAAATTCAGAAGAGAAGCATTCTCCTCCACCATTTGATCCGTGTCTTTTCAAAGTCCTACCTGTTTGGTTTTCAACAAGAGCAACATACTTCTTAAAGCAATTCAAAACTTCATCCTTGTGCTTCATGAAAAACAAAATGGTCCACTTGCTACAATCATCTATGAAAGACACATAATATCTTGAGTCTGATATAGATGGCTCCTTACTTGGACCCCACACATCCATGTGCACTAGATCTAAAAGATTTTGATACACATATCCCCTCTTATTGAAAGGTTTTCTATGAGCCTTGCCGAGTTGACAAGCTTCACACTTATAAATCATGTGTTGCTTTGTGATATTAGGCAAGCCAAGTACACTTTGGACCCTGCAAATTTGTTTGAGTGTCCTCTCACCAATGTTAGCAAGATTTTTGTGCCATATCTCCAACTCTGTGAGAGTTTGAGATCCATAGCTAAATAAGGCTATATTCTTTGTATCTTCCACTTCAAAAGTGAAAAGCCTTCCTGTCTTTTCTCCTTTGGCAATCCTTCTAAATCCTTTCCTTGGGTCTTCAACATATGCTCCAAATCGGTTGAATCTAATCTGCAATCCTTTTTCAACAATCTGCCCAACACTTATTAAATTTTTTGTAATTGTAGGGGCATACAAGACTTTACTTAAGAGGTTCATATTCCCATCTGATGTCTTCACATTACCTATCTTCTCCATTGAGTGCTTTGTATCATCTCATGTTTGCACTTCATGTTTGTTGTAAGGATCTTCCGAATCAGAAAGTAAAGCCACATTTCCTGCTACATGATTTCATCATCCCGATTCCTTGATAGATTCATAATCAATAATGAATCTTCTTGACTTTGGTCCTCTGCATAGTTATTGTAATCTCTTCTTCCTCTATGGCCACTTTGATTGTTGTTGTTGTCGTAATTGTTGTAGTAGTTGTTGTTGTAGCCTCCATTGTATCTTCCTCTATTTGATCCATAGCCACCTCTATTGAATCCTCTTCCTCTTGAGTTCCTCGGGTTCTTGAAACATTCTTCTGTAATATGATTAGATAAGCCACATATATTGCAAGGTTGAGATGATTGGAATCTCCCCCTGCCGTGCTTTCCACCTCTACCTCTTCCTCTAGCTCTTCCTCTACCTACAAAGTTTGCTTGGAAAGAGCTAGCTTCATCTTCCTTCTTATTCTTTGACTTGTCCTTGATCTTAACTTTATCAGAATATAAGGCAGAAGTTTGATTACCTCTTGGGGACTCACCACCTTTGCTAATCTTTGCTTCATGAGTGAAGAGTTGGCCCATGAGTGTGTTGAGGTTGGGTACATGCATATCCATGTACAAATCCATGGCTGTTGTGAAGGACTCCCACTTGTCATCTACATTGATTCCATCCAAGGTTGCATCGGTTCACGTACCATAAATTCCGGTACCATGATCCGGTTCGGTTCGGTTCGGTTCCATAGCGAACCTGACATCCAGTTCATCTATTTTTTTGTATGGTTCAATGACGTTTTTTTGATACTCGATCCAAATTGTCGCCAATTTACAATGTACATACATATACATGTATACATACATAGTGCACATAGACATATATATACGTATATAGATGTATATGTATATGTGTATATATAATTTTTACATGTATATAAAAACCCTAGTACGTACCTTACGAACCTTACATTGGAGGTAAGATTCGGTTCACATACCTTACTCGCACCGAACCTTTCGAACCTTACGAACCTAACCACCTTGATTCCATCTATGATTTGTCTAATGATTTGTTACTCTTCAATTACCTCTCAAATGCTTCCAAGTTGATCTGAATCTCCTTCATCTTTGTGACATAATCAGTCACGCTTTCGTTGGGGCTGTTCTTCATTGTTGTGAACTCCATCCACAATTGGTTCTTCCTTGCTCGAGTGTTGCGAGAGAAGAAAGAAGCACGTGAATTCCAAGTCTCTCTTGATGTCTTGCATCCCTTGACATGAGGTAAAAGAAAATCAGAGATTGCGTTTAGAATATAGGACCTTGCAACTACATCCTTTGAACACCAATTTGAAAGTCTTTCCTCTTCTTCATGTGATGGTCGCCCTTTGTTCCTCATGTTTGGCATAGCTTCATCTCCAGATGTGTATGCAAATAGATTCCTCCCTTGAAGATAAGCCTCCTCCTTAGAGACCATGTTGGGTAGTTTTTTCTATCCAATTTGTCAATGGCTTATGGAAATCCATCTCCCATGTTGATTGACTAGGCTCTGATACCAGTGTGGAGAAAGATGGTGGATGCAACCTGAAGATGAATTGGTGCTGCTACAACCAACTTCACACTAGCCAACTAAGACTTCCGAGTTGGTTAGTAGAACCTTTGAGCTTCCTAAATCCACCCAAGTGCTTTGGAACAAGTATCTCAAAAGTTTGAGTCAAGATAGACTAGTTGCAAAACGACTAGTTCCCAAAACTTGCTATTTTTGTACATACACCTACTAGAAAAAATGAACAATGCTCTCAACCTCGTAGGAATTAGAAAAATTCCTTTTGGAAATAGAAAATAGACTTAGCAAGCTTCCCAATTCCAAGTTAAAAAACTTCAATTCATCAACTGAGCACTGAGAAAAAGTTCTAGCAAAACCTGGAACACTCTAGCCATTTTTGGGCTCTACACAAATAGACTAGTCTGTAAAATGCAGATTTCTCACAAATGGTAAATCCAATGGACATGAAATTTTGTAAACAGACATTAGACTTAGAGAGCTATCCAATGCGCTTTAAAAATTCTGAAATCTTATGTATAGCCCGAGATATGTCTGAAGTTTACTATTTTGAGTGAGTATAGTAGAGAACAAATAAGAGAAGAAGTAAATCATGAATGTATAGATTCCAAAGTCACACGGGGACACGTCCCCGAGTCCTAGGGACGCCGGGGACGCCGTCCCCTCGAGCTAATACCTCGAGACGCCAAGCGGGGACAGCAGCCGTCCCCTTATAACAGTCTGAGACAGCCAACCGTCCCGGGACGAAATCTTCTCATGACCTTGTTTGGGGACGGAAATCCGGGACGGATCAAGTGTTTGGATACTTTTTTTGCCAGAAAACTTCAAGTTTTTTTGGCCTCTCTTTTAGAGTCTCTTAAGCCAATGTTAGGGGTCTTTATAACCTTCTTGATAAATAAACATTGCTCTCTTCAATTTTTCTCTATGGATGTCATGTATATGAAGGGTTAAGCTACCTTCAGCCATATGTGGAAACCCTGTGCACCCTTTCTTCACCCTTTTCCTCTTTTCTCCATACTCATTACATGTATGTTTTAGTCTTAAGATTTTCTGGTTTTACTTTTTAGAATCTACACTTGTTATTTCTGTTGATCCATAATATGATGTAACATTTTTTTGCTCTCAATGCTCATGATAATACAATATGTATATGAAGTTTGTATATGATGATGATGGTAATGATGATGATGGTAATGATGCTAATGATGATGATGATATAGAATCTTTTTCTTTGAGATGATGAAATATAAATGATAATTTTGATTGTTCAAACTTCAAAGTGTTTGATGCATGTTTCTACTTGAAAAACACTTTTTTCTATAGTTTTGTTCTTATTGGTCCTTCCATATGTCAACACATTCATTGTCAATTACTTTTTTGATATTTCTGAAAAAATCTGCATTTTTTTGGTGCCGTCCCAGGGAGGCGTCCCCGGGCCACCCCAAGCTCCGTCCCCGTCCCGGGGACACCACCGTTCCCAGGACCCGTCCCCGTCCCCTGGTGACTTTGATAGATTCACATATAATTACAACCTCATTGGCAATGAATACTTGTACAATGGGAGTATAATGATAGAGCTATGGAGTAAGCTCTTCAATCTCTACAGATGGCCATGAAATGGGCACGAATCAAGCACTACTTTGGCAACTTCCTTCTTGGTCCTTTTATAGCTACTTTTGGAGGTAGTTTTGAATTTGAATTCAAATGACTTCACCTAAAAGTGATGCTAGGAATTAGGAAATATTCCCTCAACTAATGGATTCGTGCTTTTAGGTAGTTGGAGCCACGAATTCACTTTTTACATCATGGATGACTTAAGTCGTTCTTTCTTTTACAATTACAAGAGATAAAATGTACTCTTTTACAAGAGGTGTTCATATGTCTACACATATGACTACAAATGGACATCATATCAAGCATGTAGACTTGGGAAAAATGCACCAACAATATATCGCCCCCTCGATCAGAACAGAGGGTGCCCATTTTACATGCTGACAGATTTTCAACCAAAACCAAAAACTGTTTGAAGCACATGAATACTTCAGACTTTGCTTTCAATGGATATACCCATGCATGCCTGGAATAATCATCAATGAAAGTCATGAAGTAAAGATAATTTCCAAAAGAGGGTGTCTTCATAGGACCATAGCCATCACTATGAACAAGCTACAATTTCTGAGTAGCCCAAATTGAACCATCTTTTGGAAATGAGAAATGTTGCATTTTGCCCAAAATGAAACCTCCACATACATGTTTATCGAGTGCCTCAAGTTTGGGCAAGGAGGAGACCATTTCAGATTTCTGCAGGTGTAGCAAACTAGCAAAGCTTTGCATCTGACATAGCCTGAGAATCGTGTACTGCACATGCTAAATCATTCACAGATCTTTCATAGTCTATGAGCTTACACAGCCCACGACATAAAATGCCAGAAGCAATAATCACATCGCCATTTGACAGATCATGAACTGTACACCTGTCATCACAAATTTCACAACCAAGCCAATCTTGGCTAAAGCTTAAACTGATAACAGATTCTTCTTGATCCCTGGCACAAATAAGGCATCTGACAAAGTGAAAAAACTACCATCAATAGTATTCAAAATGATCTTACCAACTCCCATGACAAGATAAGAGGAGATGTTGGTGCATGTGACAGTACTCGCTGCAGGAGCAAGCTCGAGTGAAGTGAAGAAATTGTGCTGCAAGGTGCTATGTTTGGTCGCCCCACTATCAAAGTACCAAACATCTGAATCTATTGCAGACATGCACTGCTCGTGAGAAGATGAGTCAAAACTGCAAACAGTAGTAAACGCCCATCTAGAACCTACCTATCCATCTCCTCACATTATCAACCTTAATGTTTACATTCCAAAGATAAAGTATGTCAATGCATTCTTCCTGCACAAGATTAGCAGACTCTGTTTTTGGTGTAGAGGCCTCTACAACAACCATTCTAGCCTCTTTCTAGAGGCTAGTTTTGGATAGTTCTTTATGCTATGATCATTTCCTTTATAATACTTGCAAAACAATTTCTGCTTTTCTGATTTCTTTTCATCTTTGTCTTCCCTCTTCGATTGTGCAAAATTAACAGATTTCTGCTTACTAGTTGAAGAGCTCCATTTTCCTTTGCCCTTCTCACTAGCCAAGAAAGCTTGATATGCAACATGCATAATGTACATGTTCTGCCTGGACTGATCTTCGTGCAATAGAACAGAGACTAACTCCTCAAATGACAAGCCATTTGGATTGCCTTTCATCATCAAATGAAGAGTAGAAGAAAAACTCTGATATGAATCAGGAAGACCATTCAGAATGGTCTGCACAAGTCTGCACAAGTGAGCTAACCTCATCAGCAAAAATCAACTATTCCTTCAAGTCTTTGATCTTTGTTAGAAAATTGTCCATAGAATCACCTTCATTCATGTGCTCACTCTCCAAATGTTTTCGGAGGTAAGCAACACGAACCTCATTCCTAGCTTGGTACAATGTGGTAAGTGTATCCCAAGCATCCTTAGTTGTTCTACAAGAGTGAATGTGAGGAATAATGACATGTTTGACAGACAAAGCTATCAATGCATGTGCCTAGGCATCTCTGCCATCCCAACAAATTTTCTTTGCAGTAGGTGCAACAGAAACCATAGCACGAATAGGAATTTTCAGAATATCATCATCTTCGACACCTTCAGCATCAGCTTCAGTACCTGCAGTTGAAACAGTTGAAGGTGTGATAGGACATTTTTCAACACCCTTCACAATGTTCCACATTCCTTTTGCAACCAATACATGTCACATCATATAAGCCCATAATGGGTAGTTGGTACCATCCAACTTATCCTCAACAGCCAACGTACAAAATACATCATTGCTTTTAGCCATGGTCGATGACTAAAATACCTTGATGCAAAAAATTGATTGTATCTCAAAAAGTTGAACAGAACTACCAAGACGAATTCTGTTGAACATGTAGAAGACTTTGAGACGCTTATACTGGCAAATTGAAACTAGTATATAACTTTGGCACTAGCATGCACAAGCGCTATGATAGTGCATTTGAAGGCCGAAACAAGCTCAGATCATGATTTTGGCACCATAGGGCGAAGATGTTTTGATCTCGGAAACATGTTGAGTTTGCTCACCAAAATTCGTGCGATTCTGGGACTACAATCGGAGAGGTGTCGATGATGCCCTAGATGAAGCAACGACCTGCTCTGATACCAATTGTTGGAGTTAGATGTCTGTGGAAGCACGTGAACAGCATAGGGAAGAAGAAGAAGCTTGGAGCAAAACACACAATACTGAATGTATTACCACTTGGCACTAGAATGTACAAAGATAAGTAGCATTTTAGGGCAATAGGCGTATATACAAGCCAGGGGAAAAAACCTCCTAAAGAGGGAAAAAAGTGCCCCGAGAGTCCTAGTGTGTTCACACACATCACTATCTAAATATATCAACAGCTGTGAGCTCTGAGTGAAATTCAAGGGTACTTTCCACTCCAAGATAGCAAGTTTTTTATCATCTGTTTTATGTTAAGTCATCTGTATTGATAAATCAATTTGAGAATGATCTTCCAAAGCATTAAGGAGGTATTAATGCTTTATTAGTAATCTCAAAGTTTCCACTAAGTATCCCTGAAGTAATATTAGCAGGTATAGAGCACGTTTTTGCAATACCAACCTCATCATTGGATTGTATCACCATCTCTTCTCACAATCCTCCTATGGTCAATGAGAACCATTGCAACTACAATTACATGTGCCAGAGAAAAGGTCGAGGACCCAGTCATCATCATTAGAAAACAACTAAATTAATCGCATAATTAGTGTTTGCGGCTTCTGATATGGATTGACCAATGTCTTGTCCCCAACCACATGATGAAGTTTCTTTGTAACTGCAGGGAACATGAGTACATGGAGATTCTGTTCTCATTGCAATGTTCCCCGACTCTTCCTTTGCTTACTTCATCATAATACCCGACTGTAATGCATTGAGTTGAACTCACAAACCTATGCAAAGGAGTATGATTCACATTTGTCTTCACCCTGCCAAAGAAAACCATAAGTAAAATAAAGTTCATCATGCATAAATCAGAGACAAAAAGAAGATAGATTCCCATGTAAGACACTCCACAGCATGACATCTTGACTTTAAAGCAGTTGATACAGAAAAGGATTCATCCCTGCTATGGAAAACCACTATCTTCCATAAAGGTGACATAGTCAAGTCTGCAAAATCTGTAACCATCTTGCGGATTTGTGGGTGTTTGAATGGCTCATCATTATTAACAGAGCCCATCATTCTAAACCCATAGGGTATATATGCTATAACAAGGGAGTTATGTTTTCTAGGTACAACAGTACATCTATTATTTACATCATTGCAATATACATTGTAATATACAGGTCTAAGGGGGTCTAGAGGGTTCGAAAACACTTCAAATCTGACTCTCATCAAAATCAATTTCCTTAACTTTCAACCTAGACTTCTCATGCCTTGCCCTTTGAATGTGAGCCAGGAATGGAGCTGGACAATCATCATTTGCCTCAGCAGACTTCAACTTTTTTGGCTTCTATAAAAACAAGAGAAGAAGAATGATTATTGGCACTCATATGATGGCCTTAACTCGATGCCTTTCATCGACCTGTGGCAAGAAGTCGATCCCAGGCATCGACTTTCATCAGAGAATCAATGTCTAGCATCAACTTCTGGCAAGAAGTCGATGCCTAGCATCGACTTTCATCAAAGAATCGATGCCAGGCATCGACTTCTTGCCAAAAGTCGATGCTAGGCATCGAGTTAAGGCCATCATATGAGTGCCAATAATCATTCTTCTTCTCTTGTTTTTATAGAAGCCAAAAAAGTTGAAGTAGATGCCTAGCATCGACCTGCACCTCAAAGTCGATGCTTGGCATCGACTTGCAACTGAAAGATGGCTAGATAGCTCATGCATATCAATGGCAAGTCAATGTCACGCATCGATTTGCACCTGGAGGTTGATGCCAGGCATCGACTTTGTAGTGCAAGTCGATGCAAGGCATCAACTTTAATAGACAAGTCGATGTCGGGCATCGACTTTGATAGACAAGTTGATATCAGGCATCGACTTGCAGGTAGACAAATAGCAATTTTGCATGTAATAAAAATTCAAAACCAAAAAATACAAGAATTTTCTAAAATACTAAAAAGAAATCTTTTTGGAATCTTTTTTGAAGCAAGAATTTTGGGTACCCCTGAGTATTCTTGGCAACACACTTCTTCTCCATTTGCTTGTCTCTACTTGTTTGCTAGGCTCAGTGCTCTTTAGCTCTCAGCTCTCTGTTGCTCTCTCTTGGCTTACAAATTTTAGAAATGAGACTCATGTCCTCCTCCACTATTTATGGGCACTTGCATGGCTTGAACTAGCAACTGACTAGATGTAACTAAATCAAAATAGGCCCTAATCAAATTAACAAACTGGATTATGTAGTTGAACCAAGAACCACTAGGTGTGCCAATTTAGGATCTGATAAGAGAGGTTATTCCAATTTAGGAAGCAATAGGTATGCCAATTTAAGGTCTGATAAGAGAGTTAGTCCAACTTTTGTTTTTTAGTGTCTTTGTCCTCTGAAATTGGGAATATTGTAACTGTTGAAAGGAATAAGGGAACTAGAGCTTATGACTTTTGACAAGAAAAAGTGAAAAAGTGATGTAAAGCTGCAATATATCACATGTTGAAATTGATCACAAATATAACTGAGAATTGATCACAAATATAGCTTCAATATATCACATGTTGTTGAAATTGATCACAAATATAACTGAGTTTGAAATCCACAATTGGCTATGATAAATAATCAATCATCCACAAATTGACTAAGAAAGAGTTTCAAATCCATCCTTGGACAATCAATAAACCATCAACTAAATAATATTAATAATCCCACAGTTAAATGAATATGAACTTAGATGAAAAACATCACAAAATATTTTTTTTGTGTCTAGTAAAACACTTCAAATGTTATCTTGTTAACAACTCAAACATCTTGAGTAGATAGTAGGCCATTTCAAAGGATTTCTTTCTAATTCATCATTGTTAGCAAGAAATAGTATAATATATATATATATATGCAAGAACATTTGAGGCCCACAAGAAATAAAGACCCAAAATAAATCAAAAAAATAGTTTTGTCTCTCAAGAAATTAAATGTATCACTTTGTAATCAAAAATTTCTTTGTGCTCACTAATTTTAAGATAGTCAAGATAGTCAACAGAAATGGATAGGGAAGGGCTTGGCTCTCTTTTCTCCACATTCTTGTTTCCTTTCTTCTTTTGGGAGATCAACATACCATACTTTATTATGTATCTTAAAATTTATTATGTATCTGAAAATTTTATGTATCTCAAAACTTTGTCAGGTCAAACTTGGTCAAAATAAATCACATAATTAATGATGTCTGATCATATTGTACTTTTTCTTAATCTTCATATCTACCCATAATAATTTGTGCAATATATCTTCATATCTACTTGATGTGAAACTTTCACTTGATGTTACACTTCCACCGTTTAAAAAGGTATCCCATCTTCATTTCTCTTTGAAGTAAGTGAAGATGAGCTCCATCTTTTCAATAGATGCCTCGGCATCAGCTTCCTCTAGTCACCTTGATAGAAGTCCGAATTCGTTGTTTTTAGTTGATCCTTTCCTCACAATGATGTCAATGGCTTTGAATGTGTTGAATCTATGTTTTCGGTTGAATCATTTAAGTTAGATTCTCAATGCAATGTTGCTCAGCTAAATGCACCTCTTGATCTCCCTTCTGATCCACCCATTGATCTCCCTTTTGATTCAAGTGCATGTGGAGCAAAGGATGTTAGCAAAGAGAGGACATTGGAGATGAAGTCCCTTATGCAAATGCATTTGGTTGGTGCTTTGCTATACAATGTAAGTGTAAAGTCCAAGGTTTTCTTCACATATCGGAATGTGCATAATGATCCAAACCTTACGGTTACTGTCATTCATCAAGTTTTGCAATCATGGAAGGGTCTTTTGCCACCAACTCTGTATTTGCATCTTGATAATACTGGAAGAGAGAATAAAAATTCTACAGTTTTTGGATATTTCTTCATGCTTGTTGATAGACAAGCGTTTTAGAAGGTTAAGGTAAATTTCCTTTTGTTTGGGCACACTCATGATCACATTGATCAAATGTTCAGTATGTTCTCTAAGAGGTTGGCATGTAATACTGCTTTTACTCTTCCAATATTATCTGAGTTGATTTCAGAAGCATATACTCCAAAACCTGAAGTTCAACACCTTACACAAATTTATGACTTTAAGCACTTTTGCCCAATAGGCCTTGATAATAGTGCTAAGGTTTTGTCTCCATTGCACAATATTAGTTTCAACCATGTATTCTTGATGAGGAGGGTTGATGACATAACCCTTTTATTTGCAAAGCAGTATTCATGTTCTCTTGGGTGGGAGCCTAAAGATGGATGCAGATTCTTGTTGCAAGTGCCTAATTTGTCTGTGTATGGTGTAGAACAAACAACAAATGAAGATAAAAACAATATGGAAAGATGTGGAAATGTGGTTGATCAAAATAAAAGGTGGATGCATGTACTTATTGCAAAGAAGAGACATATTGAGCGTGCTAAAGAATATACTGGAGATCAAGATATATCTTGGTTGGATGACTTTTTCAATCATCAAGAAGAGATTATAAAGAATACGATTGCAAGTCATTGGCCAATTGATGTTCCATTCACATGGGATTTTTGTACACAAAGGTCAGCGAATGTGGTCCAAGCATGTAATGCAGATGCACTTCAAAGTTTTATCAATCCACCGGAAAGGAATATTTATGTAGGCCCAAGGATGAAAAAATAGGCCGAAGCAAGATGGCAAGGAAATTTAAAAAAAATAAATGTTGGAACACTTATTGCAGTCCTTGCTGATGGTGATGAGGCTACTTGACCATTTTGGATTGTGAAAGTTTTAGAGGTCAATAAAGATATTGATCAAAGAAGAATAGAGGCTTTGATAGTACATTGGTATTACACTAAAAGTAGTAATGCATTCACATGTAAATATAACTTAGAAATGGTATGTGACACCAAACGTACACGCTCCAAGAAAGAAAAAGAATATTCGAAGCACATCCACTCTTAAAATAGATGATATAGATATTCTTGTTTATAATTTTGCCTTGACAAAAATAGGGCACTTGAGGAAAGCAACCATCAATATGATAAAGCAAAAGCTTCCAGAAGTATGTGGTTCAGCTAATTATAGGCAAAAAAGAAGATTTGTGCATGATCCTGCAGAATTTGATATGTACTTGGACGAAGATAGAGCTCTTGTGGATAGCTCTCAACAATCTCGTACTGAATCAAGTGCATCAAATGATGGGGGTGCAGACATAGATCAAGAAAGTTGCAAATTGAGTTAAAAATCATACCATTTTTAATGCTTATATAAATGCTCCAAAGTATTTTGCTTAACGAAACCATGTCCTATAGCAATTTTGAATAACTATCTGATATCCACCATTGAAAACATGTTCAATGTTTAATTTTTGTATAAGTTTTTTTATCACTTTTATATTTTTTATGTAGATTTCAAACATGTCAATGTTAAATTGAGTGAAATTTTGGCCACATTTTGAGCTCTTTTTTTTTAAGAAATGACAAAAAATGTCAAAAAATCACATGTTTTCACTTGATTTTTGAAATATGTGTATACTGGTATAAAGGGTTTTCAAACATAAGATGCAATTTGCTTGATTTTCAACAAGGGAGGTGATACTTTTGCTTTTGTTTGCCTTGCTTGTATATATTTAATATACATATTTTCTTTTTGGTTTTTCTTTCTTTTTGTTATGGTTGTTTTCCCCAGAAACTCTTGGAATGGCGGGGACAATTGCATAGCAATTTAAGATCAACCATTGGGACAGTGGATTGATGGTTGATATGAGCTTTGGTTTGATAGAGAGTTTGATAGACCTAGAGTTTGGCAAATACAAGATTCGTTAAGCACTCAATTTGGAGGAGTTATTGGTGTTGGGATGTTCAGCTCGACCACTAGCGCAGATGCACACCACTGGGTAGCGCCACCTTATGAAGAGTCATGATTTCATGGAGTACATCGCATTTTTGGATGTATTGTCAGTGTTCAAAGTTGGTCTACCAGTGGGAACACAATGGTTGCATCTCCTAAATTTTAGGGAGTTACTACTTTTGGCCGCCAAAAAGTGTTTGTATCATTGCCGGCGAAATGCCAAGGGGATTGAATTTATCCAAAAAAGGCATGTCAAATTCTCGACAGATTTTAGACATGAGCATTTTTGGGAGGAAATGGCTTGAAAAGTTGCCCAAATGCAAATCATGATGTAGTTGATTATCCTAGTTAGAACATTCATGATTAACAAGTTTTGTCAAAATTGTTCATAGCACCTTGTTAGAGCTCTTAGCTTGGCCATTATCTTGCAGATGATATGGCGTTGATTTATTAAGGATAACCAAAAATCAAGATAAGAGTGCCTCTATGACCTTCTTCACAAAATGTGTGTCTCAATCACTAACAATCTCAATGGGGAGGCCAAAGTATGTAAAGATTTGCTCAAAAAGGAATCTAGCAAATTTTTTAAGTTTCATTCTCCGTAGTAGCATGTGCCTTAACCCATTTAGTGAGATAGGCAATGGCAATGAGTATGTATTCAGCATGAGAACATCGGCAAGTGGAATAATTAGCCCAAGAAAGTTGATTCCCCATTTGGCAAGTATGCATCTTGCTATGATGGGCTTGAGAGGCATCTAGTTTAGAGGTGGACATTTAGAGAATGCCTTCCTTCATGCTCATTTTAAGTGGATTCTCAGGTTTCAAGCTTTAATGGAAAGCTCATCTTCTTCCTTGATCTATGTACAGTGATGCTTCGTGCTCACTAACCCACTTTTTCTCTCTAATCACATAAATGTGATGCCCCGCTCAAGGGCTCTTAAGTTGAATGTACAAAATTGTGGGTTTATGCTCCATTGCTGACGCAACAGCCTCTTGAACAGGTACCGGAGTAGCTAATTGATAATCCCAAAAGAGGTACATGCGCTAGAAATCCTATTTTTCTCAGATTTCTCGCGAGAAATCTTGGGGAAATTCCAATGCATGTGTCCACAAGTGCAAGTACAGTAGGCAATGAGTATTTGGTGAAAGCATTGAAGATTAAATGGATTATCGCCCTTTCAAGTCAACAGGCCGGTTTTATATCTCCTTCAGAATAACAATCTTCCCTCACAAGAAAGGAGCCAATAGCTTCACACCTTGATGTTGATGAAGACAACCCTCCACCACCTCAAGGTAGGAGACCACCACCACCCAAGCTCATGTAGAAGCGCTCTCCATGAAGTGATATATACAATGACTATGGAGTGGGCTTTATTACCGTTTTTTTTATTTGAACTCCCTTTTTTAGCATTAACATGGGTTTTTAAGATGCCACACTGTTCAAGTTACATAGGATTTTGACAAGTCTCACATGCTTTTCAAACTTGAAGAAGTGCTTTTGACTTCTTGAACAAAAATTATGGTTTGATTTTTTACTTGAAAATTTTATCCACACACGTGTTATACATGCTTGGATAGTGTTTTTGACCATTTCTGACCATTTTTGCAAGCTTAAATCACCATAACGTCTAATGCATGCCAAGACCGTAAGAACTAGTGTCTACTTGCCTTGTTTCAACATTCAGAGACCCTGTTTCAACGTGATGATATCATCAATTCATAACCACCTTAATACCACCACTCTTGAACCACTCTTGAACATCTATATAAGAACGGACATGCCTTGTTTCAACATTCAGAGACCCTGTTTCAACGTGATGATATCATCAATTCATAACCAACTTAATACCACCACTCTTGAACATCTATATAAGAACGGACATGGCAGATAGATCCTCAAACTTCCCAATGCCAGTCTTGGGAGCTAAAAGCTTTACGTTCTTCAAGTAAACACTTTCAAAGTTCCAATTCTTGTTCTTGTCTAGCTCCTCAATCTAGTTGTCTAGTTTAGTTTCTAGACATCTAATCTTGCCCTCTTCAATCTTGTAATCTTGTATTACGAGATCACGTCCAATTATATCTTGTATTTACTTCCCCTTCATCAAGGGAATTCTTATAATTTCGATATCCTATTTCATACCTAGGGGCCAAGGTTGTGGGATCTCTTTTATCTTGTCTAGTTCAGTTATTCATACCTATCTATCTCAAGTTATGGGATTTCTCATATCATGTGTATATTCTCGTACTGTTTCTTGTGTGTGAGTAACCTTATAATCAGAAGTATATTTCAGATTCCAAATATCATATCTAGTCTAGTTAGAGGGCATAATCTAGTGATCCCTTGACACATTTACATCTCCATTAGATCTGGAGAAACACTCCTTGATAAGAGTCAAATGAGATGACAAACAAAAATCAACAATTCACATCAGGTTGAGTGCCCCATCTTTAGTAAGAAAGGAGTTAATTAGATCACTCTTCACGATCTACATACTCTGTGCATGAACAATATGAGAAGCATCACATACACATGCATCATTAGTTATCATAGAGGCACATAAGATATCCTCCATGTCAAACAGCCCCTCAACTACCAAACTAGAGGCCACATTGTCCTCTTCATTTCCTTTGGAACCATCCAATTTCATTGTCTCTCTCTCTCCTTCTTTTAATCATAGCATCTTCTCATTAAGCTCTGCTTTCTAGTACCTACAATCATGTTCTTGTGCCTTTTCCTACCACATTAGTAGCATGTCACATCACTTTCGCCCTTGCTTTTACTTGTATTCCTCTCTACATATTCCACTCTTTGACTCCGTTCCTCTTATCATGTTGATTGTTGCACTTCCCTTTCCATTTGCTTTCCTCTTTATCTCTTCGCCAACTTCCAAGTATAGAACCCCTAATATCTTCGAAGGTAAGGTTGGGGTTGTTAGAAAGTGAGATGATCAATGTCTTCCTGAATCAAATAGTGTTATCAACAAGAAGATAGTATTTCATTTGTCATCAAAAGCAAGCAATCTTAACTTCTACAATTGAGAGAAGGTATCTGTAAATGCAAATGACTGTTATCATTTATGCAACACCCTTTGATTCGTAAAGTTTAATACTCGATAACTTTTGCACCGAAGGCGCTTGAATTACAAGTGTGGTATTCGTATAAGTGGCGTTCAATTTCTCACATGCTATTAGCCCAAATTGAGAAATAATAGCACACATAAGAGGAATATGTATATATAAACAAGAGAACAAATCACACAATACATAAAGTATTGTTAAAAGTCATACGTTCCAATTCATAATAATACACGTACAAGATATTGATAGGCTCCAAATCTAACTACAAAATAACACAAAAAATACTAACAATCCATGAATACAAAGAGTGCATGTAAAGGGTAAGGGATAAGGCATGAAGAGGCTTAGACAAGAGCTGATCTTTGAAGCAACCTCTCACAAGAGTGTGTGAGATCTCCAATAGTGTATGAGCATAAATTACTCAAGCAACTCCAACACCTCCACCAAGAGTAGTGTTTGCTATCCTTTGGAGTTGTCCTCTCCAATCATCATAGCATAAAGGATTAACATCTTAAATTTGTCAATCCATGAAGTATACTAAGACCACAGCCCCTTCTAGTTAATGGAATCCAAGAAAATGCAAAAACAATTCTGATTTCTGAGAAGAACTTGAAAAAGGAGTAGGAAAACTAGGGTTTCTTGTATCTAGAGCTAAGCAATAGCTTTTTCAATAATTCTTGTGCCTAAAGTGTGGCATTTTTCCTGTAGATTACAAATATGAACTCAGAAATAAATTTCAGTACTTGTATCACCCAGACTAGACAATCGCGATTCTGATAAAACTGAGAATTTCCATTTCTAGCAATGATCTCATGCATCTAATCACTCAATATACTGATAATCATCTCGCCTTACAAACTCCACTCAGTAATACACAAGTTAAGCCAGCAAATTCCATGGATAACACATAAAAAAGACTCAAGAATCAACCATGAACACTCAAAGAAAAGAGAGACACGACTTTCAAACTGAAGCTCTTCATTCACATGTCATAAGAGTACAAAATGATAGCAACCTCTACAAAATACAAGATCGTCTTTTATACTTTTTCAAGTGTCCCTTTTCGCACTTGAAATTTGATCCTTTCAATTTCTAGTCTAAAAATATGTGCTTGAAGAGCTTCTAAAAATTCTCTAAAAAACACATAGTTTCTCTACACATGAGGAAGACTCTTCCTCATTTTTACATCATTCTGGAAAATATTTTACAAGATAATGGGTTTTTTTACAAAAAATCCTATTCTAACAAGTCTCGACTCATCCTCCACCTCCAAGCACTCCAAGTGAGCAAGTATGTGATGATTTGTGAGTGATGACACTATGCCTTTATATAAATTTTGGAGACAACTAGCTTTCAAGTTAAAGCATCTTTAAATCCTTGCGAAAATCTCACACAAGGGCAGTTTTTTCTTTCACAAGTTGATGACATGGCAAAATTAAGAGATGTAGAAGCTTTTCAAGTGATGAGTCATCTAAAACTAGGCACCTAAGTTTTGACCCTTGGATCTTGCTTTTTATCAACTTCTAATCTCAGCCACTAATGAGTTTTAACTGCTGTTGACTTTTTTAGATGCTTTGACCACAAATTAGAATTTTCCTTTTGAAGGGCAAAATGAAGTCAAATGGTAAAGTTTATATAAATTTGGATAGCTCTCTTTAACTACTTCAAGAACATCTGATCTCATGCTCAAAGTTACCATTTTCACCATTTTTTCCCAAGTTTTTAAGCTAATTTAACCTGGTTTGACTTTTTGCCTATGACCTATTCTAATTGAAATCTTCATGAATAAGTACAATGGATGATCTAATCAAACCTAAAAATATACAACTTAGAGCTTTATTGAAGTCTTAACCTAACATCCTAACAATTAACCCCCTGAATTCTAATTTGGGGTACGAGGAAAATTGCAAAACACTTCAAACACTTTCTCAAACACTTGCAATATGCAATAAATTTTTCCATAGGAAGATACTTCAAAGTGTATTGAAGTACAAGACTTTTGCTACAAATTGAAGTCCAAAAATATAGCCAAACTATGAAATTGTTGTTCCATAGATCCTTAGACTTATGCATGAAAAACTGTCTTCTACTCGATAAGATTCTCTACTAGCAAATGTTCAAGTCAAATCGAACATTGAAGAATTCCTAGACTCTTTCACAAGCTTCTAGCCTCACATTAGATTTGGAAAAAGATCTTCACCATCTTCTCCACAAGATATCATCCAAATAGGATGAACTTAATAAAGAACTATGGATACCTTTCTATCAAAGAAATCTAACCTTCAACTTCTTTTTCTTTCCCTTTGCCTTCAAATATACCTGTCTTTTCTGGCAAAAAGCTCAAACAAATATATTCAGTAGATATGTCAGAAGCAACAAGAGAGACATTCTTTCCAATCATTCCTTGATGAGGTTTAAGAAGTGTCAAGTGCCCATAAGGAAATAGACTAGTTAAAAGGAATGTTCAATAAGTATTGTACATAACTCATTTTTTTATCTAAGTGAATAAATTTTACCTTCATTTCTATTTCCACCTATACGAATTAGATGATTTCAGTCTCAATTTAAATCAACAAGTTAAATCTCGATTTAACCAACAAATTAATCTCGACTTTGTGCTATGAATAATGAGATTAGGTAAAATGTGAGACCCACCTATGAAGTTTCCAACCAAAAAAAAAAAAAAACTTGATTAGAGTGTTCAAATAAACTGAATTCTGGAAAGAAACAAAACATTAACAGGCTCAAGAAGTAGCCAAATTATTTAATATAGACATAAAAGTATCCGAGTACAAATGCCAGATTGTTGAGATGGATTTTCATGGTTCAAGTATCCCATGTCTTTCCACTTGCCACAAATGCATGGCTGTACCTATCAGTCTTACAAGTTTATATGTATTAAGAGTCCCTGACTAGGAAGTTCTACATAACAAATCTTATAAATCACTCTTATATATTACCTAACAAATGAATAAACAAATGCAGCTAATCAATCATTAGCCAGTGATGATACCGACAGAAAATCTCATCAGATATCATCAAAGATAGCCCAATTGCATACATAGATTGGAGATTGTGGCTCTGAATGGTTCATTATCAGCAACTTATTCAAGACCTTAGAAAACTGACTCACATTGGGGACTAAATGGACTATAACTAGCTACTATAGCTGATATTCATCAACGAATTATCATATCATAAAGTGCCTCAGACTCTTTTAGCAATCCAGTTTTCCTAAAAAAGAGGCACAAGGTTTGTCATTATGTGATAATCCAACTGAATATAGACAGTTTGACATATAGAGGTTTATTGGACCCCTCGCAACAGCTATATGTCGAGCCTGTTGTACATAAATAAATGTATGTCTTTTCCTATTCATCCTTCAATTCATAGCAAATGCCATAAGCAAGATTGTGACACACAACATCTGTGAATAGTCTTTCTCAAGTTAAACGAGCTAACACAATGAAGTAAAACTAAGATAAAGTAAATCCAACCTGATCTGTATTCAATGGTCTTGGAAAATGATGATAATGATGATGATAGTGATAATGGTGATGGTGATGGTCATGGTGGTGATGATGCTGATGAAGATCTGCATTCGCATTGGGTCTGCTAGTTCGACTGGTAGACGAAACATCAGATGAAGCAACAGTTCTCCCTTGACCTCGCCTACGACGTGTTGTTTCATTACCTGCCATCATTTTCCCTGCACAACAACAAAGACAGCAGGCCTAAATACAGGCTCTCTGCATTCAAATAGAATTGTACAAGGGAGGTTTTGCTTGCCTCAAGCAAAGGATCTTTCAGGTTTAGAGTTAACACTTGGTTAACTGATCTAGATTTATTCCCGGACAGAAACTGGTGGATTGCAAACAAGACTCCTTTCTAATTAAAAAAAAAAGTATAAAAGATTAAGCCTTCTCCCAAAAATATTAGAGAATGTCTAAGCATCTTCTGTTTTACATTGCTATATTGCTTTGCCCCAGCTTTGTCTCAGAGACATTCACTTGCAGCAAGTACTGTTTTGGAAGGCCCGCAATATTTCATAATCGCTACTGAAACTTTGTCGAAGCTGTATCCTATGGCATGTTCATGAATGGAGCGGCTTATGTACTGCAGTAGTAATGACTCAGTAGTCCAAAATCCTGATAGAATACAAGTCAGTAAAAAAAGTACTTCCTGTACTAAGAGGCAGTTTGTCCCTCAACAGGTAACAACCGAAACAATCTTCTGTATAGAAAAGCAAAGAATATTCATAAAACCTCACCAACAGCTTCCGCATGACCGTTCACAATCCACTCTTATCTGGATCAACCAAATTTTGCGCCACAAGATAATGATGACATTGTCTAATCCCTCTCAGATCTTCTCAAGTATTGAACATGCATAAAAAAAATTATAACGCGGAAAATTTCGCGCCTCAAGCAGCTCCTTGTTCCTTCGAGAGAATATAAACAGAGCCTTCTAAATGTCCAATTGGATTTGATGGAATGTAAAACCTTCCTTTTGCTGCGTTCTGTGCAAGAGCTATGGGAATATCCTACATAGAAACGCAAGTCCTATTAGGATGTCTGAAGGATAAAGCAGCAAAAGACCGCCTACTGTTATCAACACAATAAGCAATTTTTCACAGAGAAACCGCCTACTGTTATCAACACAATAAGCAATTTTCCACAGAGAAGCTAGATAGATTAGATACAGCATTCGTGATTTGTATCAAGTCTGCGTTGATAAATCATGCCATGAGGACAGCAACAACTGCGGTGACGAGTGAAGCGTATGTCGAATAACTCCTTCCACTTTTGGGTTCGAGTTCTTACCATTTGCGAAAGATGGAGCTCCACCTACCTCCATTATCTGAATAGCGTAGTACTGTAGTTTAGAACTTCGAGATAAAAAAGGGTAACTCTGACCTACACGAGGTAGATTTAGATATCACTCTTCATTTGAGAATGAAGAGTTCCAAATAGCAAGAAGAGTGATATCTAAATCTATTTGGAACTCTTCATTTCAGTATCTTCTTGCTATTTGGAACTCTTCATTCTCAAATGAAGAGTGATATCTAAATCTACCTCAAATGAATCTACCTCGTGTAAGTAAGAGTGGGCTTAAAGCGGGAAGGAAGAAGGTAAAATGAAACTTTTGTGGAAGGAAGAAGCGGGATTAAAAGTGGGCTTAAAAGAAAAAAAGAATAGGTTTTTTAGTTTTTTGGGTTATCGTGGACTGCATTATGGCGGGTGTTGGTAGTAAGTAATGTGGGTCCGTCATCGGAGAACAAGGCTTTCGGCGAATCTTTAGAATTGTTTGGGGTCAAGCCTCGAGTTGTCTCCCTTTGCAAGGATAGTGTTGTGGTGAAGCCGGAAGTTCTTGAAAGAACCTATCTCATAGGACAATTGTTTGTTCTTAAGCCCCCATTGGAGCCCTTTCGGCAATGGTTCTATAAGCAATGGTTCCCATGTGGTTTGATTGTGAGCAAATGTCAATTCTTACTGGCAAGTCACGTGCTCTTGGTGTTATAAAATGAGGGTATGGCCTTCCAAGCTTTGCAGACTGGCACTTGGCAGGTATGGAGGACCATCTTGTACCTATTTAAATGGTTTCTTGATTTCATCCCTAATCGTTCTAAACCATTGTGCTATCTGCTTTGGATCAAGCTCCCAAACTTGCCCTTTTTCCTTTATGAATTCATAAGGGAAATTGTCTCACCCATCGGTCGGCCTCTAGCCTTGAGAGAAGACGTCGGAGGCCTCATATATGAAGGTGCAAATTACTCATTCAATGTTAGATGGCACCAACAGATTTGTGTCGAAGCTCATCTAAACAAAGATCTCCCCTCTAAAATCTCCATAGACATTGGAGAAGAGAAAATCGTTGAACAGGAGATTTTGTACAAAGACTTGCCAAATGCTTGCTTTCATTGTGGAGTGCACAGCCATAGAATTAAAGAATGCCCCCTGAGGCAGAAATCTAGTAAGAAAAATCCATAGAAAGATAATTCTACAGGGATCAGAGTGGTTGTTGGGCCCAGAACATATCAACAGATCATCTACAAGAGTCTAAGAAAGGGACAACACAAGTACTGCAAATGAACCTTGATGGCTTCACAAAAGTAAGACGAAGGAGGAGAAGAAGCCCTATAAGTATTTTTTGAGAAGAGACCCTCTTGCACAACTCAAGAAACAAACTTATTTTGCAACTTGGAAAAGGAAAGAAACCAAGAAGGAAACACCACTAGCAAAGAGTTTGGGCTCACCCCAGCAATGATGTGAGCCAAGATAGTGAAAGCTCAATAATTGGTTCTACAATCTCGGAAAGGATAACAAACTCGTTTTTTAATAAGACTTCTCACAAAAACAATCGGTCGAGATACTATGGAAGATCCCCCTTAAGGGGAAACTCCTATGTCAAGATCCCTCTACCTCGAAGAAAAAAGACGAAGAGAAAAACAAGAAAAAGAGGGACAAAGCCCCTCTCTGCAAAGATCTCAACCTCTAATAATGATTATTGTGTCCCTCAATGTTAGAGGGCTATCCTACCCCTCAAGAGCGATCGTGATCGGGTAGTGGATCTGTGATAAAACCATAAACCCGAAAAACATTTGTCTTCAAGAGATCGAAATCGATGGGAAGGAACTACAAAAGAGACTTAAGAGTATTTCCTCATCTCATGTCTAGATCTCTACCACACACCCCAAGGAAATGGTGGTGCGGAGTATAAGTTGGCACACTAGAATTGTGGATTCCCTTATTGACCAAAACCATCTGTGGGTTTGTGCTTCTTTTGGGGATCCTCTGCAGTTTTCCTTCATCTCCTTGTACACTCCTAATATTGATTTGGAAAGAATTTCCACTTGATAGTCATTGGATTCTCTCTCCCTCAATGTGGTTCTTTTTGGGGACTTTAATATGGTGGAGGTCCTTTATGACAGATGGCAGAGGAAGAGATGGGTGGTTGATGGGAAAGAGAGGGAAGTTTGGGACCAACTCAAGTTACACATGGATCTGGTGGAGATTAAGGACATTGTTGTTTTCTCATGGTCAAACCTCCAAGGTGGTGATGACTTCTGGAAAGCCGAACTCAATAGGAGCTATATCTCATAGAATATCATCAATAAATGGGGCCCCCTTCCCTCTCCCAAAGTATGGACCTCGTCATCTCTTATCACTACCCAATTGTGATTAATGTCAGGGTAGCACTAGATTGTGCTCTCTCACTTCACTAGACAAGATTTCGAGAATACACCTATGATTACAAGAACACCCACGTAGGAAAAATAATACAAGAAGACATAGCTGATACAAGATGTCCCACAACCCGGGACCAATAGGTATGGAAAACTAGACTAGAGATGATACAAGAGATCCCACAACCCGGGATCGTAGGTAGGAAACAAGATATCTCGGTTACAAGAATTCCCTTCGGGGATATGAATTGGATACAACTTGAAAAGATCTCGTACTACGAGATTACAATGGGACAAGAAAAGATGTCCACGATATAAGACTAGACAAGACTGGAGCAAGAGACAAGACTAGAACTTGAACTGGAACTTGAAAGTACTTACTTGGTGATCAGGATCCCTTCAGCTCCCAAGATTGGCATTGGCAAGACTGATTATGAATGTGGCCAACCCCTCCTTATATAGGTTTTCCAAGGGTGGTTCTAGGGCGGTTACAAATTGATGATGTCACTGATGATGTCATCAATTTGAAGCATGGTCTCTAGATGACAGAATCAAGCAAGAAGACAGTCGATCTTAGGGTTTTGGCACGTTTCAGACGTAATGGAAGCATTGTTTCCCCAAATTTTGAACCAATCATGAGATATAGGATTCACATGGAATCTTAGATTCAGGATGGTTTCCTTTGTCCATGACATCACCTCCCCCTCAAGCGACGAGTTCCATGAGGAGAAGCCATGTTCTCTAGCTTGGGTTTCATTGGATTCTTCTTATGGAATTCTCGAACCTTGATTTTTGCTCTCTGAATATTTTCTGTAAGTTCCCAAGTACGATCACTGGCATCATACCCTTTCCAATCACTAAAGTCTTCCAATCATCCTCGAGAGATTCTTGAATCTAAGATATGATCAATCTTGAATTCTTCATGATCCTTAATCTTGAAAGGTGGTGAAGGATTGGGTCTCCCTTGAGCTTCCTTAGGTTCGTCACAAGATAGGTCCTTTGAGCTTTTAGTGGTGCTTTGCAGTGTTTCCAAGATCTTTGATGGAGTTTCTTGAGTAAGCACACCTCCTTGATTGAACACAAACTCTTTGTCCTTTACCTTCTTATTATCTTCATAATGTGTATGCTCCATATCATTTGTAATGACTTTTTGGGCTTCAAAGATTCTTGATTCAGATTCTTGAGG
Source organism: Ceratopteris richardii (assembly GCA_020310875.1). Lineage (NCBI taxonomy): Eukaryota > Viridiplantae > Streptophyta > Polypodiopsida > Polypodiales > Pteridaceae > Ceratopteris > Ceratopteris richardii. Next base: position 58,109,380 of record CM035430.1, on the reverse strand, counting down.
AATAGTGTCTTCATTATTCAAGACTTCTGACTCTTGGACTTGGCTTTCTTTGAATAATTGATTCTCACATCGAACTGCCTGATTGATAACATCCTCCAAGGTATTTTCATGAGGCATCGATAGCAAGAGATTTTTGATTTCAGGATTGAGGCCACTTCGAAACTGATTAACCATGTAGTCTTCTTGATATGTAGTTCCACGAAACAACATCTTGATATTCAAGGCATAGCTTGAAACTGATCGATCATCTTGTCGTAGCAATATTTTCATCTCTTGGACATGTTCGGTCAAGTTCTTTATGGTAGATTGAATCTCCTTGCATAGGGAATCCATGATGCCTGGTCTTGATGAAAATAGTCTTGCCAAAATGTCAGGGTAGCACTAGATTGTGCTCACTGACTTCACTAGACAAGATTTCAGAAATACACTTATGATTACAAGAACACCCACATAGGGAAAATAATACAACAAGACATAGCTGATACAAGATGTCCCACAACCCGGGACCAATAGGTATGGAAAACTGGACTAGAGATGATACAAGAGATCCCACAACCCAGGATCGTAGGTAGGAAACAAGATATCTTGGTTACAAGAATGCCCTTCAAGGATATGAACTGGATACAACTTGAAAAGTTCTCGTACTACAAGATTACAATGGGACAAGAAAAGATGTCCATGATATAAGACTAGACAAGATTGGAGCAAGAGACAAGACTAGAACTTGAACTGGAACTTGAAAGTCCTTACTTGGTGATCAGGATCCCTTAAGCTCCCAAGAATGGCATTTGCAAGACTGATTATGAATGTGGCCAACCCCTCCTTATATAGGTTTTTCAAGGGTGGTTCTAGGGTGGTTACGAATTGATGATGTCATTGATGATGTCATCAATTCAAAGCATGGTCTCTGGATGACATAATCAAGCAAGAAGATAGTCGATCTTAGGGTTTTGGCACGTTCCGGACGCAATGGAAGCATTGTTTCCCCAAATTCTAAACCAATCATGAGATATAGGATTCACATGGAATCTGAGATTCAGGATGGTTTCCTTTGTCCATGACAATTACCTTCACGTTGATCATAAGTCTCAAGAAAGCCCCTTGGTTTCATGCCAATCCGACCATGTTCTCTCTCCCCTCAGTCCAGTGCGATATTACCGAGGCTTGGAGCAGGTCCTTTGCCTCCTTCTCCTTGTCAACCGAGTGTTGAAGGAGGGCATTCATGTAGACTCATTACCTCTTTTCGAGGGCTCATAAGTATCTTCAAACCATTCGCCATGCTAGAAGGGAAAATCTTTATTGGAGGTTGTGGTATTTGGAGGTGGAAGTTAACAAAGGCCACTCGCAATACCAGACTGGACTCCAAAAAATCAGAAGCATGATGAGATATGAAGAAGAAATTCAAAGAAAGAATCTATAAATATACTTTAAAGATTGGTGGGGAGGTAGGGCGGACAAGCCTCTAAAGAGATGTGCAACCTTATCAAGAAGAAGCAATCCAAGGAAGTGATTCCATTCATGATGGATGTTGTTGAGGTTAATGCAAAATGGATGAAGAAAATAGTACACTAATTGTCAACCACTGTACCCAACTCTTGGGGGTTTGCACGCTTCTTTCTCTTCACAAATGCGACTACCTAGCCGCCATCTCACACGTTAGAACCAAAAAAATCCCACAAAACCTGAAAGCTCTTTGTGAACCTTCCATATCAAATGCTAATATTCTAGAGGTAGTTGACTCCCTTCCTAATGGCAAGAGCCCAGGGTTGGATGGCCTTATCAATGAGTTCTTCAAGACCTTCGAGCATGTGGTGGCCACTCCTTTACATTTGGTGTGGCAAGAGGCTATTTCCTTTGGCCAGCTTCCCAATTGTCTCAATGAGGGTGTCATCAAGATCATTTACAAAAAAGGAAGCAAAAATAGAATTGAAAATCGACGACCAATTACAATGTTAAGATCCTAGCAAAGGTGATTGTGAACTATATTACATGTCACCTTCAAGACTGGACCAATGAGGATAAAACATGATTCATTAAGGGGAGGTCCATCCTTGAGGCTATCATGGATGTTGTAAAGGTCTGGTTTTTGATGAGGAATCAGTGCAAGATGTCCTCTTCCTTAAGATTGACTTTGACAAAGCTTATGACAGACTCGAGTGGGACTTTGAAAGACTTGGGCTATGGCAAAAAATTCATTAAGATGATCTCTACTCGGAAATGCAACTGCTCAAATAAATGACCAACTCTCTCAAGTGATTAGATTAAAACATTCTATCACACAAGGATGCTCGTTGGCCCCTCTTCTCTTTGCTATCATGATTGATGGTCTCAGTTGCCTTGTTAACCAACAATCTTACTTAGGTCGTATCCAAGGCCTCAATGTACCTCTCAATCAAGATCAGATGATCATGAGACTTTTTGTCAATGATCCTAATGTCTTTCTGCATAATGACACATTAAGCATTGACACTTTTTGGAGTTGTCTAAATACTTTTTGTGAGGCATCGAAATCCAAAATAAATCATACTAAGACCTCTTTCAGGGCGGTTATTGGGCATCCTCCTCAATTACTTTTTGACATGGTTGTCAATTGATCCCTAGTGGTCAAATCTTCCGCTTCTTAGGTGTTATGATGGGATTTGACATTTCGATGGGGCAACGATGGAACTAGGCTCTCTCTAAGCTTAAGAGCAATATGACGTACTAGAAAGGTATGCAAATTAATCTGGTCGGACGTGCTATGGCGATTAACACATTCCTTCTCTCTTCGATGCTTTAGTTTCTCTCTTGCTGGAGACCAAAAGACTAAGAGACCTTCAAGTTGGAGAGAATTTGCAAGAACTTCCTTTGGACAGGTGACCCTAACAGAAGGGGTATCCCCAAAATTAAATGGACTACTTGCATTAGCCAAAAGGATCAAGATAGTTTGGGTATTCTAGACTGTTGCAGAGTAGATTCAATGCTTGGGAACACTCAAGGACTCGCCTCCTCATTGGTCAAGACTCTTCTCACCCTGAGGGTCTGAGATGGCACAATGGCAATAGGCTTGGGAAAAATTCGAGATTGAAGAAGGATGTGGAATTTCATGTCATGCTCAATAGGAAGTGGTGTCTAGATTGGTTAAGCTGGAGGTGGGACTTTAATATCCAATCCCTTTGGCACCCCCTCATCGAGATTAAAAAAATTTTGGTTATGTGGAAAATCCTACACCATGGAATCTGGACCAATGTAAAAGCTAACAAAATTTGTGGGGTCCCCCCATGGTACAAACTATGCCTTTGTGGCATGGAAGACTTGGGACACCTCTTCTATTCATGCCCCAAATCAATATCGGTCTGGCAGGCCCTTGAAAGAATCATGTTGTTACATGGACAAATCAACTGAAGCAAGCTTTGTTGGGTGAAGCAATCGAATGTTCCTCAGCATTGTGGAATGCTATAAGAGGGGAGACTCTATGGAAAACATGGAAAGATAGGTGTGCAACCAACTTTGGAAGCCCTCCTAAAGAATGATCGATCAAAAAATCTCTTTTCCTTTTAGACAAAAGAATTTCCAATGTAAAAAGACCTTGCCCTTTAGACATCATAGAGTGTTCTTCCTAGAGACCAACAAGATCAAAACGAAGTGGGCCTCACATGAGGGGAATGAGAGGATTATCAACCTTCTTTGTAAATTTCTCAAGTAATCTATAAGCAGCTCCTGCTTTGTGGATACGGGGGGTCCCATGAGTACTAGGCCTGTTCACTTCTACAATTGTAATTTCTTTTAATTAAAGTCTAGAAGAGGAGGCTCTATCAAACTTCCCTTAAAAAAATTATTAATAATAACAAATCTTCATTTACGCACTCCAAGATGAGGTGATGCATGGCAAAATATTATGAAGGTTTGAATGGCTTCATAAGTCTTCCTTTATCTTTCTCTATAGGTATTCTAATTTTTTCTTTGTGAAGAATTTGTATAGGTTTTTTAAAACAGGAAAAAACGACAAACGCGCTCATTTGAATGAAACTAAATAATTCGGACTAATTTATATACTTCTTTTTTAATGAAGTTTCTAGTGCTCAAGAATGAAAGAGAGATTCATTTGTCATTGAGATATTGATGTGTCTTCTTCCATAGTATGTGGATTTTTCGTCATCCAAATTTAAACTAAGCAAATATCATTTTTAGAGAGATCTTCCAAAATTCCTTCTATTATTCTATTATTTTTTATAACATTTTGAGATAAGAACAATTATTTTCTAAAAAGGCAAAGATCTCAAATGAGAAAAGTTGATTCTTCAATGAGAGATGACACTCGTTGGTCTATGTGCAGGCTAAACTAATCAATGGCTATTGATATATTTTGGTAGTGATGTTCGTGAACACACTTAGGACCATTGGGGCAATTTTTTCCCTGTTTAGGAGGTTTTGCATGTAACTCTAACATGCCACTCATCTTATCTTGTACATTTCATTTAGTAATGCACTCTGTTTGTTGTGCTCCAAGCTTCTTCTTCTTCCTTTGATATATCTGCATGCTTTCATAGTCCTTAAACTCCAACAATTGGTATCAAAGTAGATCATCGTTTTCTTTATGACATCCTTGATACCCTTCCAATTATAGTCTTAGAATCACACAAAAATTGGTGAGCATACTCGGGGTCATTAGAAATTCAAAAAAACTTTGCTACGTCGCATCAAAAATTTGGTTTGAGCTATTTTTGGCCTTCGAATGCACTATTGCAACAACTATGTATGTCCTTTTATGCCAAAGATATATATACTTTTAGTTCACTAGTACAAGCATCTCAAATTCTTCTATAGCTCTAGCAAAATTCAATTGGGTATTTCCATTCAATTTTTTTGAGAAACAATCAAATTTTTGCACCAGGGTATAGTCAATAACCAGGGTTCAAAACAATGATGTATATCGTATGTTGGCTACTATAGATAAGTTGGATGGTTCTAACTACCCATTGTGGGGATGCATGATGTGTCATGTATTGGTATAAAAGGCCTATAGAATATTGTCTAGGGTGTTGAAATATGTTCCCCTATACCTATAAATATTATGGTGGCATGTGATGCAAGTGGTGTCGAAGATGATGGTCTTCAATTTCCTAATCCTATTGTAGTTCCTCTTATACCTACAACAGAGTAGCTTCATTGGGATGGCAGAGATGCACATGTTGGAGTTTGAGGTATGTGGAAGCACACAAACAACACAAGGAAGAAGAAAAATCTTGGAGCACAACACAATATAGAATGTATTACAAAGTGAATGTCCAAAAACATAAGTGACATGTTAGGGTTTTAGGTATATATACAAGATCAATATCAACAAATCCCCTCTAGAAGTGATGCAGTGAAGAAGGAGCTCATGCTCATGTATAAGGAAGTGTCAAGCTATGTGGAAAGAGATCAATCCACAAAAGGAACTAAGTCCAAAGCTTTGAGAAAAGCTTCAAACTTCTCCCTAGGTAGAGTTTTTATGAAAAGATCTACAACATTATCTTGTGTGGGCACATAAATCAAATTGATCTCTCCAACAAAGAACCTCTCCATCTCATAATGATAGTGCACCTCAATGTGCTTTGTGTGAACATGGAACACAAGGTTCCTTGCAATTGCCAATGCACTTTGACTATCAATAAAGATGTTGGTGGCAGAAGACTAACCAATACCCAAATTAGTCAAAAGGTGTTTCAACTACGCACACTCAACAGTCAATGTGAAAGTTGCCCTATACTCAACATCGCAACTAGAAGTGGCCATAACAGGCTTCTTCTTGTTCAACCAAGATCTGCACGAGATACCGAGCATGAAGCAAAAACCACTAGTGCACAAATGTGTCATAACAACTAGCCTAGTTTGAGTAAAAAAAAAAACATGTAAATCTGGCGGTAATGATGCCCCCTTGGGATAAAACAATCCAAGTAGTCAGGTGCCGCTCAAGTAGTGAAAGATGTGCCTAACTACCTACCAATGCTTGACACTTGGTCAATGCATAAACCTTCTCACCTGAGAGACAACAAATTGAATATCAAGTTGAGTTATGCATAAGTAGATCAAGCATCCAACAACGTGCTAATAGAGAAAGCCATCAATACATCTTCAACATCATGAAGACTAAATCATAAACTTGTTTTTATATGAGTGGCAATAGGTTTGCGATGTTCAAGGCCCAAAACATTGCAATAATGTGTCAATATATTTTAATCAACACAAAGCTATTCCCCCATCAACTTGCATAAATTGAATGCCCAAATAATGATGCAAATGCCCCAAATATGAAATCTCAAAAGAGACTTGCAAATCAACCTTAAATTCAACAATATGCTTCTAATTAGGACTAATGCACAACATGTCATCAACATATACAACACTGATCAAAAGTACATCATTTGCATGCTTAACATATAAGGTGCTCTCACTTGGAATGTTCTCAAAACCATGTGCAATAGTGCTTCAAACCATATAATGCCTTTTTCAACTTGCACACTTTGTTTTCATGCCCTTTCTGCACAAAACCACAGGGTTGAAATGCATACACTTCTTCATGTAAGTCACCATTCAAAAATGTAGTTTTAGTGTCCAACTGATGTACATTCCAACCATGATGAGCTACAACAAGTACACAAATGCCATGAACAGTGGTCATTCCGCATGTGGGAGCAAAGGTCTCATCAAAATCAATGCTTCTCTCTTGAGCATAAACTTTGGCAACATGCCTTGTTTTATGCCTATCAACTATTCCATAAAGCTCACATTTCAGCTTGTATACCCATTTTGTGTCAATGGCCTTTTTCTTGGATGCAAATCACATAAAGACCAAGTACCATTATTCATAATAGCATCATATTTTGATTGCATAGTAGCCATACAATTTTTTGAGTTTTGTGCTTCATCAAAAGAACAAGCTCATTCTCATCACAAAGACTAGAGACAGCCATTGCATAGCAATATGATGCAAAGGAAGCACTATAAGAGCCTGAACGAGTATAATATATCAATGGTGCATTTTATATCTCTCAAGGTCAACACCAACCATTTTGGCATAGTTTTGTTGATATATTTAGGTAGTGATGTGTGTGAACACACTAGGATCATCGGGGCACTTTTTTCCCTCTTTAGAAGGTTTTTTCCCCCCGGCTTGTATATACGCCTATTGCCCTAATGGGCTACTTATCTTTGTACATTCTCTAGTAATACATTCAGTATTGTGTGTTGTGCCTCAAGCTTCTTCTTCTTCCTTGTGTTGTTCGCGTGCTTCCGTAGATGTCTAACTCCAACAATTGGTATCAGAGTAGGTCGTCGCTTCATCTAGGGTGTCGTTGTCACTCCTCCATTTTAAGTCTCAAAATCGCACGAATTTTGGTGAGCATACTCAGCGTGTTTTCTGAGCTCATTTCAGCCTTCGAATGCAATATCGCAGCGCTTGTGCAAACTATTTCGTCTTTTTGTGCCAAAGGTATATACCAATTTCTATTCGCCAGTATAAGCATCTCGAAGTCTACTACAGGTCTAGCGGAATTTGTCTAGGTAGTTATGTTCAACTTTTTGAGATACAGTTAATTTTCTGCATCAAGGTATTTTAGTGATTGGCCATGGCTGAAAGCAGTGATGTATTCCGTATGTTGGCTGTTGAGGATAAGTTGGATGGTACCAACTACCCGTTATGGGCTTATATGATGCGACATGTGTTGGTTGCAAAAGGACTATGGAACATTGTGTAGGGTGTCGAAAAATGTCCTATCACACCTGCAAGTGTTACAACTGTAGGTAGTGAAGCTGATGAAGAAGGTGTCGAAGATGATGATATTCTGCATATTCCTGTTCGTGCTGCGGTTTCTGCTGCACCTACTGTAGAGCAGATTCGCTGGGATGGCAGAGATGCCCAGGCACATGCATTGATAGCTTTGTCTGTCAAATGTGCCATTATTCCTCACATTCGCTCTTGCAGAACAACTAAGGATGCTTGGGATACACTTACCACATTGTACCAAGCTAGGAATGAGGCTTGTGTTCCTTACCTCCGAAAACAGTTGGAGAGTGAGCACATGAATGAAGGTGATTCTATGGACAGTTTCCTAACGAAGATCACAGACTTGAAGGAACAATTGATTTCTGCTGATGAGGTCATACCAGATAGCTCACTTGTGTAGACCGTTCTGAATCGTCTTCCTGATTCATATCAAATTTTTGTTTCTACTCTTCGGTTGGCGATGTGTATGGTCAAGAGTCAGGCTTTACCACATAGTTTCTGGCTTGAGGCTGTCATGTGTGCAACATATGTACTGAACAAGTGTCCCACTAAAGCGCTGCATTCTATCACTCCATATGAGGCTTGGCATGATCGCAAGCCATCTGTTGCTCATCTGTGTGTATTTGGTTGTTTGGCATATGCATTAGTGCCTAAACAACATTGTAGAAAATTGGATGATAAAGCAATAAAATGTATTTTTGTTGGGTACAGTTATGAAAGGCTATCGTCTGTATCATCCATAGACTAAACACATTCTGGTTAGCCGTGATGTTGTTTTTGTGGAAGATGCTATTCAACCATTGCTTTCATGTACTAAGGAGACATTTGTTAGCTCTAAAGGCATGTATGATACTTTGCTACCTCTTTTTACAGGTGGACAGTCTAGTGCTGGTCCTAATGAGGCAACTTCTCAGCCTTTGCAGATTTCATGTAATGATGCAGATCATTCCATTTCTAATGCAGATTTACATGATGCACTTATTGATGAGAGAGCTGATATTGAGCACGTAAGAACTATGCCAAAATGGCTGGTGCAGACCTTGCGTGATAGCAAATTAGATGCACCTCTGTCATATCATACTCGATCAGGCTCTCATAGTGCCTCTTTTGCATGAGATTGCTATGCTATGGCTGCATCTAGTCTCTATGATGAGACTGAGCCTGTTTTGTTTGATGAAGCACAAAATTCAAAAAATTGGATGGTTGCTATGCAATCTGAATATGATGCAATAATGAAGAATGGTACTTGGTGTTTATGTGACTTGCATCCTGGCAAGAAGGCCATTGGCACTAAGTGGGTGTACAAGCTGAAGTGTAAACGTGATGGTATAGTTGACAGGTATAAGACAAGGCTTGTTGCAAAGGGTCATGCACAGGAAAGAGGCATTGATTTTGATGAGACCTTTGCACCTACATGCCGTATGACTACTGTTCGGAGCATCTGTGCACTTGCAGCCCATCATGGTTGGAATGTACATCAGTTGGACATTAAAACTGCATTTTTGAATGGTGACTTACATGAAGAAGTGTATGTTTTTCAGCCCCATGGCTTTGTGCAAAAAGGGCATGAAAACTAGGTGTGCACGTTAAAGAAGGCATTATATGGTTTAAAGCAAGCACCACGTGCTTGGTATGAGAAGATACATGCCTATCTGATTGCACATGGTTTTGAGAATAGTCCAACTGAAAGCACCTTATATGTTAAGCGTGCTAATGATGTACTTCTGATCATTGTTGTCTATGTTGACGACATGCTGCTCACTGGTCCTATTGAGAAGCATATTGCTGATTTTAAGGCTGATTTGCATGCCTCATTTGAGATGTCTGATTTTGTGCATTTGCATCATTATTTGGGCATTTAGTTTATGCATGTTGATGGTGGAATGGCTTTGTGTCAAATGAAATATATTGACACATTATTGCAGCGTTTTGGCCTTGAAGACTGTAAACCTATTGCCACTCCTATGGAGACAGGTTTACGATTGAGTCTTCATGATGTTGGAGATGCATTTGATGTTGTTCTCTATCAGCAGGCTATTGGATGCTTGATTTACTTATGCATTACTCGGTAGATATTCAGTTTGCTATCTCACAGATGAGCAGGTTTATGCATTGCCCAAGAGTCAAGCATTGGCAGGCAGTTAAGCACATCTTTCGCTATTTGAGTGGTACTCAGCTACTTGGGTTGTTTTATCCCAAGGGGGGATCACGACCGCCAGATTTGCATGCTTTTTCTGACTCTGATTGGGCTGGTTGCTATGACACTTGTGTGTCCACTAGTGGCTTTTGCTTCATGCTTGGTAGCTCATGTATATCTTGGTTGAGCAAGAAGCAGCCTACTGTGGCCACTTCTAGTTGTGAGGCTGAGTATAGGGAAGCTTTCACAGCGACTGTTGAGTGTGTGTGGCTCAGATGCCTTATGACTGATTTGGGTGTTGGTTAGACTTCTGCCACCACCATCTTCACTGACAGTCAGAGCGCATTGGCAATTGCGAGGAACCTTGTGTTCCATGCTCGCACTAAGCACATTGAGGTGCATTATCACTATGTCAGGGAGAGGTTCTCTGCTGGGGAGATCAGCTTGGCATATGTGCCCACGCAGGAGAACATTGTAGACCTTTTCACAAAGGCTCTGCCTAGGGCAAAGTTTGAAACTTTCTGCAAAGTTTTGGGCGTACTTCCTTTTGTGGAGTGATTTCCACATAGCTTGGCACTTCCTTATACATGAGTGCTAGCTCCTTGTTCACCGCATCACTCCCAGGGGGGATTTGTTGATATATTTAGGTCGTGATGTGTGTGAACACACTAGGATCATTGGGGCACTTTTTTCCCTCTTTAAGAGGTTTTTTTCCCCCGGCTTGTATATACGCCTATTGCCCTAATGGGCTACTTATCTTTGTACATTCTCTAGTAATACATTCAGTATTGTGTGTTGTGCTTCAAGCTTCTTCTTCTTCCTTGTGTTGTTCGCGTGCTTCCGCAGACGTCTAACTCCAACAAGTTTTTGCCTCTTCTATGTTAGGCCTCTCATCAACAAGTGCATCATGTAATTCAACATTAGAAATGGAAGGATTTGCATTATTAGTTGGAACTTGTAAAGGTTGATAAATTGCCTCATTTGGACCAACACTCGACTATCCACCTATAAAAAGATGAAGAAAAGTGTCATACACATCCTTTGAGCTAACTAATGTGTCCTTAGTACATGAAAGTAATGGTTAAATTGCATCTTCCACAAAAACAACATCATAGCTAGCCAAAATGCATTTAGTTTGTGGATGATATAGATGATATCCTTTGCTTTTTGTTGTAAAGGACCTCCTCCCAATGAACTCCTCAGTGGCCTTTTACTCAAAGATGTGTGACATCAATCTCAAGGATGTCATCCAAAAAGCATGCCTGAGAGATCTCCCTAATTTGCCTCCCAACCACATGACTATCTTTACAAGTCTCTCTCTCTCTCTCTCTCCATGCAAACAACCTAAGCGGTAGTTCACATGATGGCCACTTGGCCATCATGTGAACTACCATTCTAACAAGAGGGTCACACCTCTAGAGTCTGGGTTTTTAACATAACATTTCCTTCCGCTTAATTTCATTTTTGTCCTCAAACATGATAATGGAAGGCAGAAGTGTGAAAGAGAAAGAATGTAGTAGTCACTCCCACTGAACCCCATGTACCTTGTCCTACCTCAAAGTTTATTTTTTCTCTCCTTTGAGGATCAACATAGGCTCTACCCCTATCCCAATCTCTCGTAATGCTATCCTTAGCAAGCCTAAGCATATTGTTCATCTCTTCCAATAATTCCTTGATAACTTGGATTTTCTCCCACTACAATCCTACGGCATAAGGAGCTCTTGGTTGAGACCCCTACATAATCATAAATGGAATATGCCCAGTGGAAGAGTGCTTAGCACTATGCTATGCAAACTCTACTATATGTAAGTACTCTTCCCAGTTAGTTTGCCTTTCATTTACATATGCTCGAAACATATCTTCTAGAATTTTGTTAATCCTCTCTGTTTGCCCATTCATTTATAGATGCTCAATTGTACTCATGCTAAGTTTAGTGTCCAATCTCTTGAAGACTTTTCTCCAAAAGTGTCTAGTAAAATTCCTATCCCAATCTGAAATAATGTCTAATGGAAGACCATATAGCTGGTATAGGTTTTAAACAAATAGCCAAGCCAACTTAGGTGTCTTCACTATACTATGTGTCAAAATAAACGTAGAAATTTTGGTTAACCTATCCACAATTACCCAAATTGAGTCATTCCCTCTCATTGTCTTAGATAATCCTATTCAATGGAGACACTCTCCCACTTCCCATTTGGAATTTCCAATGGATGAAGTAAACCTCCTATCCTCAATCTTTCAACTTTATTGACCTAGCAATTAGTGCAATTAAGCACATACTCTGGGACATTCTTATGAAGTCCAGGCTAGTAAAATTGCCTCTTAACAAGATCACAAGTCTTGCTGATGCTTGGGTGTCCCAAAATAGGTGTGTCATGACACTCATGCAATATATGTTATCTCATGTCAAAATCCCTAGGGACACACACCTTTCCTTTGTAAATCAGATATCCATCATGGATGCTATATTTTTTCCACTTGAGTCTTACTTGAGTATTCGTCGATACTTTATCCTCATTGGAAACCTATGTATCAAGATCCCCTTTCTCTATGGCTTCCCAAATCTCGTTATATGTAGGATCAAACCTACATTTCCCTCTAATGGATTCAAGCTGTAGCTCATTAGTGATTTGAGTAAAACTCATTCCATTGAGCATAGGCATGCAGCTAAGCGAATCAGCCACCACATTAAACTTTCCATTCCTATACCTAAGCTCATAATGGAATTCCTTAAGGGTCTCTGCTCAACAAGCCTTACGATCTTTAACCACTTCTTCGAAGCATGGGCAATTGCGTATAACTCCTTCTCATAAATGGAGTAATTTTGTTGAGCCAATTCTAGTTTCTTATTCTCAAATGCTATTGGTCTACCATCCTATACTAAAACTGTTTGTGTAACTAAGTCCTTAAGTCTTAGGGACTTGTGCCGATGAGATTGTACCTCAATCACCCCACAAGTGCATATAGTGGTGGATTAATACACGTTTAATTATCAATCTGAAGAATTAGATGTACCAAGTGTATGAAGGCATGTGCACATATGATGGTAAGTAAAGTATCAATGCTACAATGCATGTGACTTGTCTCCAATACCTCTCCAACTCACTAACTCTCTGAAAATGCATGTCATGATACCATTTACAGCAGTAAGCACAAATTCAAACTTTTCTCATGCTCTTTGGTCTGTTGATTAATGCACCCCGAAAATATTGGGAATGTTCTATGATTTTCTAAACATCATTCTCAGTGTGTAGTCCATCATTTTTTATGAAATCACTCATGATTGTTAGCTATCTAAGATAATTAGATTTCCCCCAAAGGAATTAAGCCAATTGCTACTATGCTCAGAGAACTGTTCAAAACACTGAACAAGTGTAAAGACAAGAATAGCAAGTTTTTTGGTCTTTGATCAATTTCTACCTATCTGTTTTAATCCTTTGATTAGTGGATCATATTCCAAATATCATATATGATTATTTATGGTAATTAGCTAGCGAAAGAGGCCCACTACACTCTCCAGAAACTATTCTTGGCAAGTGTGAAGAAGGTTCAAGCAACACCACTTCATCTCTGAAGACTATCCACCATCTCCTCCAACAAATCTTGCCAATGAAGGTTCTTGAATTGGTCCCCATAAATTTTTATGTAATAAGTTGTGGATGTAGCCTTTGTGGTTGAATGGTTGTCTTTATGCCTTCCCAATCTAACATGCGTCACATTTGTCTATTATGTGTTTCTTTGATATGTTTGCCAATCCTAGAACACTTTGATCCCTGCATATATCCTGCAAGGTTCTTTCATTCATTTTAGCAAGTCTCGTATGCCACACTTCAAGCTCACTTAGGGTTTGAGACCCAAAAGTGAATAGAGCTATGTTCATGGTTTTTCCTACTTCAAAAATAAAGAGCCTATCATGCTTCTCACCTCTGGCTATCTTCTTGAATCCTTGACATGGATCTTCCACAAAAGCTCCATGTTGGGTGAACCTAACTTGCAAGCCTTTTTCAACTATTTGGCCTATACTTATTAGGTTTTTAGTGATAGTGCATGTTGGAGTTAGACGTCTGCGGAAGCACGCGAACAGCACAAGGAAGAGGAAGAAGCTTGGAGCACAACACACACGACTGAATGTATTACTAGAGAATGTACAAAGATAAGTAGCCCAGTAGGGCAATAGGCGTATATACAAGCCGAGGGAAAAAAACCTCCTAAAGAGGGAAAAAAGTGCCCCGGCGGTCCTAGAGTGTTCACACACATCACTACCTAAATATATCAACAAATCCCCCCTGGGAGTGATGCGGTGAACAAGGAGCTGGCACTCATGTATAAGGAAGTGCCGAGCTATGTGGAAATCACTCCACAAAAGGAAGTAAGCCCAAAGCTTTGCGGAAAGCTTCAAACTTCTCCCTAGGCAGAGCCTTCGTGAAAAGGTCTGCAATGTTCTCCTGCGTGGGCACATATGCCAAGCTGATCTCCCCAGCAGAGAACCTCTCCCTGACATAGTGATAATGCACCTCAATGTGCTTAGTGCGAGCATGGAACACAGGGTTCCTCGCAACTGCCAATGCGCTCTGACTGTCAGTGAAGATGGTGGTGGCAGAAGACTGGCCAACACCCAAATCAGCCATAAGGCGTCTGAGCCACACACACTCAACAGTCGCTGTGAAAGCTGCCCTATACTCAGCCTCACAACTGGAAGTGGCCACAGTAGGCTGCTTCTTGCTCAACCAAGATATACATGAGCTACCAAGCATGAAGCAAGAACCACTGGTGGACACACGAGTGTCATAGCAACCAGCCCAATCTGAGTCAGAAAAAGCATGCAAATCTGGCGGTAGTGATCCCCCCTTGGGATAAAACAACCCAAGTAGCCGAGTACCACTCAAGTAGCGAAAGATGCGCTTAACCGCTTTCCAATGCGTGACTCCAGGGCAATGCATAAACCTGCTCATCTGTGAGACAGCAAACTGAATATCTGGCCGAGTAATGCATAAGTAAATCAAGCATCCAACAGCCTGCTGATAGAGAACAGCATCAAATGCATCTCCAGCATCATGAAGACTCAATCGTAAACCTGTCTCCATAGGAGTGGCAATAGGCTTACAGTCTTCAAGGCCAAAACGCTGCAATAATGTGTCAATATATTTCGTTTGACACAAAGCCATTCCACCATCAACTTGCATAAACTGAATGCCCAAATAGTGATGCAAATGCCCCAAATCAGACATCTCAAATGAGGCATGCAAATCAGCCTTGAAATCAGCAATATGCTTCTCAATAGGACCAGTGAGCAGCATGTCGTCAACATAGACAACAATGATCAGAAGTACATCATTAGCACACTTAACATATAAGGTGCTTTCAGTTGGACTGTTCTCAAAACCATGTGCAATCAGATAGGCATGTATCTTCTCATACCAAGCACGTGGTGCTTGCTTTAAACCATATAATGCCTTCTTTAACCTGCAAACCTGGTTTTCATGCCCTGTCTGCACAAAGCCACGGGGCTGAAAAACATACACTTCTTCATGCAAGTCACCATTCAGAAATGCTGTTTTGATGTCCAACTGATGTACATTCCAACCATGATGGGCTGCAAGTGCACAAATGCTCCGAACAGTAGTCATACGACATGTAGGTGCAAAGGTCTCATCAAAATCAATGCCTCTTTCCTACGCATAACCCTTTGCAACAAGCCTAGCTTTATACCTGTCAACTGTACCATCAGGTTTACGCTTCAGCTTGTATACCCACTTAGTGCCAATGGCCTTCTTGCCAGGAGGCAAGTCACATAAAGACCATGTACCATTCTTCATGATAGCATCATATTCAGATTGCATAGCAGCCATCCAATTTTCTGAATTCTGTGCTTCATCAAAAGAAACAGGCTCATTCTCATCAGAGAGACTAGACGCAGCCATAGCATAGCAATCTGATGCAAAGGAGGCACTATGAGAGCCTGAACGAGTACGATATGACAAAGGTGCATCTAATTTGCTGTCACGCAAAGTCTGCACCAGCCATTTTGGCATAGTTTTTGCCTGTTCAATATCAGCTCTCTCATCAACAAGTGCATCATGTAAATCTGCATCAGAAATGGAATGATCTGCATCATCATATGAAACCTGCAAAGGTTGAGAAGTTGCCTCATTAGGACCAGCGCTAGCCTGTCCACCTGTAAAAAGAGGCATCAAAGTATCATACATGTCTTTGGAGCTAACAGATGTCTCCTTAGTACATGAAAGCAATGGCTGAATAGCATCTTCCACAAAGACAACATCACGGCTAACCAGAATGCGTTTAGTCTGTGGATGATACAGACGATAGCCTTTACTTTCAGAACTGTACCCAACAAAAATACATTTTACTGCCTTATCATCCAATTTTCTGCGATGTTGTTCAGGCACTAATGCATATGCCAAACAACCAAAAACACGCAGATGAGCAACAGATGGCTTGCGGTCATGCCAAGCCTCATATGGAGTGATAGACTGCAACGCTTTCCTGGGACACCTGTTCAGTACATATGCTGCACACATGACAGCCTCAAGCCAGAAACTATGTGGTAAAGCCTGACTTTTGACCATGCACCTCGCCATCTCCATGAGTGACCTGTTCTTTCGTTCAGCAACTCCATTCTGTTGAGGTGTATACGGCACTGTACACTGGTGTTTTATCCCACGTTCAGCCAGAAATGCATTAAAATCTGAAGACATATATTCCCCCCCTCGATCAAAACGGAGGGTGCCCATTTTACATGCTGACAGATTTTCAGCCAAAACCAAAAACTGTTTGAAGCACATGAACACTTCGGACTTTGCTTTGAGTGGATATACCCATGCATGCCTGGAAAAATCATCAATGAAAGTCACGAAGTAAAGGTAATTTCCAAAAGAGGGTGTCTGCATAGGACCACAGACATCACTATGTACAAGCTGCAATTTCTGCATAGCCCGAACTGAACCATCTTTTGGAAAGGAAGAACGCTGCATTTTGCCCAAAATACAGCCTTCACAAACATGTTTTCCAGGTGCCTCAAGTTTGGGCAAAGAGGACACCATTTCAGATTTCTGCAGGCGTAACAAACTAGCAAAATTCAGATGACCAAAGCGTGCATGCCAAAGCTTTGCATCTGACATAGCCTGAGAATCATGAACTGCACATGCCGAATCATTCATAGATTTTTCATAGTCTATGAGCTTATACAGCCCACGACATAAAATGCCAGAAGCAATAATCACATCGCCATTTGAGAGATCATGGACTGTACACCTGTCATCAACGAATTTCACAACCAAGCCAATCTTGGCTAATGCAGAAACTGATAACAGGTTCTTTTTGATCCCTGGCACAAATAAAGCATCTGACAAAGTGAAAGAACTACCATCAGCAGTAGTCAGAATGATCTTACCAACTCCCATAACAGGATAAGAGGAGTTGTTGGCGCATGTTACAGTATTCCCTGTAGGGGCAGGCTCAAGTGAAGAGAAGAAACTGCGCTGCGAGGTAATATGTTTGGTCGCCCCACTGTCAAAGTACCAAACATCTGAGTCTACTGCAGACATGCACTGATCATGAGAAGATGGATCAAAACTGCAGACAGTAGTAAATGCCCATTCTTCTTCCTGCACAAGATTTGCAGACTCAGTTTTTGGTGTAGAGGCCTCTGCAACAACCATTCCAGCCTCTTTCTTCTTTGCCTCTTTAGCAGCCAGTTTTGGACAGTTCTTTATAATATGATCATTCCCTTTACAGTACTTACAAAACAATTTCTGCTTTTCTGATTTCTTCTCATCTTTATCCTGGTTCTTCGATTGTGCAGCATTTGCAGATTTCTGCTTACTAGTAGAAGAGCTCCATTTTCCTTTTCCCTTCTGACTAGCCAGGAAAGCTTGATCTGCAACACGCATAATGGACCTGTTCTGCCTTGACTGATCTTCCTGCAACAGAACAGAGACTAACTCTTCAAATGCCAAGGCATTTGGATTGCCTTTCATCATTAACCGAAGAGTAGAAGCAAAACTCTGATACGAATCAGGAAGACCATTCAGAACCGTCTGTACAAGTGAGCTATCTGGTATAACCTCATCAGCAGAAATCAATTGTTCCTTCAGGTCTTTGATCTTTGTGAGAAAACTGTCCATAGAATCACCTTCATTCATGTGCTCACTCTCCAGCTGTTTTCGGAGGTAAGCAACACGAGCCTCATTCCTAGCTTGGTACAAAGTGGTAAGTGTATCCCAAGCATCCCTAGCTGTTCTGCAAGAGCGTATGTGAGGAATAATGGCACGTTTGACAGACAAAGCTATCAATGCATGTGCCTGGGCATCTCTGCCATCCCAACGAATCTGCTCTGCAGTAGGTGCAACAGAAACAGCAGCACGAACAGGAATCTGCACAATATCATCTTCGACACCATCTTCATCAGCTCCAGCACCTCCAGCACCTGTATTTGCAGTACCTGTAGTTGCAGGTGTAACAGGACGTCTTTCAACACCCTGCACAATGTTCCACAATCCTTTTGCAACCAAGACATGTCGCATCATATAAGCCCATAATGGGTAGTTGGTACCATCCAACTTATCCTCAACAGCCAACATACGGAATACATCACTGCTTTCAGCCATGGCCGGTGACTAAAATACCTTGATGCAGAAAATTGACTGTATCTCAAAAAGTTGAACAGAACTGCCCAAACGAGTTCTGCTAGACCTGTAGCAGACTTCGAGACGCTTAAACTGGCGAACAGAAACTGGTATATACCTTTGGCACAAAAGGACGAAATAGCCTGCACAAGCGCTGCGATAGTGCGTTCGGAGGCCGAAACGAGCTCAAATCGCGATTTCGGCACCACAGAGCGAAGCAGTTTTGATCTTGGAAACAGCCTCAGTATGCTCACCAAATTTTGTGCGAATCTGAGACTGCAAACGGAGGAGTGTCGACGGCGCCCTAGAAGAAGCGACGACCTGCTCTGATACCAA
The DNA here is from genome assembly GCA_020310875.1 of Ceratopteris richardii. Taxonomy (NCBI): domain Eukaryota; kingdom Viridiplantae; phylum Streptophyta; class Polypodiopsida; order Polypodiales; family Pteridaceae; genus Ceratopteris; species Ceratopteris richardii. The sequence continues at coordinate 58,090,515 of CM035430.1, read as the reverse complement.
TTGTTGGAGTTAGACGTCTGCGGAAGCACGCGAACAGCACAAGGAAGAGGAAGAAGCTTGGAGCACAACACACACGACTGAATGTATTACTAGAGAATGTACAAAGATAAGTAGCCCAGTAGGGCAATAGGCGTATATACAAGCCGAGGGAAAAAAACCTCCTAAAGAGGGAAAAAAGTGCCCCGGCGGTCCTAGAGTGTTCACACACATCACTACCTAAATATATCAACAGTGCATACATAGAGAACCTTACTCAGAATGTTTGTCCTGCCATTGGAAGCTTTGACATTACCAATCTTCTCCACATTGTGCTTAATATCATCCCATGTTTGTACTTCATGTCTCTGCTTTGGACTTTCCAAGTCAGATAGAAGAGCAATGTTGCCTGCAACATGATTTAAACATCCTGAATCTATGTAGAAAAAATGATCATCTTCTTTCCTTCTTTGTGGCTTAGATTCATTAGAAGCAATGAGTGTTCATGTGCTTGATCTTCAAAATAATTGTTGTAGTCCCTTATATTATGGCATTTATTATTATTGTTGAAGTTGTGTCCACCTTTGCCTCTATTGCTTCCATATCCACCTCGTCCACTTCCTTTTTGGGTCTTCTCATTGAACCAACAATTTTGAGTGGTGTGTTTGGTCTTATCATAGATGGCACAAGGTTAAACATTTTGACCTTTGGCTTTGTCATGCTTGGCTTGGGAAGTCTCCTCTTCATCTTCTTCCTTCTTCTTGCCTTTCAACTTCTTGTCCTTCTTATCTGCATATAGAGCACTAGTTGAATGAACATGATAAGAGTTACCTTCCTTTATGCTATTGTTGGCATCTTGATTGGAGGGTTATCCAAGAAAGATGTTGAAGTCTAGAGTTTGCACATCCATGATGAGATCATACGCCGTGGTGAATGCTTTCCATTGCTTATCACTTCGAATCCCATTGAGAATTTGCCTCATGATAGCCTCTTCTTCAATCAGCTCTACAATGGATGCTAACTGATCCTCGACCTCCATGAACTTGGTAACAAACTCTGTGATGGTTTGTTTAGGTGTCTTCTTCATTTGGTTGAACTCATTCCAAAGATGATTCTTTCTTGCTTTGGTACTAGTAGAAAAGCATGTCTCTATGGCATCCCAAGTCTCTTGAGATGTCTTGCATCCTCTAATATGTGGTAATAGAAAGTCAGAGATAGAGTTTACTATGTATGACCTTGCTTGAGCATCCCTTGCACACCAAAGTGTGAGCTTATATGTCTTCTCTTGTGTAGGTTCCTTCTTTGGATCTTGGAATAGACATAGCTTCATCACCTGCTACAATTCCATAAAGATTTCTACCTTGCAAATAGGCCTCCATTATGATTTTCCAGGCCGCATAGTTATGTTGATCAAGCTTCTCAATTTTTGAGGGAAAACCATCACCCATCTTTATCTAGCTCTGATATCATCGAAATAACTTGGAGAAGCTTGTAGGAGGTAGAAAAGTGAGTTGCAAAGGGATGAAGTTTGGTCCAGCCAACCGGCACAAGTCCAGACCTTGAGATTATGGAGACTCAAATAGACCTTATGGGAATGTGATAAGTGCAATAAAATACACTATTTACTTTGGACAATCAAGGAGAAAGAGTCGATACAAAACAGATAGGTTTGCACATTGACTAGCTGAAAAAACTTGCTATCTTTGGATGAAACAATCAACTTAAAATGCTCATAGCAGCCAACATGATTAAAATTGGAAAAAATCCTTTTGGAGGAGTGATACACATAGGGTTGAGTGTATAGAATGCACAAGAGTACAAGAAATAAGCAAAATATGCTTTTGGAATGAACCTGACACTCAACAATGGTACCTCCTATTTTTCAGGAATGCACAAAGATAGACCCCAAAATAGAGAAACTAAGCTTTCTCCCAATCTACCGAACCAAATGCTTTGATAATTTATACACATAATTTATACACTAATATCTTTCCAAGGAGAGCTGACTCATCCAATTGGAGCTCTATAGAGAGAGTATAAGCCTCTGCAAGCTTACTGTTGTTGAAGAAGACGATGCAAAAAAATGGAGCAAGACAATGATGGCCACAAGTGTATGTATATTGCTTCCATTTAATGTACAAGTGTTTTGAAGTCTTTATATAGACTCTTGAAGTGCTCCATGACTTTTGCAAGTGGACTTTGTATTCAAATGAAGGTGGGTTGTTGGAGGGAATCAATTCACTTTCCTAAAATCTAGGAAAAGTGAAGATCTAGTTTGATCTACTTTTAGGTGATTGATTGATTCATTGATTGCAACTCAACCACCTCAAATTCGTGGAAATTTAGTTCTTCTTTTTTGTTTTACGTGTGTAAAGCTCTAGCCTTTTACAAGGGTGAATGATCCATAAAAAATCTTAAAAAAAAAACAATAAATGATCCTAAGTAAAAGAACTCTCCAACGGATATTCTTTTGACATAATCCAAATTATATCTTTTTGATGTAGAGCAATTCCACCTCACGCATAGTGTAAGCTTGATGTTCCAACACACACACACACACACACACACACACACATACATATATATATATATATATATATATATATATATATATATATATATATATATATATATATATATATATATATATATATATATATATATATATATATATAACATGCATACATACATACACCTCTCTCTCTAGTACTTACCTTGGATTGTCGCATTGATGGATGATCAACTTCTACATCTCTTGAAGGAGAAATTTATGGCTCCATCCAATGCTTGACTCTGATTCTAATAAACCACTGATATATTTTCTATCATTCTATAATTGTTGGCTACAGTTGGAAAGAGAAAATTTTGAAATAAATAGAAAGATTAAGATTTAATGCTTATACTAATTATGCATTGAGTACTTACTCCCATGGTAGATGAATCTATTTTAAATACAAACAACATAACTCTTCTATATGTGAATGAAATGTTTGGCTAGCCCATCCATATAGAATAGATCCATCATGCTTTATGTCACATAAGAAGCCCATACTTGTGAGGTTGGAAACCTGTTGATAATGTATATAGCTATATATTTATGCATTATCATATTTAACATTTAGGAAACCTTATTTGATTCACATAGATATAACCAAATCTTCTATCTATCCATTTTCCTTTTTACCACCCTACTTCATTGGGATATATTTATGCAAGGAAACTACCTTTTTATAGGATGTTCATGAAGAAATTCAAAAAAATCATTTGGAAAATATTATACCCCTCCGTATGATCTGGGGTCTTTATATATTTCTTACTATTGTTTCCTACCAAGATTTTTTGATTTCATGTACGCATGGGAGCATTTGATGGAGGGGGTGCAAATGGGTCCTTGGGGAGCGTTATAGGACTCTTATGGAAACAAAAGCATCAAAACTTTATGAATATTTATGCTTAAATGTATAAGGACATACATACCCAAATTTTTACTTATGTGCCATACTTTGGTCCGTGAGAGTTGAAGAGGTATATCTGGCATGTGGAGCCACTAAGGTACCCTCTCTGGTATCTACATGCATAGAAATCCTCACCAATTTCTCCATTGTTTCATCCAACTATCCCATATCCTTACCAATATACTTCTTCATAGGCTCGTGTAACATATAATGTGAAAAACTTATCTCTAGTAATAGTCTCCTTATAATTGAGATCTTGACCTGACACTCTCAATGACTCATTGTAAACTTTACATATTAAAATCAAAAAATAGATGATGATTATTCAATCATCAAATAATTTTGAAAATGATAAATTAAACGAATTGCATTACCTTTCTCGAACAATTGATATCATCTCTCCCCCTCTTCATATCTCTCCTTCTATATATATCAATACACACACATACATATATACATGCATATATACACCTATATAAATGCATATATATATATATATATATACATAAACACACATACACACATATAGACACTCACACACACTCATATATACACATACATACATACACAAACACACACATACACACACACATATAAATATATATATATATATATATATATATATATATATATATATATATATATATAGAGAGAGAGAGAGAGAGAGAGAGAGAGAGAGATTAAATTACATGGAGACATTGAATGCCAGCTATTCAAGTGTCATTTTAGTGATCAAAGAGGGCAATGTGTAGAAAGGCACATTAAAATTTTTAAAAACAAATTTCACCAGATCATAGGTAAGCTATGATGTCATCTAGAGAGTTTGCACACCCTAGTGGCAGCACTCATGTGGCGGCAATTTTCTTAAGATGTATTATGCTTTATAAAATATTCTATGGATGCATGTTGGCATATGAACTGTTCAGATAATGACACATGCATTTTCTATGCACACCTTGATTGTAACTTATAACCATACCCTACGAGATAAACTTTTATAGTCATTTTGTAATGGGATTAGACACCACCATGTGCAAACATGATAGAACCTTCCTAAAACGATCGATTCTTGAAGCCATGTATACCCTAAAGTGAAAATAAAATAATTTTCTAAAGAGTTAATCTTATTGAGTCCACATCACTCAAGCCCCATGCAAAGGGACTAGACACTGTTCTTTAAAAGAGTAAGACCTTCCCTATGGCTTGCACACAAAACACTCAAAACTGAAGTCCATGCTCAAAAGCAACAAAAAGGAGTCCACAAGAAGAGGACCCTACCAAAGATCCCATCAATGGATCCCATGAAGACTACAACAACAAAAAACAAAAGGTGGAAAATTGTTCCATAAGTACTACCAACCAAGTGATGTAAACCCTCTTGTATGTTTAGGGATCCC
>CM035430.1:58038187-58073187 GCA_020310875.1 Ceratopteris richardii | reverse complement strand
AATGACTGGGTTACTATGCTTCCTAGCTGTAGAGGTGCCCATAAAGTCAAGCGTGCCAAAAGAGACAACACAAGAAACCATTGGAAGGGACGTATTCTCAGTTTCAAATTGAAGAGATGCGGTTGGTTTGCACGAGTACAACATGTGTACACTGCTAAGGATCTTGTTCTAGAAAATCATCTGCAATTCCCTTCGTACTGTAAGTGAAGTTTGACAATGCTCTTCTATCATTCCAGTTGATTTTGTATAATGAAACATATGTTTTTGTACTGCAGATATCTTTCCTTCCAATATTGTGGAATGGCAACCTGTTGAATGTTTAACAGGAACATTCAGAGTTCTTCATAAGGAATATGCAGAACTCATGTATGCAGAGAAATCTGTTCAATTTTTCAATAGCATAGAGTTATTTGTCCATTATGCAGATTATCAAGTGCCGTCAGGGAGGAGTTCTTATGGAATTCTTGTACATGTACCTAGTCCTTGCATCTCTTCATTAGATTGGGATGCTCCTGATCATTCAACAGTTTCAAGTTTTCTCTGCAAAATTAAATTTGACATCCAGAAGGCAATGTCAGCAGGCCGAATTTCGAGAAGGATAAAGATTCAATGGTTTTTGCCTATTCATGTCTTTGTAGCATGCTTTAAAAACATGTTATTACAGAAAACAAAAACAATGTGGTTGAATAGGAGAGTCCCTATTTCAGAGATTGATGATGTTTTAGGTAGGGAATGGGATAGCAAAGAAGTTCAAAAGCTAGGTGACATTATTTTATGTAAAGTTAGTCCCAATTCTCTTTCAATCTCATATCAGATATGTCGACAATCTCTGGTTCTAGGATATGACTATAGAAGGTGGAAAAAAAAGCTTAGACTTTGGATAGCCTTGGACTCAGAGGAGAGCTGTCCAGAATTTGAGTTAGAAGTATTGATTCATCTAGATTTTCAATCAAGGAAAATAATTGTCACTGCAAATTGGAATCTCAGAAATGTAAGGGAGCTTCTAGAATACCTTGATGAGGTATCATCTTAGTGTAGATTCTCAATTGATGATGCAATAGTTAACATTAGATCAGAGAAATCATTATCTTGCATAAGCTGCCTGCCACCAAGGGTGATTAAGTTCCAACCTTTAAGATTGTAACAAGTTAACCCTGACATTCTTACATAATGTATCTTCATCTAATAGAAGCTTCTATTGATACTTCCATTGAATTTTCTTGGCAGGATGGTTACAAACAATGTGTGTTAAATTATTAATTTTAAATGTCTTAGATATTTTTTAGGTCCTTAATTTCATATTTCCATTGATTTTTTTTGCAGGAGTGAATTGATGACTAAGAAATAATTATACAGGAACTTGCATAAGTTAATTCTAGATGAAGAAGAGATCTAGAATTCAATATCTAATTTCAATTTAATAATTATAGTCTATCAAAGGTGCACACTAGTCTCAGTTAAATAATTTGATTCTATCCAACTTTTCTGTCCTCAAGTAATGCAAGAGAAATTATCATGGTACACATAACAAGTAATATAAGAGAGTGTGGAGAACTTGGTGCAAATTCCAATCCAAGGTTTGGTATTTCAATATTAGAAGAGCATGTTTTAAGGCATAAAGCAGAGGAGACGAGATAAGTGAAGACGACCGATGCAAGCGACTAGTGCAATCTGAAATTCTCGGATGGCCCTTATCGCTTACATCGGTCGTGTTAGCAAACTACCGCGAGAGAAATTATCATGGTACACATAACAAGTAATATAAGAGAGTGTGGAGAACTTGGTGCAAATTCCAATCCAAGGTTTGGTATTTCAATATTAGAAGAGCATGTCTTAAGGCATAAAGCAGAGGAGACGAGATAAGTGAAGACGACCGATGCAAGCGACTAGTGCAATCTGAAATTGTCGGATGGCCCTTTTCGCTTACATCGGTCGTGTTAGCAAACTACCGCGAGAGACTTCAAGAAGTGACCTTGCGTAAAGATTTGACTCACGAGTATAAAAACTAGCAACAGTGATGAAATGGATAATACGACCGATGCAAGCGATAGGGGCAATCCAAGATTCTTCGATTCCCCGTATCGCTTGTATCGATCGTGTCCTCTTAATTCTTTATGTCCTTCTGTAACTTCTCGAATTTAAACACTTTCCAACAAGAATGAAGTAAAAAACCCACAATGCATTCATAATTGTGACATTAATAAACTTAATTGGACCATCCAATGAACTTTTGTTAAACTCTCAAGAGGTTCAATACAACTGTGACCATCTTCCAGATGAAGATTGGCATAACTACATACAATTTGTACATAAATAAATCTTCCAACCTTGGTTGGTTTTACAATTGATTTTAATCTAAGACTCAAAAATTGATTTAACCCTTTCTATCTTTTTTAGAGCCTTGCTTTCTCTGTTGCTTCTGTCCCTTTTTGGAGCTTTCAGCTTGACTCTTTATGTTGTTCCCATGCTTTAGTGGTGAGTGAAGAGGAAGCCCTTTCTTTTTATCTTCAGACTGTTTTTTATCAGATGGAGGGGGTGGAGGTGAGTCTGGATCATATGGGCAGATTGCATGTTTCATGATACTATTTATTGCTCTCTCTCTCTGATCAAGATGATCCATGCATCCGGGTAGTCTGATAAATTCAATTCAGGACTGTGGAACCTTCTTTCCAAGAATCTTACAGCATTTGCAATCACTCTCCAGCCACATGATGTTGAGTCTCTCTGCAATGGCACATGAATTTGGCTGTATCCAAATTGCTTTTGTTCATTCATTTTAGCTATTCCTGGAAAATTCTGATCAATATGCATCTTGAGAAGCTTTGTAGCACTGCATTGTAAAGTGAAAATCAAAACGGGGCATGGCTTTAAAATAGAGAACAACAAAATGTATAGTAACTTACACTTTGCAATTCCCATGCTGTGATGGAAGAGAATTGAGGAAAAGAGCTTGATATGCATTGAAGTCCACAATAATCAAACTCCAATGGCCCCTGTCAATGAGTTGCATGTAGATATACTTTCTTAAATGAAACAAATATGTTTCCAAAATGAAGATGAATACTTACTTTTCAATATATGGGTAAATAACACATTCTACTTCTTCTGTAAAATCCTGTAGAAAGGACTTGGCATCTCCATGTTTATGCAAAAAACACTGTGTCACCAGAGGATCTAAAATAAATACTTTTCTTTGAACCGCTTCCTCACATTGTTGAAGAAGAACCCTACAAATCAAGAAATAAAAATGCAGTTAAGGAACTAGGAAATTATGCAAAACAAAAGCATTTTAAGGCCTCTAGATATACCTGAGTGAAATGTTGACCACACTATCTGATATTTCAACATGAAGCTCCCTCAACATTTTGTTGTCTTCAGGTCTAATGTCAAGAAACAATTCATTTTGCCATGGCATTGCAACATTAACTATTACCTGCCCATCTCCTTTCTTGAGGAGCTCTTTATTTGCTTTCTGTAACTTTTGAATCTGGGTTAAGATGGCACTTTCCTCTGTAAATAATCCCTGCTTTTTCCTCTCCTCCTCACTATTTGCTGCAGTTCTAGTTTCATGATCATGAGTGACTTGAGCGTTGAACTCTTCAATGACAACTGTTGTTTTAGGTGCTCGAGCTGGAGGTATATTTAAAATATCGAAGAATTTTTTATCGTGGTGATCAATAGGAACCAGAGCTTTATCAAACTTATATCTTATTCTTGAAACAATAACATAATCCTTCGCCATTAGTGTTACCCTATGAGAATGAGCAACACATAAGTAGGCATCATTCATAAAATCAATAGCAAAGTCCTCTGCAGCTTCTTGCAGGCATAGCAGTGCTTGAGTTTGCCACCTCACATTGACAAAGGATGAGGTCTTCATCAAAGAACAGAGGTTGGCTGAGATCTGCTTGACAACTCTCATAAATGGAAGTCTTGGGATCAACAATCCCACAGACTTTTGAGCTCTTCTAATTTCCCTCAAGGACTTTACATGGTACTTGACCCTTTTTTTTGAAGGCTTGTCTGGCACATTGGCTTGAACCTTCTGGAAATTTTGCTCCTGGACATTTTCCCCTTGGGCATTTTTGTCCTGACCCTCAGGGTACAACTTCCTTGCTGTCTTTTTGGTTCTAGCCATACTCTGCAAAAAATCAGTCTTTAGGCAAGGAATTAGGAAAAGTGGAATATTCCACTGTCAAAACTTACTCTCAAAAAGCTATGATCAATGACTCTTTCCACTATCAGAGGCACGACCGATGCAAGCGATAACAGTCATCCGGAAATGCCCGGATGTCCCTGATCGCTTGCATCGGTCGTCTTTAAATTAATCATCAAATATCAATAAATAATATCTTACAATGCAAAATACTCAATTATCACTAAGATAAAGATAATTGGAAAACTATAATCAATGACTCTTTCCACTATCAGAGGCACGACCGATGCAAGCGATAGCAGTCATCCGGAAATGCCCGGATGTCCCTGATCGCTTGCATCGGTCGTCTTCAAATTTATCATCAAATATCAATGAAATATATCTTACAATTCAAAATACTCAATTATCACTAAGAAAACGATAATTGGAAAACTATAATGAATGACTCTTTCCACTATCTGAGGCACGACCGATGCAAGCGATAGCAGTCATCCGGAAATGCTCGTATGTCCCTGATCGCTTGCATCGGTCGTCTTTAAATTTATCATGAAATATCAATAAAATATATCTTACAATGCAAAATACTCAATTACCACTAAGAAAAAGATAATTGGAAAACTATAATCAATGACTCGTTCCACTGTAAGAGACACGACCGATCCAAGCGATAAGAGTTATCCGTAAATGCCCAGACGTCCCTCATCGCTTGCATCGGTCGTCCCTGAATTCATCATCATATTTCAATAAATAGTAGTTAAAATAAAGGTAACAATGCGTTATACTCAAGCATAGCAAAGGAAACCAAAATTTGCAAGCTATGATCAAGGACTCGATGATATTAAAAAACATGACCGATCCAAGCGATTAGGGTTATCCAAAAATCTTGGATGTCCCTAATCGCTTGCATCGATCGTGTCCACATTACCTTAATTAGAGAGCGCTCTCTATAGAAATTGTGAAGTAGCCTAAAAACGTGGTGGCAATGGAACCTCGACGCTTGGCAAGTGTTGACAGAAAAAAATGAAGGAAATGAATAGGGAAGCTTAAATAGGTCCCAAAACTGAGTTGATCATTGTGCCACGTGGCATGCCCCGATTGGTCCACGTCAGATACCGGTTGCGAATTCCAACATCTTTTGCCACGTGGCATGATTTGATTGATCCACGTCATCTATCCGTTGCATCGGGGAACGTACACTTTACCACGTGGCACTCTATGATTGGTCCACCTCATTCGACCGTTTCTTCCCTCCTCGCCTATAGAAAGCTACTTCCTTCACAAACTCAAACTTTCAACCTTCAGAGAACTTGTCTCACTAGAGACACGACCGATCTAAGCGATAAGAGTCATTCGTAAATGCCCGGATGTCACTCATCGCTTGCATCGGTCGTCCATGAATTCATCATCATATTTCAATAAATAGAAGTTAAAATAAAGGTAACAATGCGTTATACTCAAGCAACACAAAAGAAACCAAAATTTGCAAGGTATGATCAAGGACTCGATGCTATTTAAAAAACATGACCGATCCAAGCGATTAGGGTTATCCAAAAATCTCAGATGTCCCTAATCGCTTGCATCGGTCGTGTCCACATTACCTTACGGAGAGAGCGCTCTCTATAGAAATTGTGAAGTAGCCAAAAAACTTTGTGGCAATGGAACCTCCACGCTTGGCAAGTGTTGACAAAAAAAAAATAAGCAAATGAATAGGGAAGCTTAAATAGGTCCCAAAACTGAGTTGACCGTTGTGCCACGTGGCATGCCCCGATTGGTCCACGTCAGATACCCGTTGCAAATTCCAATGTCTTTTGCCACGTGGCATGATTTGGTTGATCCACGTCATCTATCCGTTGCATCGGGCAACGTACACTTTGCCACGTGGCACTCTGTGATTGGTCCACCTCATTCGACCGTTCTTCCCTCCTCGCCTATAAATACCTATTTCTTCACAAACTCAAACTTTCAACCTTCAGAGAATTTCTCACCTACATGTGTATTTTTCTTTCGTCGCCGACACGATCGATACAAGCGATTTTCGCCGTTTGACCTACATTGACTCGCTCTAGTCGCTTGCATCGGTTGCGTTCTCCTAATAGACATACAAGAGAAGCTGCAGCTTAGATGGAGGGAATGAATGAGATCCTTAGTGTCTCTCCATCAGAGAAACTTCTTGATTTCATGGTTCAAGCGGGTTTAAGTGTAGATTATTTTCTTGATGCAATGACCATATTCAACCCCGAAATTGATTTTGAAAAACTCTTAGAAAACTCGAAAAGTTTTCTTAAGGATGAGTGGGAGATTTTCTTGGGGTTGGTCAATGGGAGGATCCTTTCTATTTCTCAGAAAACCTATGTCCATCCTCACATCTTTGGGAAGGATCCAATAGATAGGGCTAAAATCACAAGAAAATGCAGAAGGATATCCCCTTTGCCAGGGATGCTTGATTTATGCCCAGAGCATGAAAAGGACTGCTGCTTGCTCCCTTTAAACATTGCTTTCTTGATATGGCTTGATCATATCTCAGTTGAAAGGGAGGAAAATGTTCATGATGAAGACGAGCCTTGCTTAGAGCTGGCACTTGAGGCTAGCTCAAAAACTATGAAAGGTGTCATGGAGATTGTTGAGGAGATCAATCTCCAAGCAGAAGAAGAGCAGGTCAAAGATTTTGATGTGGCCACTTTTAAAGCAGAGACTGCAATAAGGGAGCCAACTGAAGAAGTTCAAGTGTCTGAGAAGTCCCTACTTCTCCCAAATCTACCTTTTTACTTTATCTCTGGGAAAGACTTCATACCTCTATTTTACATTCAGGAACTTTTCAATCTAAGGGAGGACTACTGTCTTGCAGCTATAGCTGAGGCAGAAGAAGTTGCAAGGAGATTCATCAATAAGAAAGGAGAAAGAAGAGAGGAATTTTTGCGTCTTGATTTGGATTTGTCTAATGAAGAATTCAAAGATTCATCACAAGCTCTTTCAAAATGCTTTGAGAAAGCTATCTCAGAGAAGCCAAAACTTGCTGATGAAGAGTTTGATGAGCATCAGAAGCAACTTGGAATATACTCGTTTGGACGCGGCTATTCATTCTTGGATGTCGCTGAGGACAAAGGAACAATTTGTATTGACTCAAAAGAGCTCATTGAGGAGGAAGATGAGCTCGACGTATGTTGTTTTGATATATTCTATCAATTAAAGTTTTTGTCCGAGATCTCCATTTTTAAGTGAGAAAATGACCACGACCGATGCAAGCGATACAACCTAACGGATAATCTCCGTTGGGCCTTATCGCTTGTATCGGTCGTGTTCGGACTTGAAGAGGAAGATGAGGTCAAGTATGTAGTAAAATATATTCTCATGATTTAAAGGCAAAGGAGATGAGATGGGCTTGATGCAAAATCTCTATCTTGTGTCAGTTTGTCCAAGTTCTCCATTAGAAGTGTCAGAAGTCGATCACGACCGATGCAAGCGACAAGGCCCATCAGATATTTTCCGTCGGGCCTCATCGCTTGCATCGGTCGTGTTTGGACTTTAGGAAGATGACGTCAAGGTATGCAGTTAACTATATTCTCAAGAACTCTAGGTTAAGGATATGAGATGGGACCAATGCAAAATCTCTTTCTTGTATCAGATTTGTCCAAGTTCTCCATTCGAAGTGTCAGAAATGGATCACGACCGATGCAAGCGATTAGGCCCATCAGATATTTTTCGCTGGGCCTCATCGCTTGCATCGGTCGTGTTTGGACTTGAGGAAGATGACGTCAAGGTATACAGTTAACTATATTCTCAAGAACTTTAGGTTAAGGATATGAGATGGGACCAATGCAAAATCTCTTTCTTGTATCAGATTTATCCAAGTTCTCCATTCGAAGTGTCAGAAATGGATCACGACCGATGCAAGCGATTAGGCCCATCGGATATTTTCCGCTGGGCCTTATCGCTTGTATCGGTCGTGTCTAGGAGTTGCATGCAGCAATGATAATACGTCTTGCTTGTGGGAATTCCCCTCATTTATCAAACATTAGATGTTTCTAGGCAGTTTGCAAATAGATATTGATGACGACCGATGCAAGCGATAACGACAATCTGAATTTCTCTGAAGACCCTTATCGCTTGCATCAGTCGTGTCTCTTGCTTTTCTTTCTAATAGTTTCAAGTTACTTCACATGTTTCCTAAAGTGTGCTTGCACTTCATCTAACCATGTTTTTCATTTTTATCATAGTTAACTTTATTGGATGAAGACAATTACCTTGGCAGGGGCAAGGGAACAAGAAAAGCCTTAGAAGAGAAAGGAAAAGCAAAGGTGGATATTCATTCTATTATCCACTATCTTCCAAAGTTGAACCCAGACACTTTTTGTGCTATTCACAAGCACTATAGTGAGGAGCCAGACTTTGCATTGTTCTGCTTGAGGACTCTATCAAAATACATGGGTTTTACTCCAATACCCTTTAATGCTTTCAGAGTTTTATTGCTTGAAAGAGCAACTGCATTCAGAATTTTTGGATATGCCCCAGGACTCAATGCTTCAAGGGCAGGGTACTTTCTTTGTTATTCAAGCTATGCAATGGCTGCAGGGGTGTCAGATTTAAAAAGCATTGCTGGATACAGGAGAAAAGAGTTCCTGAGATATAGAGGTGATTTGCCAGAGCCAAGCTCTTTCAAAAGGCTCAAGGAATGACTTGATTTTTTTCAAATTCTATATCTCAACAAATGTACATATACAGAAATTGCCCAATGTGATATAAGACATTGCAAATTTTTTTGGTGTAATTGTTATTGATTCTCTGGTCAAAGTCATCTGATGGTAGTAGACATATTTCTTTTCAAAGCATAATACATCATGAAATGTACATACATGACATCTTTTATTTCTCAAAGAAATAAAAGACATTGCAAATATTAAAGCTCTGTTTGAAATGTGGTCTTTTTCAGTTTGTGATATTGATACATGATTTGTCTGGAGATAGCCATATCCTTCTGATTATATTTGGCATGAGGTCCTTTGTAATTGTCTTCTAAAGAACCAATAAAAAAGCTCTCTGAAGGCATTGCTCTTTGTTACTCCTCCTCCTTTCCTTGTACACCTAAAGAAGCTTGTCCTTGCTTGATAATGAGATTTTTCCATGCCTTGGGTGTTCCACATGGCAAGTGGTTCTTTTTCTGCAAAGAATGCACCATGCATAAGAAGAATATGCTGGAAAGCAGAAGAATTTCATTAGATCTTTATTTCAATTAAAAATAAATAAATTGAATAAAGTATCTTTGGAGCTCACCAAGTAGTATGTTATGTCTTTGGCACCCCATGCCTCTATGATGGTTTCTATAAGCTCTGTGGTCGCCTTTCTGAAATCTGTCACATAACTTTTTGATGTTACCTGCTGCCTCATGATCTTTAAAAGATTATCTAGTTTGACCCACACCTCCATTCTCTTTTTTGCTATTTCTGGTTTGCTTTTTACATTAGTCGTGACCTCACAAAATGTTTTCCATGAATTCCACATGGCATTAAGTTGTTTGCCATCATAGTTGCTGAAGAATCTCCTTGCTTTTGCACCTGCCATTGAGACATCCTGTAAAACATCACCTGTATTTTGTGAAAGCTTTGGATCTTTTCTTAGATGAACATCACCACCATGAAACCCCATTTCTGAAAGAAGACATTCACATTTTTTTATGCATTCATCTGCAAGAGTTGTAGGCTTGATAGAATATGCATAATCCAAGTGAAGACGGACCAACTTGTCAATGATTCTTAACTCTGCATGTAGTGTACATATTTGTACATTTGTCAATGCTATTGGAAGTATGGGATCCAAAATCATTGAAGAAGATGAGTAGTTACGAAGAATAACATTTTGTCTAGAAGGAGCCTCTTCACCCTCAGCTCTAGTAATCCATCCATTTGTGCCTGGGCTTTGCATGCAGTACAAGCAAGGGTATTTAGAATTTGCTCCCCCACTTATATGAAACATGCATTTGAGTGTCTTTAGGTCTCCACTCAAATGCCACTCAACTTGAAAGTTTCCGTAGTCTTTGACATTCAACAATTCTCCTGCATGATGCCCTTGGATAACATTTGAAATGTTTGTCTGTGAGAATAACCATTTAAGTGTTTTATGGCTCTCAGATGGAACTTGAGCACAGCCAACCCACCATAACTCCATTTCTGATTGTACTTTGAGAGATGGAGTATCCAATTTCCCAAGGCTATAGTCCAAAGCTTTGTTCATCAGTGCAATGCTTATTCTCTCCATCTTTTGATGTTTTTTAAGCTCAGCTTCATCAAGTTTGATTACAAATTTCAATAGACCAGAACATTCATGCTCTTTTATATTATAGAACTGAACCATGTATGTTTGAAGTTTTATAACATCTATCCATATGTTGTTAAATGCATTGTAAGTGAAATGTAACTTTTGTTTTCCTACTTCGTAAGGCATGTTACCATGAATATGTTTATATTCACCAAATACTGATGTGATCTTCTTATTCAAGGAGAGCCGAAACTTTCCTACATGATGGGGTCTAGGCAATCCAAAACTTCTAACTTTGTTAAATTTTAAAAATTCACACCAAACTTTTGAAATTGCTCTATAACCTTTCCTACTCACTCCGACACTATCACAAATATTTTGAATTTGAGATGGTTCTAGTAAAAGATTCATTTCTGTCATGAGTTTTTGAAAAACAAAGCGTTTCAAGCATGTATTTTCATTTAGTTTCAATAGTCTTAAAACATCATTTTGACTCAAAATTTCATTACAGAAATGTATGCGCTCAAAACTGCTCGACATATTGAAACCTAGCACATTTGTCACATGATCTCTAACAATTTTCATTCTTTTCTTTTTCTGGCCAGATTTTTCAGTCAAATCTAAAAAAGTTTTTACTCGTTTTGATCGCATTCTCAAACCTATAGGAGTTTCTTTCATTTTTTTAAAAGACTCTAACTGAGAAGATAAAGTGGATAATTTGTTTTCTAGCTCCCTCATATGTAAATTCTTCTGGTGTAGTGTGTTTTGTAAATAGTTTATGTATTGTACATAATTCCTTGAAATATCCCAGAGCCTTGAACAATAGCCTCGTAAACCATCCTCACCATCTCCAACAAATCTAATCAGATCATGAAGATTATGAAAAGGGTGGTACCTTCCAGTTTGTGGATCAATTGGATAAACAGATCCATCTGTCCATATGTCGATATGTTTCTTGCCTTCCTTTCGCAATCCATCCACTTCAAGAGGATGAAGAGCCCTTCGAAATACGTTTCTTGTCGTCGCATACTCCTGAATAACTGCAATGTTGATATGGAACTTTTTACAATGATTTCGATTGTTTGAAAGCTCAACGAGAGTATTTGGGTTAACGTTCTCCATGGTTTGCTATGAAAAATGACCAGCAAGTGTCTAAAATGACGTGAAAGGGAGAAACAGGGTTGCTATGAAAAGTAGAGAAAAAAAGCGCAAAACGTCATCAGCACACATTATATAGGTCCGTGAACAAGAGGAAAATTCAACTTTTGAGGCATAAGATATCACACAAACTTCGAGGCGTAAGATATCACACAAACTTTTCATGATTATATGATACGAGTTTCTCTCTCTTCAAAATTTGCATAAGATACGTTTTAAATGAACTTACACGGAATTTCTTAAAGGATTTGACAACTTTAATCCCGATTAAGCACAACTAATTGAAATCCTTACACGACCCTTTTTGGGCCGTTTTTCGCCCTAATGAGATAGATAGATAGATAGATAGATAGATAGATAGATAGATAGATTGACAGACAGATAGACAGATAGATAGATAGATAGATAGATAGATAGATAAATAGATAGATAGATAGATAGATAGATAGATAGTGTTGTAGAGTCATTGTATAAATTTCTTCATAGGAACCCCTTCTTATCCATCTTTCCACAAAAATGCATAAAAACCTCTTCTTAGACTTTAGTGCACTTCTTTTTATAAAAGCCTTCCTTTTGGGTATTTATAGTATGGGAGCATATTTTGTATACGTGCGCACAAACTTCCCTCCCTCACTAGTTTGTTACCTTTTTGAAATCCCACTACCATATAAAGATTTTCTTGATTTAGCACATGTGGTCTTTTGACCACATGTTTTTATTCACATATGCCTCTCTTCTCTATATAAAGAAGAGCCTCATTTGTAAAAGGGGAGGTCCCTTGGCCATGGCCTTGGCCTCCATTTTGGTAATGGAAGAAGGTGTCATTTGTTACTCTCTTGCCTCCTTGTGTGCAATGGCGTTGGTCTTGGTGTATGGATTTGCATGTGTGTGTGCATGGTTGGGAGGATGTTCCCCTTTGCTCCTTGTGACGTTGGCCCTTGTTGCCATTGGTCCATGAGCGTGGGTGAACCTCTCCTCTCATTCTTTGCCCCAACTTGGAGAAACTTCTCACTTCCATGTGAGGCGGTTAGGGTTTGTTGTTCCCCTTTTCTCAACAATTTGGCGCCGTTGCCGGGGACGTCGGCCTTTAGCCGTTGGTTTTTCCAAGTTTGCGTGTCCATGCTTCATGAGATGCACCTTGACACTTGGAGGAGGATGAATACGTATGGCCTTCGGTTGGCCTAGGGTACCTCTCTTCTTTTAATTTTTTAGTAGTTTTTAGTTCAATTTTTTGTTGAAAGCACAAAAACACCCCCTAACCCCCTCTTCTTTCCCTCCCTTCTCTCATCCTCCCTCTCACATACACACACATCTCCACACACACATTTGGGCATCAACCCCATCTCTGTCCTTTCTTGAAAGTTGATGCTTGCTTTGGAAAAGGGGGTGGGTGGTTACCCTCTGTTATCCCTCCCTCTTGTCCATAAAAAGAAAACAACAAAAAAAAAAAATCATAAACAGATGTTTCCTTTTACTGTTGCAAAATTGAAAAAATTTATAACGCTTAGATCAATGTGCCTTTCTTTGGTGAGGGGGTACGTGGGCTTCGATGTTGATAAAGACACGCTGGGGAAAGTCCCTCCCTTCACTCACTTCGGCCATCAATGCCATTTTCAAACCGTGCACGGTAGGTGGGGTGAGTAATGATCCTTACATTCCTCTTTCTTCATAGCAGGGTGGGTTGACAGGACGCTGCCTTCCTTGCCATTCTCCCTTAGTTAGGGGCGAGCTCATTCAAGAGCTCCCCCTTTGAGCACTATGGATGGGGAGGACGTAGGCTTGCTTTGATGTCTATACCCTTGCGCGGGCAGATCTGTGCTATGGCTTTGGAGGATCTAACTACGATGCCCTCAAAGCCTTTCATTCTACAACGTAGTGTGTCGAGCTCCCCCTCCTCACTCCCTATTGGGGTAGAGCTCCAATAAGGGAGAAACTTCCCTTCTCCATTGCTGCCTCGATTCAGCTCCACCTTCCCACTCTGTCGTACGAGTTTGCTGCTCATATTATTCCAACTTGGAAGTCTCGTAGTCTTGACATACTGTTGAACGCAATTCTCTGATGGCGTTGGCACTGCTGAAGAAGCTACGTGATGATTCAAAGCTTTGGAGATACCTTCATGCTCAAAGTCTTGCTGCTCCGTAGAGTGTACTCATACCATTCTGCTCCCAGCATGTACTGTAGGATTTCTACCTCTTTGTGTTTGCTAACCCACCTGCGCTGACTGTCTTGCTCCTGTCTTCCACATTGTGCCTCCATTGATGTTGCACTTAAAGATGATGGAGTACCATCTGAGGCAGACCCAAGCTGCACGCAGCCTAAAAGTGGAAGATGATTCGGGTGGGGCAAAACTGTGATGATTCAAGGGCACTCTCTTAGTCGACTGGCTACAACCGATTTGCATCCAAAGCTTTTATGTGGACCATCTGTGGTATATCGGGATTGATATCTTTTAAGATTGACATCACAATGTCCTTGACATATGTTGGGTAGGACCAATAGGGCTCCCTATTATTCTTGCTATCGGTGTCCGGGGTTGTCTTGCTTACCGGCCCTGTACTATGTGGCATTATCACTTGCAAAATCTTTTGTTTGGAATGGATGCTTCTTGGTGATTCCCGACCAAATATCCTCATGAGGACTCTCTTTATGGACGTCTCACCTGTTGTCTCTGCATCGGTGTAGATGCTGTTATTATTACATTATTGTTCATTTCAATCCGAGAATTGAGGCCTCATGCTTCCCCAAGAAAAAAGCTGCCTGGACAACCTCTAGGATCTTTGGTGATACCTCTATGACCACTCCTGATGCTTCAGCCCTTGCATGCATCTTTTTCTAATGGTGATTCTCTGTAGAAAGATCCCAGGGACATCTTGACTGCAACCCAACTTCCTTGCTAATGCAGATGCGAGGCGGACTCTTTCACTACATAAAACTTGTTTGCAGGATAGCTCCGAAGGCATGAGGGGACTGCACAACAACCCTTGATACCTTCACTCTGAAGAGGCAGCGTCCTCAATTTCCTCAATCTTGTATCCAAAGTTCCAAATCTATGTCTGTTGAATGATGAGTTTGGTAGGATACCACACAGTCTTATGTGTTTGCTTGCTCTCCGTACTCATGTATATGTGTTATAGGGCCAATGATTTTATTACTATGAATTGAAGGAAGTTTTCTCCCAAGGATCGAAGAGTTGTAGGCTTGAAACTCGATGCACGCTGACCCTTGTGATAGATGCCTAAAATTCACATCTGTGCAGATGCTACTGTGGGGGTTGAGAACACTCGGTGCTCCTCTTTGCAAAGAAAGCAGGAAGAAAATTCTATATCAATTGTGTTGGTACCATGCAAAAGGGAGTCTCTCTACTGATCATGTCACCTAAAGAATCATGCAGGACTTTTTGGGTACAACAGAAAGATTGAGCATGTCCCATAAAAATATTTGTGTATTTAATAAAGTTCATGATGTTAGTATACAGAAAGCATCTCTTTGTAATCTGTTAAGCTTAAAGATGTTTTCTTGTTCAGAGTGCAGCCAGGTGTTTTGCTCTCTCAGAATGATAATATTGTGACATGCCAATAGCTCCAATGCTCTTCAAGGAGGGGCTTTGCATTCTTTGTTTTTTATGCTTTCAGGATGCCTGCACAGCCTATGTATCTCGGACTCTCCATATACATAGAGCAATGTATCAAGATATAGTTTCAAACCATTGCTATAGGAGGTAAACTAGTGCAGTTTAAGTAAATATCTACTGTTCCAGATAGTCATATGTTTCATGAATAATACGAGTCGTGTAAGTCTGCCTTCCTCAAGATAGTTCCCAATGTCTGTGCCTAGGATTCAAGACTATAAATGACTTCTTTTTTATTGTGGGTGGCTGAGTTTGTGTCACACCCTCCATAACTCTAGGGATTCTGTGGCAACATGCCATTATCGCCCTGGGAGTTTCTCAAAGTTTGCATTTATGTAAGGATTTAGAAGTCTCAAAAGATAATCTTTTTATGATCAATACAGGTGCGAAGTTCTAAAATGCTCTTTACAAGTGAAATGATGTTTCAAAAATTATGATATAGCTTGTTCCTCAATGGATCTGATCCATCTTTGCATTTCCTATCTCATAACTTTTATGTAATTCAATCAGAAACTAGGGTGATTACTTGTCTCTGAGTGTGACAGGCTTGAAGGAAGTACATGGTGACTTTAGGATCACTTATTGGTCTTAACAATTTGAATATTGCAAGTTACATCCATGTTTTTGGAGATTGATACTATGATTGAGCTGGCTTCAAAATGGTCTCTACTAGTTCTCTGTGTTTTGATATTTGATAGGGAAGAAGACAGTTGCATTATATGTTTGAAATGAGTGATTGCTCTAGATAGGAATTGTGAATAAGTTTCCCTGGAAATCCTTGTGCGTATTCTAGAATCAGGTCAGATCCTTGTGCATTTGTGACGTCTGAATTCACTATCTCCTTTTTTAGAGGCATTTAGCAGTAAGTCTCCATGCTTGACAACAGCCAAACTGCATATACCACATGACTGGGGGGTGGGACCTCCTTTGTGTCCACATATCCACAGATTGAGTTGCATCTTATAAACTGAAGCTAGTTCTATGCATTCAGATTTTTAGGAACTGGATTGTTACTTGACTTGCATGAAGGCCGAAGGTGGTTCCTAGGAACATGATATATTGTTGCTATACTGCTAGATTTGACATGAATGATTTACTAATAAGGATCATCACTGATTAGTACACTCCCTGCTCTCACTTAAAGGGAATATCAAAGAACTTTGATGATCTGATTACTAGTAATCTGTTGTGTTGCATGATCTTTTGGGAATTTTTACTTCCAAAGTAAGAACGAGTATCTTATGTGCCTTAATATCTAAATAATCATTTATGTGATGTCTATGTTAGCGTCATGTGGCTGCCATTTCTTGCAAGCAATTATACTGCTATTCATCTCACATTTGCTAATAACTCTTTTTGTGTGCACATGACTTTTCCCTTCTGATGTGCTCATTAGCTCCAAGAATAATGGCCATTTTTGAGAAAGACTCACAAGCGTTACAAAACAACTTATCAAAATTGCACTTATGTGATAACACATTGAGGGAGGAGCACCATATGTATTTGCAGATCAGTTTTTTTGGGGAATCGTTGTGTGGAGGAAGACCTACTCCATAAGTAAAAAGACCCGAGTAATTGTTTTTTGCTAGGGAAGTAACTCCTTGGTTTTACAATACTCTATTCTCATAATGCATGACATGATTACTCACATAACTCCACCATTGCTCTTTGACTCCAATAGAGATGCTATATTGTGCTTTCAGATGTGCCTACTGCTAGGATGTCTTATGATGAATGTGTTTGGAGTCGCCTATGTGTTTTTTTTTTTAAGATGCATTGATATCAACTTGGGTGATTGTCCCATTTGGGCATGATGATTAAGAATTTGGATCACCACTCTGAGTATGTCCAACTCTGTTTCAATGAAGCCACGTTTATCAGTTAATCATGAAACCAAATGTGTTACATTACAATGTGTCTCACACTCACTTGGGATAACAGATTTAGGAAATGTCAATATGATTGAGGCCTCAGTAGGCTATTGGAAACATGGGTTCTTGTCAGGTTCCTTGCTCTTTAGCTGTATTTCTTGAATTGCAGGAACGACAAGATTTTCAGGATTTCTCTCTAGAAGAAAAGTCTTGCAGAAGACTGGTTTAGGGAAACTAAAGTCTTGTAGAAGTCTTGCCTGAAGTGGAAACTAAAATGAATGTTTGTCTTATTATGAGATGCAGTCTACTTGCTCTTTTGTATGTCATTTTCAGGTTTGGGAGCTTCTGGAAATTCTTGTAATCTGAGTAGAACTAAATCTTAGGATGATAAGGAGTAATGTCATAGACGCGGGATGAGTCTAAAATCATGTATATATAAGTTAATGATGATGAGAAATGTATGTGAGAGTCATTTGTAGATGACAAATGTCTTAGAGATGTGTAGAGAGTTTTTCCCAGAAAATAGCGACGGGTTTTTCTCTGAGTGCTCTCTGTCTGGTCATGTGGATCAGAATTCCTTTTGTACACATCTAATTGAGAAGCTAATGAAGCTATCTCTAGAGTTTCATGATCTAATTCCTCTCCTACTGTGAGAATGATCAATAGGAACATTCATATGTGGAATGTGAAAACTGAAGTCTGAGAGTAGCGCACTTTTCCGTCTCAGTGTTTTGCTTAGATCTGAGTGTATACTGTAAAGTTTTTGATGAGTGAGCACTTAAAATTTAAGTTAGTAGATAAGGAAGCTATGGCTAAAAGCATTTAGCAAAACGGGTTTTGTATTGGGAGAAATCAACTTAAGAAGTTGACCATGTCGAAGGCGCTACCTCTGAAAGACAATTATGACATATCTTTGATCTTAAGGATCAAATTAAACTTTTGGTGATTAGTTTTGAGAACTAATGATTAGTATGATTGCGCAAAGGTATTGCGAATACTTGTGCATCATTTGCTTGAAGAAATTTGAAGTTTTGTGCAGGTAATGAAGTTGATTTCTGAAGCAGACTTTCTGAAGTAGATACCTCTTCACTCAGAGAAGTGTTGATGAAAGTTTTGGTAAAGAAGAACAATATTTGTGTAAAGTTTGGTTTATAACTGACATAGAAGTGTTCTTAAGTCAGTATAGATCAAACCTTTGGAGATTAAGAGGTCTCCAACAGTGGTATCAGAGCTGAAGGTGTAATACAAGAGAAGAAAAGACAATTGAAGTTCCGATTGGTGCAGATATTGAAGTTCTTCCAAATCAAAGGAGGACAAGGACAAATTATTGAAGATAACCTGCAGAAGTTCAGAGCACGAGTTCGAAAAGAATCAAGAAGGATAAAGCTTATATCAAAGGTAAACTTTATTCTCATAAACCATAGTAATTGCAGATACAGAAGGTCAAGGATGGGAGAAAGCTTGCAGATTGATAAGCTAGATAGGGAGAACTATCCAGCTTGGTCCATGAGGATGGAGGCACACCTCATGAGTAAAGATTTGATGGCATTCATTAAAGGAGATGAAGAAAAACCTGAATTTGCAGATCCTAGTATTCCAACAAGGGAAGAGCTTGCAAATTTGAAGGCTTGGATGAGAAAGGATGCTCAAGCAAGGAGTATTATTTGCATGGCTGTAAATGATTATCTTCTACCTCACATTAGAGGTTTGGAAAGTGCAACAGATGTTTGGAATGCCCTGGAAGAGCATTTCCAAAATACAACTAAGTCAAGGAAGTCCTCACTATGGGCTGAGTTCACAACCTTCAAGAAGAAGAGTTCACAATCAATTTTTGATTATGTGGCAAGGATGAAGGATATTGCAGATAGCTTGGGAGCAGTGGATGAAGACATTGAAGAGGAAAAGTTGGTAAGACAAATACTTACAGGTCTGAGAGGAGATGAGAAGTGGAAGCCTTTCATATTGTCCATAGAGTTGTCACTTGATCACTTTACTCCTGATCTTAATCAATTGCTAGGACACATGCTAACTTTTGAGCAGGACATTAAAGGAGACAATGATAGAAGTGCAAGTCAAGCTATGTACTCCAAGGACAAGAAAAAGAATGGCAAGTGAAAGCAATCGACTGATGATGAAGGGAATTCAAGTCAAGCTAACTTCACAAAAGGAAAGATGAATTTCAGAGGTAAAGGAAGAGGAGGTAAGAACAAAGATAATGCTAAAGCTTGTTGGATTTGTGGCAGAACAAATCATTTGGCAAATGATTGTTGGTATAATAATCAGAATTATAATCAAAGAGGTAGAGGAGGCAGAAACCAAAGAGGTAACTTCAGAGGAAGAGGTGGTAGGACATCATATGGTAGAGGAGGTGGAAGAAACTTCCAATCTCAGTCCTACAACAACAATTATTATAATTATGCATCAGATCAGAAGGATGATATGACTCTTATCTTGAATGCAGGAGATCAAAGAGTGTTTTATATTGATTCAGGATGTAATAACCATCTGAGTGGGAATCTATCCTTGATGACTGATATGGAAGCAAAGGTGAATGGACATACAGTTCAAACAGGTGACAATACCAAACATAAAGTGGAGAGCATTGGATCAGTGAAGACAAAGAGTGGAAGTACACTTCTGAGCAAGGTACTTTATGTTCCTACTATTCCTAAAAATTTGATAAGTGTAGGGCAAATTGTGGAGAAAGGATATGAGGTAAGATTCACAAATGATGGTGTTTATGTGCAAGATCCAAATCAGGGATATAGAAACATAATTGCAGGAAAAAAAGAAGGAAGATTGTTTACTCTCAAAGTCCAAGCTAATGTGGGACATGCATTATTTACTTATGGAAATAAAAAATTGTCTGAATTAGACCTATGGCATAAAAGGCTAGGTCATTTCAATGAGAGAGCTATAAAGGAAATGTCAAAGAATCAGGTGGTGCTTGGATTGCCAAATATTGAAGGGCAACATATGGTGTACAAGTGTGAAGCTTGTCAATTAGGTAAAGCACACAAAGGTTCTTACAACAAATCAGCATACAAGCATTCAAATATGCTTGAATTGGTTCATACAGATGTATGGGGTCCCTCAAGGGACTATAGCATAAATGGATCCAGATATTATGTGTTGTTTGTTGATGATGCAACCAGATGGAATACTTTGTATGTAATCAAGGATAAATCAGAAGTCTTCAAGACATTCAAACATTATCATGCTTATGCAGAAAGGATCACAGGGCAAAAGCTTAAGAGGTTAAGATCAGATGGAGAGGGAGAGTATTTCTCTAAAGAGTTTGATGATTATTTGTGGAATGCAGGTATAAAAAGAGAAGTAACTTGCAGGTACTCCCCTCAACAGAATGGAGTAGCAGAAAGGAGAAATAGGACTCTTGTAGAATTTGCAAGAGCCATGATGAAGGAAAAGAATTGTCCAAATTACTTATGGGCAGAAGCCATTAACACTGCAACATACCTTGTGAATAGGTTACCTTGTAAAGCTTTGGATGGAGGAACCCCTTATGAAGCATGGTGGGGTAAGAAACCTACTCTTGATCATTGTAAAGTATTTGGATGTGTTGCATATGCTTATGTTCCTTCACAATTAAGACATAAGCTAGAACCAAAAGAAGAGAAGTATGTGTTTATTGGATATGATGATAGACAGATGGGTTATAGGTTGTGGAGTCCATCTACAAAGCAATTTCTTGTTACCAAAGATGTGACATTTGATGAGCAAAATACATGGTATACAGGATCAACAAATGATTATGCAGGTATTGAAGAGATACAAAGGAAAGGAAAGGCAAAAGTAAAAGTGTATGAAGAGAGTATTGATGATGTTGACTCTAAGAGTAGATTGCAGGATCATGTAGCAGAAGGGCCAAGATTTGATCCAGAATCAAATGAGGCTGAAACTTCGAGAAGTGCAGAAATCAGAAGATCTACAAGGGAAAGGAAAGAACCTATAAGGTATAGTTATGATACATCTTTTCTAACAACAAAAGATTATGCTTACATTGTGAAGACAGAAGAAGATCCAATCACTTATGAAGAAGCCAAAGGTAAACAGAATTGGGAGAAGGCAATGGAGGAAGAGTATGATGCTCTACTTGAAAATGAAACTTGGGAATTAGTACCAAGACCAAAGAATCAGAAAGTCATTGGATGTAAGTGGGTATATAAAACAAAAAGGTTTGCAGATGGTAAGGTGTCTAGATACAAGGCTAGACTGGTGGTCAAAGGTTATGCCCAAACTTATGGGGTAGATTATGATGAAACCTTTAGTCTTGTTGCTAAGATGTCTACAATTAGAACATTGATTGCTATTGCTGCTTGTAAAGGATGGAAGTTATCACAATTAGATGTGAAAAATGCATTTCTAAATGGATACATTGCAGATGAAGTATACATGGAGCAACCAGAAGGTTTTATGAATTCAATTGGATCAGGTTATGTGTGTAAGCTCAAGAGAGCTTTGTATGGGTTGAAGCAGGCCCCAAGAGCTTGGAATTACAGACTTGTCAAGTTCTTGAATGAATGTGGATTTCAAGCATCAAAGGCAGATAGTAGCTTGCTAGTGAAGGCAAGTGAAAATGGATATATTTACATGTGCATTTATGTTGATGATATTATTGTCACAGGAACAGATGCGCAAGGAATCAATGAACTTAAAAGGCAAATAGAGAAGGAGTTTAAGATAAGTGATTTGGGAAACTTATCTTATTTTCTAGGAATGCAGATTGTGTATACTCAACATGGAGTATATGTTTCACAAGAGAGGTATTTTGAAAAATCTTCTAGTCAAGTTTAACATGGAGGATTGCAAGAGCTCAACTACACCATTGGAGGTAAATCATAAATTAAGCAGATATGGAGGTGAAGAATTCAATGATGTGAAGAAATATCAGAGTTTGGTAGGTAGTTTAATCTATGCTACCTTGACAAGACCAGATTTGTCATATGCAGTAGGTGTGTTGTCACAATTTATGCATTGTCCAAAGAAGACTCATTGGATTGCAGCCCAAAGGGTACTCAGATATATCAAAGGAACCTTAAGTGAAGGTTTGTATTATGGTTTCACTTCTGACACAAGAATCAAAGTGTTTAGTGATGCAGATTGGGCAGGTGACTCAGATGATAGAAGGTCTACTCATGGGTATCTCTGTTATATTGGAGATAAGTTAGTTTCTTGGTGTTCAAAGAAGCAACATACAGTTGCTTTATCATCTACAGAAGCTGAGTATAAAGGAATGGTAGAAGCTGCAAAAGAAGTGATATGGTTGAAGACCTTGATGAAGAGTTTTGAAACTGATCATAGTACTCCAATTATTTTTGGAGATAATATGAGTTCTTTGTATTTGGCAGCTAACCTTGTTTTTCATGCCAGGACTAAGCACATAGAGATTCAGTATCATTTCTTGAGGGAAAAAGTACTTGATAAAGAGATTGAAGTGATGTATACTCCAACAAAAGAACAAGTGGCAGATATGATGATAAAGAGTTTAGATGGACCTAAGCTACAGAGATTCAAAGAGATGGCAGGAGTGAAGAAGAATGGAATAATCACAATTAGTGATTGAGGGGGAGCTGTTGGAACAAACCAATCACAAATTGGTGATTATACAGATCTTGAAGAAGGATTATGGTAAGAATGAAGTGAAGGAAGATACTTGAGAAAGTGAAGGAGATTTCAGAATGATGTCTTGTACACATATGTACATATATGTGGAAATTCTTGTAATCTGAGTAGAACTAAATCTTAGGATGATAAGGAGTAATGTCATAGATGCGGGATGAGTCTAAAACCATGTATATATAAGTTAATGATGATGAGAAATGTATGTGAGAGTCATTTGTAGATGACAAATGTCTTAGAGATGTGTAGAGAGTTTTTCCCAGAAAATAGCGACGGGTTTTTCTCTGAGTGCTCTCTGTCTGATCATGTGGATCAGAATTCCTTTTGTACACATCTAATTGAGAAGCTAATGAAGCTATGTCTAGAGTTTCATGATCTAATTCCTCTCCTACTGTGAGAATGATCAATAGGAACATTCATATGTGGAATGTGAAAACTGAAGTCTGAGAGTAGCGCACTTTTCCGTCTCAGTGTTTTGCTTAGATCTGAGTGTATACTGTAAAGTTTTTGATGAGTGAGCACTTAAAATTTAAGTTAGTAGATAAGGAAGCTATGGCTTAGCAAAACGGGTTTTGTATTGGGAGAAATCAACTTAAGAAGTTGACCATGTCGAAGGCGCTACCTCTGAAAGACAGTTATGACATATCTTTGATCTTAAGGATCAAATTAAACTTTTGGTGATTAGTTTTGAGAACTAATGATTAGTATGATTGCGAAAAGGTATTGCAAATACTTGTGCATCATTTGCTTGAAGAAATTTGAAGTTTTGTGCAGGTAATGAAGTTGATTTCTGAAGCAGACTTTCTGAAGTAGATATCTCTTCACTCAGAGAAGTGTTGATGAAAGTTTTGGTAAAGAAGAACAATATTTGTGTAAAGTTTGGTTTATAACTGACATAGAAGTGTTCTTAAGTCAGTATAGATCAAACCTTTGGAGATTAAGAGGTCTCCAACGGTCGCTATTTTCTGGGAAAAACTCTCTACACATCTCTAAGACATTTGTCATCTACAAATGACTCTCACATACATTTCTCATCATCATTAACTTATATATACATGATTTTAGACTCATCCCACGTCTATGACATTACTCCTTATCATCCTAAGATTTAGTTCTACTCAGATTACAAGAATTTCCACATATATGTACATATGTGTACAAGACATCATTCTGAAATCTCCTTCACTTTCTCAAGTATCTTCCTTCACTTCATTCTGACCATAATCCTTCTTCAAGATCTGTATAATCACCAATTTGTGATTGGTTTGTTCCAACAGCTCCCCCTCAATCACTAATTGTGATTATTCCATTCTTCTTCACTCCTTCCATCTCTTTGAATCTCTGTAGCTTAGGTCCATCTAAACTCTTCATCAAGGTCTTCAACCATATCACTTCTTTTGCAGCTTCTACCATTCCTTTATACTCAGCTTCTGTAGATGATAAAGCAACTGTATGTTGCTTCTTTGAACACCAAGAAACTAACTTATCTCCAATATAACAGAGATACCCATGAGTAGACCTTCTATCATCTGAGTCACCTGCCCAATCTGCATCACTAAACACTTTGATTCTTGTGTCAGAAGTGAAACCATAATACAAACCTTCACTTAAGGTTCCTTTGATATATCTGAGTACCCTTTGGGCTGCAATCCAATGAGTCTTCTTTGGACAATGCATAAATTGTGACAACACACCTACTGCATATGACAAATCTGGTCTTGTCAAGGTAGCATAGATTAAACTACCTACCAAACTCTGATATTTCTTCACATCATTGAATTCTTCACCTCCATATCTGCTTAATTTATGATTTACCTCCAATGGTGTAGTTGAGCTCTTGCAATCCTCCATGTTAAACTTGACTAGAAGATTTTTCAAAATACCTCTCTTGTGAAACATATACTCCATGTTGAGTATACACAATCTGCATTCCTAGAAAATAAGATAAGTTTCCCAAATCACTTATCTTAAACTCCTTCTCTATTTGCCTTTTAAGTTCATTGATTCCTTGCGCATCTGTTCCTGTGACAATAATATCATCAACATAAATGCACATGTAAATATATCCATTTTCACTTGCCTTCACTAGCAAGCTACTATCTGCCTTTGATGCTTGAAATCCACATTCATTCAAGAACTTGACAAGTCTGTAATTCCAAGCTCTTGGGGCCTGCTTCAACCCATACAAAGCTCTCTTGAGCTTACACACATAACCTGATCCAATTGAATTCATAAAACCTTCTGGTTGCTCCATGTATACTTCATCTGCAATGTATCCATTTAGAAATGCATTTTTCACATCTAATTGTGATAACTTCCATCCTTTACAAGCAGCAATAGCAATCAATGTTCTAATTGTAGACATCTTAGCAACAAGACTAAAGGTTTCATCATAATCTACCCCATAAGTTTGGGCATAACCTTTGACCACCAGTCTAGCCTTGTATCTAGACACCTTACCATCTGCAAACCTTTTTGTTTTATATACCCACTTACATCCAATGACTTTCTGATTCTTTGGTCTTGGTACTAATTCCCAAGTTTCATTTTCAAGTAGAGCATCATACTCTTCCTCCATTGCCTTCTCCCAATTCTGTTTACCTTTGGCTTCTTCATAAGTGATTGGATCTTCTTCTGTCTTCACAATGTAAGCATAATCTTTTGTTGTT
The DNA here is from genome assembly GCA_020310875.1 of Ceratopteris richardii. NCBI lineage: Eukaryota > Viridiplantae > Streptophyta > Polypodiopsida > Polypodiales > Pteridaceae > Ceratopteris > Ceratopteris richardii. The sequence continues at coordinate 58,047,816 of CM035430.1, read as the reverse complement.
AGAAAAGATGTATCATAACTATACCTTATAGGTTCTTTCCTTTCCCTTGTAGATCTTCTGATTTCTGCACTTCTCGAAGTTTCAGCCTCATTTGATTCTGGATCAAATCTTGGCCCTTCTGCTACATGATCCTGCAATCTACTCTTAGAGTCAACATCATCAATACTCTCTTCATACACTTTTACTTTTGCCTTTCCTTTCCTTTGTATCTCTTCAATACCTGCATAATCATTTGTTGATCCTGTATACCATGTATTTTGCTCATCAAATGTCACATCTTTGGTAACAAGAAATTGCTTTGTAGATGGACTCCACAACCTATAACCCATCTGTCTATCATCATATCCAATAAACACATACTTCTCTTCTTTTGGTTCTAGCTTATGTCTTAATTGTGAAGGAACATAAGCATATGCAACACATCCAAATACTTTACAATGATCAAGAGTAGGTTTCTTACCCCACCATGCTTCATAAGGGGTTCCTCCATCCAAAGCTTTACAAGGTAACCTATTCACAAGGTATGTTGCAGTGTTAATGGCTTCTGCCCATAAGTAATTTGGACAATTCTTTTCCTTCATCATGGCTCTTGCAAATTCTACAAGAGTCCTATTTCTCCTTTCTGCTACTCCATTCTGTTGAGGGGAGTACCTGCAAGTTACTTCTCTTTTTATACCTGCATTCCACAAATAATCATCAAACTCTTTAGAGAAATACTCTCCCTCTCCATCTGATCTTAACCTCTTAAGCTTTTGCCCTGTGATCCTTTCTGCATAAGCATGATAATGTTTGAATGTCTTGAAGACTTCTGATTTATCCTTGATTACATACAAAGTATTCCATCTGGTTGCATCATCAACAAACAACACATAATATCTGGATCCATTTATGCTATAGTCCCTTGAGGGACCCCATACATCTGTATGAACCAATTCAAGCATATTTGAATGCTTGTATGCTGATTTGTTGTAAGAACCTTTGTGTGCTTTACCTAATTGACAAGCTTCACACTTGTACACCATATGTTGCCCTTCAATATTTGGCAATCCAAGCACCACCTGATTCTTTGACATTTCCTTTATAGCTCTCTCATTGAAATGACCTAGCCTTTTATGCCATAGGTCTAATTCAGACAATTTTTTATTTCCATAAGTAAATAATGCATGTCCCACATTAGCTTGGACTTTGAGAGTAAACAATCTTCCTTCTTTTTTTCCTGCAATTATGTTTCTATATCCCTGATTTGGATCTTGCACATAAACACCATCATTTGTGAATCTTACCTCATATCCTTTCTCCACAATTTGCCCTACACTTATCAAATTTTTAGGAATAGTAGGAACATAAAGTACCTTGCTCAGAAGTGTACTTCCACTCTTTGTCTTCACTGATCCAATGCTCTCCACTTTATGTTTGGTATTGTCACCTGTTTGAACTGTATGTCCATTCACCTTTGCTTCCATATCAGTCATCAAGGATAGATTCCCACTCAGATGGTTATTACATCCTGAATCAATATAAAACACTCTTTGATCTCCTGCATTCAAGATAAGAGTCATATCATCCTTCTGATCTGATGCATAATTATAATAATTGTTGTTGTAGGACTGAGATTGGAAGTTTCTTCCACCTCCTCTACCATATGATGTCCTACCACCTCTTCCTCTGAAGTTGCCTCTTTGGTTTCTGCCTCCTCTACCTCTTTGATTATAATTCTGATTATTATACCAACAATCATTTGCCAAATGATTTGTTCTGCCACAAATCCAACAAGCTTTAGCATTATCTTTGTTCTTACCTCCTCTTCCTTTACCTCTGAAATTCATCTTTCCTTTTGTGAAGTTAGCTTGACTTGAATTCCCTTCATCATCAGTCGATTGCTTTCACTTGCCATTCTTTTTCTTGTCCTTGGAGTACATAGCTTGAATTGCACTTCTATCATTGTCTCCTTTAATGTCCTGCTCAAAAGTTAGCATGTGTCCTAGCAATTGATTAAGATCAGGAGTAAAGTGATCAAGTGACAACTCTATGGACAATATGAAAGGCTTCCACTTCTCATCTCCTCTCAGACCTGTAAGTATTTGTCTTACCAACTTTTCCTCTTCAATGTCTTCATCCACTGCTCCCAAGCTATCTGCAATATCCTTCATCCTTGCCACATAATCAGAAATTGATTGTGAACTCTTCTTCTTGAAGGTTGTGAACTCAGCCCATAGTGAGGACTTCCTTGACTTAGTTGTATTTTGGAAATGCTCTTCCAGGGCATTCCAAACATCTGTTGCACTTTCCAAACCTCTAATGTGAGGTAGAAGATAATCATTTACAGCCATGTAAATAATACTCCTTGCTTGAGCATCCTTTCTCATCCAAGCCTTCAAATTTGCAAGCTCTTCCCTTGTTGGAATACTAGGATCTGCAAATTCAGGTTTTTCTTCATCTCCTGTAATGAATGCCATCAAATCTTTACTCATGAGGTGTGCCTCCATCCTCATGGACCAAGCTGGATAGTTCTCCCTATCTAGCTTATCAATCTGCAAGCTTTCTCCCATCCTTGACCTTCTGTATCTGCAATTACTATGGTTTATGAGGATAAAGTGTACCTTTGATATGAGCTTTGTCCTTCTTGATTCTTTTCGAACTCGTGCTTTGAACTTCTGCAGGTTATCTTCAATAATTTGTCCTTGTCCTCCTTTGATTTGGAAGAACTCCAATATCTGCACCAATCGGAACTTCAATTGTCTTTTCTTCTCTTGTATTGCATCTTCAGCTCTGATACCATTGTTGGAGACCTCTTAATCTCCAAAGGTTTGATCTATACTGACTTAAGAACACTTCTATGTCAGTTATAAACCAAACTTTACACAAATATTGTTCTTCTTTACCAAAACTTTCATCAACACTTCTCTGAGTGAAGAGATATCTACTTCAGAAAGTCTGCTTCAGAAATCAACTTCATTACCTGCACAAAACTTCAAATTTCTTCAAGCAAATGATGCACAAGTATTCGCAATACCTTTGCGCCTAATCATTAGTTCTCAAAACTAATCACCAAAAGTTTAATTTGATCCTTAAGATCAAAGATATGTCATAACTGTCTTTCAGAGGTAGCGCCTTCGACATGGTCAACTTCTTAAGTTGATTTCTCCCAATACAAAACCCATTTTGCTAAATGCTTTTAGCCATAGCTTCCTTATCTACTAACTTAAATTTTAAGTGCTCACTCATCAAAAACTTTACAGTATACACTCAGATCTAAGCAAAACACTGAGACGGAAAAGTGCGCTACTCTCAGACTTTAGTTTTCACATTCCACATATGAATGTTCTTATTGATCATTCTCATAGTAGGAGAGGAATTAGATCATGAAACGCTAGACATAGCTTCATTAGCTTCTCAATTAGATGTGGATTTCATGTGGATCAGAATTCCCCTCAATAGCATAATGGGATACATCCACATGGACATGAAAGGGCTTATTCCAATCTGGTCTAGTCAAGATTGGTGCTGAACATAATCATCGTTTATGTTCATTGAAGGAGTTCTCACATTCATCAGTCCACTCAAAATTGGTCAAAAGGCCGTACAGAGGCTTTGCAATGATGGCATACATATGTATGAAACGTCGGTAATATCCACAATGCCCCATGAAAGCTTGTACTTCCTTGACATTCTTTGGCCTAGGTAGTTCTGCGATAGCTCTCACTTTCTCTTCGTCAGTGGATATGCCATTTTTTGACACTATGTATCCTAGAATCTTGCCTTGCCTGACCATGAAAACACACTTTTTTGGATTGAGGAAAACTTGATATTCTCTACATTTATAAAAGATTTGTCTGAGTTCAGGTATATGTGTTTGTCTAATGTTGGAATGAGCACATAGATCATCAACATAGACTTCTAAATTCTTTCTCAGGAATTCCTTAAATACATGGCACATCAGTCTCTGGAAGGTAGCAGGCGCATTGGTAAGCCCAAATGGCATTACTCAAAAGGTGAATATGCCCCACTCTGTGGCAAAAGCTGTCTTATGTTGATCTTCTGGAGCAATGGCCACTTGATTGTAACCAGAAAACCCATCCAGGAAGCTGTATACTTCCTTGCCTGCTACTCTTTCTAATAGATGCTCAGTGATAGGAAGTGGATAGTTATCTTGAATAGTGGCTGCATTAACCTTCTTCAAGTTAATGCATACACGTAGCTTTCCATTCTTCTTGGGCACCACTACAATGGGTGATACCCACTCAGTGTGCTCAATTTCATAGATAAATCCAGCTTCCACCAATCTATCTATCTCTTCATTGATCTTGGCATCATAATTATCATTATATGTGTATGGTTTCTGCTTAGAGGGTTTTGCATATGAGGTCATGGGAATTGTGTGTGAGCATATGTCAAGGTCTACACCTTTCAAGTCCTTGTAACTCCAAGGGAATACATCTCTGTATTCTCTTAGCAAGGCTATTAACTCATGCTCTTCTTCCTCCGTCAGCTCATGTCCTATGTAAGTGCATCTCTCCTCTCCTTCTTCTATGGCTACAACTATTTTCTTGGTGGTTTCTTTGTTATCATAGGCCTCCCCCGATTGCGTCTCACGTTTAGACATTCTTATCATGACTCTTCTATAATCTATTTTATACTTCTTAAAGTTTTCAGGGACCTCAAACAAAGATTCTTCCTCCTCGGATGTGACCTCTCTCTTCCTTCTTTTCTTGCCTTCATTCTTAAGGGTCACTTGCGTGGTTAATCTTACATCATTTGTGAGCTCTTCATGTCTCTGAGGGTGAACTTCTACTTCATAAAAGTATTCTTCATCTGATGAAAAAGGTGGGTCCATAATGATTGACTCTAGATCGGAGTCACTTGCATCCTCGAATGCATCAGTGCTAGGTTCACATTCTTCCAGAGCCGAATCTCCCATAATTGGCTCTATGGAGAAGACTAAAATATCATAGCCATCCTTGTCACAGTGGGGCGTCCATTGTTCTTCATTGATGGCTACATCCATTGTTGCTAAAATTTCCGCCCAACCATGAGGTTCAAACTCTTCGTGAGGAAATACTACAGGTGCATAGGTTGGGTCTTGAATTGATCTATGTGTTTCCTTCGCACCTACCTCTCTGGCTTTTTCTCTCTTCTCTTCTTCTACTGCCACTTTGCACATCCATAAGTGGGTGTCTTCATGCATCCATGAGGATCCTGATCCTATGGAACGCACTGACTCAGTATCATCTTTAGCTCTATGGATGGGGTTCCATTGGATAGGGGGTACATCTCTATGAGAGTAATCCTTGAGATTAACTTTGGTCGTGACACCTAAGTGTTGCAAGTACAAGGATTTGGTTCCCCAATCTTGTACCACTTGTAACTTACGCATAAATGGTCTTCCCAAAATCATCTCATAGGCATGATTTTTGCTAAAGTCACATATAGAAAATGTATGCTCAAACTCAACACCACATGTAGTGAGAGTTATTCCTTCTAGCAGCCCTAAGGGTCTCTCAATGTGACCATCGGCCATCTGCAATTTCATTCTAGTGGGCCTGAGTGCTGGCTTGCCCCAACGTTTTCCATAGGGAAATGGTAGCAATTGCAACTCCTGTGCTTGAGTCCAGAATTGCCTTGGTTGTGTATCCTTGATGGGTGATGGGAAGATAGGTGTTTCCTTCTTCCCCTTCACTCATATCTCCTATCTTGTCCAAGGGTATCTCTGGCACCATTCTATGAGATCCTATATGGGAACGAGGTTTGGCTATTTCAGGCACTTGGTTAGCTACATGTTTCCATAGTTCTGGCCTAACCTTGAGTAGCTCTTCTAAAGTGAGGTTGCACTGCACTTTAGTGTTTTTCACTACCTCTGTGTTCCTAGGTATGACTGAGTCTTCATTTCTTACCATGACTGTGGATGCTCTCATACACGTGGACTTAGCTTCCCATGGGGTATACTCTCGGTTTCGCTAACCTCAGCACTCTTTTCTTGGCTTAAACCTTGGTTCTGCTACAAAGCCTGAGCTCTGGTGACCACTTGCACAAGTGCAGTGGAAGTTACACTTCCTGTTGAATCTACTACTAACCCAATAACATTGATAGGAGTGATTTTTGGCATATTATTGGGATTCTTTGGGCAATCTCGGAAGAGATGCTCTTTTTCACAAACTTGACAAAATCCTTGAATTGTCACTGATTGGGGTTGTGTAGGGGTAGGCATTTGGCAATCACGAATGAGATGATCTCCCTGACATCTGTAGCATGGTCCTCTAGGGAATGGGGGTCTTACTTGCCTAGGTTGAGGTCTAGGGTTGGGATTTGTGTACATTGTTGAAAAAGAATGAGCAAGCTTAGATAATTATTTTGATAAATTTGATATTCAAAATACGGCCCATTGCTTGGATAATCATAAAGCCACCCTTATCCATTAGGAGTCAAAGAAAACATCAAAGAAATTCAAAGGAGTTGGAACATCAAGAAGAATGCATTGAAGAGTCAAGAGACAAGGAAGGGATAAATGAAAGATCATACCCTCACTCATACAAGCATGAAGGCCCATTTTCGGGACACCAAGACTGAGGAGAAGCATCTAGCAAGTGCCTAGGGACCACAGAAGCATTCCCAAGAAGTTTCAACACCAGATCATCTTTGTAAGTGAGTTTTTGGATGAGTTTCTCACACTAGACCCTCTCTCTCTAGTGTAGTCTGTCAGACATACCCAACTTGTAACAGGTATTGCTCTCTATGCAGAAATCTAAATGCAGTAATTCTTGTCTTGAGTGAAAGCCTATCTTTCCTAATTTCTCCATATCAATTGTCACAGTCAGTGCGTACTGATGCACCGAGATATCTGTGTTTCTCTGTGACTATAATTTTTTGCACAGGTGCATACTTTACTAGGATCACATTGGCTGGAGCAGGAGGTTGTTGTGCTAGCACTGGTTGAGGTCTCTACTGGGCCTGATATTGTGGTTGGTAGGTTTGTTGAGGCCTAACATACTATTGTGGTGGATACTGGTTCTGATATCTTCCCTGTTGTGGATAGGGCTGAGGGTAGGTTTGCCTAACCGCTTGCTTATTGTATGGGCAGTCTTGTGCTATGTGATTTTCATTCCTACCTCATTTGGCTGATCAGGCTTATACCTCCAGAAGGCTTCATCGGTTTCTCGATTTAGAAGCAGATCTATGATTTTATTGTCCTGGGGAATCCACTCTGGCGTGATAATTCTAGTAAGAACTCATTTGCCTCGAGGGGTTTTAGGCTCTCCACCTATGTTCCCTTGCTCTAGGTCACCTATGTCCGCTTATGAGATCACATTACCAAATTCATCTGTCCAATCTGGGTGACTGGTGACTATGTATATGGTTCCTTCCTTGTCCAGGTATGCTCCATTTTCAAACTTGATAGCTGGATGTTCAATTCCAATGGGTTGGTCAGGGTTTTTAATTTGGACCATAGATCTTCCTAGGCCATCCTCATAGATGCAAGCACCTAATCGGTTGGTCCTAAGGTATTCGAGTTGCATCTTATAAAGACCTTCGACCCTTTGTAAGTATGGCACACCTGAACTTCCTGTGGGTCTCTCCATACCTTGAGACATCTCTGATTCACTAGTCTCAGAGCTATGGTAGTGTGAATAATGGCTCAACTACTGGGCCCAAGACCTAGCAGTATGATTGACACTAGCCTCTTAAGACCTAAGACTTTGTCTATCTCTCCCTAGGTGTCGTCCTGATCTCAGGTTCATATGCCTGATTGAGTACCCCCAATTTTCCCAAGTACAACCTCGTTGCTGAGTTCTTTTGTATTAGTCACTTGTTCTTTTTAATTTTCTTGGAATGCCACTTCTTGTCTAATCAATCTTTGTCGCAAGGAACACTTAGGTTTTATCGTACTTGAGTTTGGTTGCTTGATTTAAATTCTTTTCCCTTAGGTTGTTTCGCAAATGTAATCTCTTGGTACTTGCACTTGAGTGATTAGAGTTCTTGGACTTGGTCGTGCTTAACGTAACCCTAATTGATCAAAACCTCTATTTGTACTTAGCCTAAGCTAGGAATTGACAGAGGGTGTTGAGTATCTCCAACCTTTAGTTTCTCTCCTCGGCTGCCCTTGTGTGCCCAGGAAGCATGTTCCCAAGCTTGCACTTACTCTTGCTTAGAATGCCCTTCGATGCTCCCAATGGACCTGTAAAAGTCCCAAAGTTAGCTCAAGATTTAAATTCAATTGACACAACAGACCATGTTCAATCATGCAATTCAGAGATCAAATTGTTCTTTGGCTTTATGAAAAACAATCCTAAAGATCCCTCAATATTCTTACCCCTGGGTACGGCCAACTTAAAAATACTATATCTTATAATTCTGGTATGGTCGCGACTGATGGGTCGGTCGCGATTGACACGTGGTGCGCGATAGGCTTGTCGGTCATGGTCAGTCAATCGTTGACTCTGTCGGTCGCGATTGACGTGTCGATCGTGATTGACAAGTTTGTCGATGAGTGTCTGTCGTCGTTTGTCGATCGCGATTGACGTGTCGATCGCGATTGATAGAAAACTGAGGAATTTTAAAATTTCAAACACATATTCATGAAACTCTAGGCCTATGCATCACATTTATGCACTTAGTTTAGCAAATGGATCACTTTTTCTATCGGTGGCGATTGACAGAGGTCAATCTTCCGGACCTGCGCAGTCAAATTTTTTAACCTACTGAGGTTGGTACACCTGTTGGGGATGCTGATTCCTGCAAAAAATCTCAGAAAGCACACAATAGCACAAACACACAAACTCTCTCTCGCTCTCTCTCACAAGTGAAATGAGGGGAATGGTATGTATATGGTGATATGACCAAAAACTGAAATTTTCGCGATGATGGAGATGGAGGTGGGAGATGGTGATGATGATGATGGTGATGAAGATGGTGAAGAAAACAAAAGAAAATAGATAAAAGTGAAGAAAATACTTACGACTCCAACGCCTCAACTCTACGTCTTACCATCACACGCTCGTCCTCAAAGTTTGTTCCCCGACAACGGTGCCAAAATTTGGTGTAGCTCAGTGATGAGTAGCACCTCCTTTAATGTCAATCCGGGAAGACATGAGGATGGTATGAAGACCTCGAACAAGTGATGGCACAAGTGTGTGAGTGAGAAGCACACTAACATGCACACACATACACACACATGCGCGCACAAGGCAAGAACAAAGAGAGAGATAATGGAGTTCTTTAGATTGCTCAGAAGTGCTCTTACAAGTTCAATTCTACAACAAGCTACCCCAAAAATGAGCTCTCTAGCTCTATTTATAGTTTTTGACTAGTTTTTGAGATAGATAGATAGATAGATACATAGATGGATAGATAGATGGATAGATAGATAGATAGATAGATAGATAGATAGATAGATAGATAGATGGATAGATAGATGGATAGATAGATAGATAGATAGATAGATAGATAGATGGATAGATAGATAGATAGATAGATAGATAGATAGATAGATAGATAGATAGATAGATAGATAGATAGATAGATAGATAGATAGATAGATAGATAGATAGATAGATAGATAGATAGCTAGATAGATCGATCGATAGATAGATAGACAGATAGAGATAGATAGATAGATAGATAGATAGATAGATAGA